>JARJLF010000933.1:0-116794 GCA_029378395.1 Mycena leptocephala
AACATATCTAGCTCGAGTTGAGATCCAACTCCCGCATCCGAATATATGCTTTGATGTTTTTTCGCCTTTAAATATATTTTTTCCTCGAACAAATTCCAGACCAAGTCGAGTAACATCCGAGTTTGTATATTCTCTGTTCATGTTTAACCAAGATCAGTTACCCAAATTCAAGCAGGAATAATGGAGCATGGCATAAGAGAGCCAGGTTGTTTCCAACTTTATAAATTGTTAGAGGTCTGCAGGGGTTGTCCAAACTCTCGTGTACTTGACCTCGGTGTCGAGGCGGATGCAATGCACCGCGAGTTTTCGTGAACGATAAGTTGAATGCCAACCCGTAGTCCTAGGTTCTACTCGGGAGGATTTCTTAAATCCGCATCTCTGAATCTTGGCTGACCTACCGAGGGTATACGATTTGTGGGAGCGTGGAAAATAATCAGCATGGATTATGAACCACCCTGTGTCCCAATTTATTCTCGCTCTCTGCCTCTCCCCATCATTTTTCTCATTCAATGCATCTTACTTACTTGCCTGCTTCACACAGAAATCAACTGGGCAAATTATCGGATGGAATGCGAGCCTCCTTCAACAGCGGGTCTCGGTATAACTCATAACTCGCAACCTGGTGTTCAAGCCAATGGGTGGGATCCTTGCAGAATACTTTATTACCTGCTCCGTAATTGTTCAATTCCTGGATTCATTGATGCATCGCAGACCTTGCATGCGAATACTCGAGTACGAACTATGGTCCTCTTCGGTACGTTGCCCATTGCAAGATTTGGGTCCAGCTTCAATTCCTCACAGTACCTACCCTCACAGGCAGCGCTGCTTTTCAACGGTGGCGGCATTCTCATCCCTCCGCACTCTCTAATGGCCATCAACCGCAGGAACATGCCTCATCCTCTTTGCGTTTGCAATATTCTTTCTTCAAAAGGCGAAGACTTGGGCGTCCCGTTTATTCCTTATCCTCTCTGATCGAAGCCATTCGAGCCATTAGCCATCAATTTGTGCAACGCCAAACAGCCATCAGATGGCTCGAATGGCTGCATCGGCGAAAACCCTGATGGAGTCGTTTACTTGTTCCGGTTTCACGCAGAATATTTGCATGAATAATGTGAAAAAGAAATACATCTAACATCGTACCGCAATCCACGAACAATGAGCGAAGAAACCGTTTCCAAAATGTCTGACTGAATTGGACAAGAACATTCGATGGCCTCTGTGCCGCTGAAAGTTCACAGAATGGCCAAAGATGTGTTCGCTATCCCTCAAGAATTCCACTTCGAGATTCTGCCATCGTCGATACTTCCTATCACGAAAATACGGGAACTCAGTGTGCACCCCACGGAACTCTCGCGCGTGGTCAACGCAAAAAAAATTGGGGCTACGGGCTACCAGGGGCGCTCTGGGAGGAGCACTAGTAGAATAATTCCGTGGTTCGCGGCAGTGCCAGCATCAGCTAATGCCGCCTATGCCGAGTGTCCCGTCTATTCCTGAGAGTTGCTGGCATCACAAATGACCTCTTGCAATTGTTGTAGCCAGCCATCTGGTAAGTTACGTCTCAGTTCTGTTGATTTCAATTCGATTCCCGGCCATCTGAGCATATACCGTAAATACAGCTTCAACGCCGTATACGGCCGTATTTTTGACGGCCGTAATGGCGTACGGTACGGCCAAACCCGTCCCGTCCAATGGAGGGTGGAAGGGCCGACAGGACGGCACGGGTGCCGTATTACGGAAGCCGTATAACCGGCTTTTACAGTTCAGGTCAGCAGTCCTAAATGACAACAAGATTCGTAGGTGCCATATCTTGAAACATAACTCAATGTACAGCGCAAATATATTCAAGGTCATTCATTCACGCATGGTATCTAGTACGTACAAAAACAATAAATTACCATTTTCGTCGGTTTGCAAACTCAGCATCGACGAGGAGAACACTGGAAAATGGAGGAGAAATAAACATATTTCACAAAAAAAATAGTGGCCAGGGCTTGAATCGGATAGCGATGAAAACTGTAACACTATTAACCAACTTGTATGTGAGTTTGAGTGCGAGCACATGGGAAATCGAAATACTTACAACGCTCATGGAACTTCAAGGATGAAACCTTAAGTTATTAGCTATGTAGTGGCGTAGAATACCGCGGGCCACACGATTAAGAAACATTCCGTCCCTTGCAACTTCAAAACTTCAGTCGAGATGTCGGCGATCCTCGGGTACGTCGGAAATCGCAAGCGTGGGGACGCGTCCATCACTGACTCTTGGTATATGTGCGTATTGAACTATATGTGTAACATTGTAGGGAGGCCTACCGGAAACGCGTCCTTGTCGTGTCTGCTCGCGGGACCTTCAAAAGCATGAGCAACATCTACAAAGTTGTTAAAGTGCATCAACGGTCGCGCCCACGCAATGGCGGCCCCGCGGGAGTGCGAGAATTTCAATTTCAAGGGCCGCAATGCGTGAAGTCTAGAAAATAGGTTAGAACTGGAGATGGTAGAGAGCCTGCTATATTATACCGAAGTCCCGTGGAGTTGAATGGAGAGTTTGCGTACGGCCCTAGCCTCTTATAAACAGACGCTACAACACTTTTGGTGCTCATACCTCGCATGTTGTACGGCTCTACGCGTCGCGAACGCGGTGAAATGAGGCTATAACGTCCCATGGGTTATCATGTACAGCATCGTTTGTGTTAAGCTGGCGGCGATGAGAACCTAAATTAAACCAGTAAAAATTAGTGATCTCGTAGACGTAAAAGTAAGAAACAACATCTTGAATACGCGCACGAGTTGAAGAAGACCCGGGAATGTTGCGGAAGCGTAGTGGAAACGCTGTGTAGGACCGCAAAAGCATGATGACCTACCTTCCCGTATAGCGAAAGAAGAGGGGCGGCGGACCGGGAAGGTAATAGGAAAGGGATGTTCCACGATATCGTTGCGCAGGAAGCGACATGGGCAACCTGAACGCCGAATATGGTGCGTTCGCCCCGATTTGTGCAGACCTTCTGATGCGGTTCAAGAGTGGGTGGCAGGTGAGTCGAGGGCGCGGAATGATCATATGCATTGCTCATGGCGGGGTATAGATGAGGTCCGTAACGGAAAGCTAGTACATGCAAATTTATTTGGGTAGAGCACCCACCAATTGCAATTGACCCCGGAAGTGAAAAGCGAAGAACGAAGGATACTGGGGTAAACGCAATGTCAATAAATCACCAACGCAATCGAAGGACTTTGAACACTGACCAGTTACAAATTGAATCCAGAGCAAGGACTGATGGATGTTGGTATGCATGCAACATCAGTAAATCATCACGTAATCCGAGAAGTGGACCGACCTGACCGTGCCGGTAGGTTGAAGTGCGCTCAAGCTTTTGAGCGCTGGCGGCATCACCGATAAGCGCTCATGAATCCAAGAACACTACATGGGATTGTTCAATCACTCATTCGTTTTCGAACGTTGGTTCTTTCAGCTAGGAGTATCCAATTCTGGAATTGCGACCTGGGGGAATCCGAAAATAAGCTGGGAGCGTAAAAAGACAATGTAGAAGACATTCTGTTGCGTAGCGCCTAAAAGCTCGAGCCGTTCGGAACCGAAGGGCAAAGAGACGAAGAAGATACACCACTCACCCCTCCATTGAGTGATCTGATGGTCACACCGGCCGCTCGTGGGTTTGTTTGTCATGTGCTAGGAAGGCGCCAGTATGTTATTGAGGCAATTGAGGAATGATTCAGAGTAAGGACGCATAGTGCAAAAGACCTAAGTGATACGGGGGATGATGATGGGGGATGGTGAGAAGGAGAGAAAGAGGGCGACGGAGACCCTTCCTTTAGAGCGGAAATTGAGCGTTGATCGGCGAGGTTCAAAATAAATTGTGGAGCGGCTCGTTCCGTGAACCAAAGCTAAATTCTGATGCACTGGAGAACCCCGAAAATAGAACGGGAAATTGCCTGTACATAAGGGAAGTGCCGGCAGACAGTGGGAAAAATGGAAGGTTGCAAACAGGTGCAATGTGATACGAGGCATCTGCTTAATATACGAGGTATCTGCTTAATATACGAGGTACAAGATGTGCCGTCGCTTCGCTCCGGCTCAAGTATACGTTGGAGGTTCGTCACTCGCGTTGACACATTGAAAGAAATATCATAAGAACGAGTGTACAGTAATATACTACCCAAGAGTCATCTCGTTAGACGAATTTACGCACTGGGAAGCGCCCATGAAATTACAGTGGGCAGCCGAGCACTGCGCAGGGTAAGGCTTCGACATACAACTCAATACCCCAAGGAACCGGTGCCATGGTATTTTCATCGACTATCCAGCACCTGAAGTTAGCGACACACTTCAGCAGAATGGCGGCGGCACGTACCAGATGAATATATAATATTCGTGGATATGCCTGGACGTTATTCCGTGCTGTGCCAAACTTGAGTAGGTCTGCACACACAGAGAGCGCAGATATATCTTTGCAAAATGAATTGGTTCGGTCGACCGAAGATAGCCCGCAGCCTAAAAATCGAACATATCGATGGTCAGCAGGGTAAAATATGGAGCGAAACACAGACTCAGCTATGTAATGGCTGGGGGACCGCCAGAACGATTCCGAGCTGCTGTGTAGGGAAGACTTAACGGGTATTCGAGGATCCCATAGGCTAGGGCTATGCACCTTTCAGCTACATATTGAACATGAAGACGATCATCAGTGATGTCAAGGGGGCTTGGAAAATATTTGCTGTTGCACTGTTCAGTCGATTCAATCCCAGTCACAGTAGATATTGAATAACTTACGGATCTGGCTACGTATCAGAAGCCGTGAAAAGTCGTGCTGCGTCAGATGCCAAACAGGTCCTGGGCATAAAATTGTTGCACTCGCTTGACATTCAACACTCGAGGGATGTTGCGTATCGAGTTTTTGAACGCGTCGAGTTTCATGCTCCTGGACAATGGTCTTGAGGAGTCTTGCATGGAAAGGCCGAGAGGTCTTGCGTACATTGAGTGGTTGAAAGACATTAGGATCTTGCTAACTGGCTTGAGAAGCGTGGAATAGACAACCCTGAGATCCTGCATATCGTGATTGATTTTGCTAGGCGCCGGCGTTGATTTACAGCTGTTTGCATAATTGATGACAGTTGGTGAAAAAATAAACAAGAACAAACTTTTGATCCGCCATCTTGCCGAGCTCAGATCTCATTCATTTCTGGGCCGATTTACATGATTCTGGGCACGTTCGAAAGCGGCTAAGTAGGGCTTTCAAATGATACCATACTCGTGAGGTAAATAACAAAATTTCAGTGTTCCCAAATTCGCGCTGTGTGATTTATATCTGAACTCTGAACGGCCCGTCCTCGGTCGGTTTTGCTTCGATTTACTTCAATCCAAGTGATTATGGAAGCAGCAGACAAGGCAATCAAATTTATGGAATAGAAATGTACAGCACATTTGATATGCATGTGCCAGAATGGAATTATAGCTTCCTTGGTGCAATGCATTGACAAATGATTGTCTGGCAGTAGAAGCAAAATCTTATATATACCCAAACTGTGCCTTGAAATTACCTCTCCAACGAGGCTACTTTCATCAAAACCCGAGCGGTACTGACGGAACAGTGTGCAATTCAAGCTGCAGTTAAAATAATACGGCGCGAATTTGGGAACACTGAAATACTGAAATTTTGTCACTTACCTCGCGAGTATGGTATCATTTGAAAGCCCTGCTTAGCCGCTTTCGAACGCGCCCAGAATCATGTAAATCGTCCCAGAAATGAGTGAGAAACCAGCACGGCAATCGGCCGCATCAAATATGCTCTTCTTCTTTCTATTTTTAGCGACTGTCATCAATTGTGCAAACAGCTGTAATGGGTTACGGGAGCGAAAGATCTCGATCTTCGTTCAGGCTTGCTGAATATTGCGAGTACTTGATTCATGTTAGGACCGCTCGAGAAAGCAGCGTAAGACGGCCGATGGAGGGGGATGAAAGTGCAGAAGGCGCGATGGTGATGGGGGAGAAAGAAGGAAGCGATAATGGACCAGCGGCCCTTTTGAGCGTCCATCATAGTAAACTGCGTACTTAAGCGGCACGTCAGACGGGCGGAACTCGACAAAGCTACTTAAACTCTGACGAAGCTGTTCATCTCGAAGACCCTAAAATGGACTAGATTCAACGGCGTCACTGCTGCGGCGCGGTTGGAAGAGACTTAAGTTCGGGCACGGTGAGAATATGAACGATAAAAGGGAAGAGATAACAATCTCGGAATGCTGCGGGCACTTGGTCGCAGCTGTTCGTGGGATTTTTGAGTGTTGAAATTCGGAGCAAGAACAGAGAATAACGGAAGGAGTTAGCCTGGATGGGGATGAAACCAAAGAGATGCAAAGAATCGCGAGGATAATCGTTAAAGAACGGTTAATATGCCAAGAACATGATTGGTAATTGCTGATTAAAATCTTGTCCCACCCAGCCAAATTTTGTGCGAGCCCATATCCCTTATAGGGTACTGGGAATCATCGCTGATGTCCAACTGGCGTCTGTACTTCTGATCCACACATCATATTCCCCACCTCGATCTTATCACCGCTCGCTTTTCATTGGGACCGCCAGGTAATTAACTTCTTGGGGCCGGACGGCTCCACCCTTCGATAGTAACGGTTTGGTAACGGTTGACAAACATCCTGTGCTGTTCGACTGATTAATGCGGACCGGTTGCTTGTTAGTGCAATCGAATTTCGCCAAGCATGAAACCATCACTTTTGCATGACATAAATATAGTGGTAATCTGTCACTGTCCCTTCTGTTGTCTGCTAAACCTTCATGAATGTCACATCCCAACGGCAGTTAATTTGCAATGTGAAGGACATGCGATGTGATCATGTACATATATGAGAAAGACAGTTGCTTCGTCGTAGGATCATGATCCCGCTCACTCTCCTCTACAACCGAAACGTTAGAGTCTACAACCTACGGCTACTTCTCCTGGCAGATGTCGCTTTTATGGTATTACTGGGACTATCTTTTTTACAGACAGACTTCGGTTTCACTGGTAGCCTCGGCTCAGAGTTGCCAGGCGGTTATGTCGGAGTCACAAAATCTCCGCTCATGCCAACTTTCCTGTGGGGCATCGTGATATGCATTCACCACATTCTTGCGTGTGTTATCACTTGACCAGATCTCGAGTTGACTCTTGACTTGGACTTGAGTATAGTTTATTCAGATGGCCCGTGCGCGGTTTGGCGGTTATTGATTTAGCAGTGGTTTTCCTCGAAATTGGCGGTGAGCAACATAGCTTCTGATATCTTTGGTCCACTGAACAGAGATGATTATAGTAGTGTCCCTTGCATTCGTCATGGGATTCAGATTCTTGTTCTCTTACGATCCCCGGTTGCTCGGTTATTCGTTCTACTCCTCCCCCTACTTTCAAATATTTGCGGTCATCGGAATAGTCACTTTAACGACTTCCGCAGCTTTCCGAATATCCACGATCATTCAAACAAGAGAGAGGTTTTTTTGCCAGCGACTTGAATTCTTTGGCTGTTGTATGCGTTCATATCCACCTTACACTCTCACTGCTGTTCTCTTCCATCGCCCCCTAGCACGTCCCCTTGTAAGGTATGGAAATAAGTGCGATGAGCGGATAGCGCCTAACTTTTTTCTCCCTTTTTTGGGCAGGAGAGAGTCAAAACTGATAATTTTCGCAAGAGCTTTGGTTGTCATTTGTATTGCAATTGTGGTACCTGCCTTGGGATACTATTGGACTGTGATCACTCCAGCTCGAGCGGAAATTTACACAAAATCCCTCATATATCCTCCATTCATCGATCAACGGAGCTGCTCACTAGCGCCCTCAGAGGGAATGCCTCCATCGTGGTCGTATGTAGCAGTTTCCTCTTCTTTTCCTCTACCTCTACCAATCACATTTATAGCACCTATTTAGCAGGGCACACTGCAATGACACATGCTTAAACGACATCACTGTGTATGGGGTGCTATATAATTGGCCCTTTATCGATCCAGAATGGCATCCGTACACACCCAATATCCGGCCAGGGACCCCCAACCTACATTCAGAAATTCTCAGGTTAATTGTTCTGCGTCACCCGCCCCGTGGGGGGACGTGAATAGCCAGGGCCCATGATTATAATCCACTGTATGTCGATTGTCAACCTTTCACAAACAACCGTTATTGCTTACCTAGGTTTCCTTAGGTCCGATCGGATGGTCACATATACAAAGCATGTCCATTTCTATACGGATCTCACCAGAAATGAAAGGTGTGTACGTATATGTCTCACCGTGGTATTCTCGGCGAGGCTATGTAAACCTATTGGATGAAAGAGGCGTTGATCATCCATACCTCGTGCATCCTATTCCTGCTCCGGTGCTTCCCGGATCCCGCCTGTTCGGGCTATTGACCTGGAAAGCAAGGCTGCTGCATGGTTCTTACTCCGTACGTGAAGTCTTCCTAACGCACCAAACTACACCGACTTCCTTTAGACGTGGATGTTTAAACCTGAAATCACCGGCCTGCAAAGTGATCCAACCAGCGAGCGAGGGATGTTGACCTTACGTCAACCCTTTGTATACCCCAACCTACGGAATACCTCCAGGACGTACCCGATACGTCACATACGGCTGGTGTTTCAGACCTTGGTGGCTTTTGGGCTTTCGTCGACGGCGCATTCACACTTTTTTTCGGTGCCAATGTCGTTTACTTTGCGTTGGGTAAGTGTTAGCATATTCCGAGCATATTATCTCATTTCTGGGATAACAAACAGGGCACAGACCACTGTCTGCGCTGGGCCTGGCACATCTATTTCAGCGCAGAGCCCTTGTGCGCCGATGGCATGAAGACTTTCCTACAATACATACGGAAGGTGGCCTGCCTGGCTCAGAATTGGCTGGGATCGTGGCCTTCATCCGGGAACGCCTGGTGGATGTAGACGAGGAGCCTCGTGCTACAGAGGATGACCAAGAGCACAGAGAGGCAGCGGGTCTCCACGTCTATCAACAATACAATCACTGTCCACCGAGGAGTCTCTCACACTCACACCTACACCTCCATCAGCAAACCCTGGGTCCTCTGCGTAGCGCTACGTACAGGCTATAGTGGCTGTAGTGGTCGTAGTGACTGTAGGTATACCGGTAAGGTTACCCTCTATGTAGCGCTCTGTTGTTTTTGGCGTCCTACGTAGTTTGCTGTAATTTGGCCTGATTACGTAGTGTCTGTATGTTTGCTGTATGTTTTTCCCCCGTAGTTTACCCGTAGCACTACGAAAAAAAGCGAAAAATCCCCGCGTTGCAATTGCCCTCACAGAACACAAAGCACACAAGTTGGAAACAAAAAAAACACAATAGATTGACAGGATGATATACATTCTGCCGTTTAATCTTCTGGAGTGGTAGTCGTTGGGCATGGATGTGGACTTGAAAATTTGAGGTGTCTAGCGTCAGTGGAGGGCGGTTTTGAGGGATGAACTGGGTCTCGACATTATGGAGACTAGACTCTTGAGTTGTCTTGTGAAGCTGAAGAGCGGCGGTCTTGAGAGAAGGAGAATGAATTGAAGTTGTGGAGACTTGAGTCCTGAAACTTCGAGGCCAGCGTCTCGGTCTTGAAGGTTACGTGAGTTCTTGGGGTGCGTTCAGTCTCGAGGCGTTGAACAATGACTTGTAGCATAATTTGCAGATCTTGGGTGTTTTGAGGTTGGAGGCCAGCAGGTTTGACTGAGCCTCGAGGACGAGCGTCATATGGTGTCTTCAGGCGTCTTGGAATCTTGAAATTTCGAAGCTGTTCGTTCCAATGCTCGAGCTCTTGTGATTTGGTACTGATCGAAATATGTGCGCGTAGTCGCTGTTGGGGGTTTAGTTCATTCAGAACCACGAAGACGTACAAGACGCTTTCGATGCGAGGGGTACACGTCACGAAACCTCTGGAAGATTGGACACTGAAGAGATATTTCGTTACATGGGAAAGAACAGTGTAAAACGTAACATAACTGAGAAATGGGCAGTGTGGCTCTCGTCGCCGAGTCATTTAACAACAACATATAAGCCAGTCAGCATACAGGAAGATATGACGATCCACGTATAAACTTAAACTTTCTGGAAGTCAAGTGATCCAAGCCGAGGAATAAGTAGCCTACATCACCGCCCTGTCCGCCGGTTGTGCGTAATGGTGGCACAGCGTACCGGTCGTCGCCCGCCCCCCGCCTGTAATGACGGCAAGATATTTGCCTCCCAGCTATTTTAGCGTGTTGATGGACACCCGGACAGAGCTTGTGTCCGTCGGGTCGTACGAGCCGGTGACGAAGGGTTTTTCACCCGGCGGCAGGTTCGTTGAAGTAAAGGAGAGAGGATGGAAATGTGTCGACTGGTAGGTATAGAGGCCACTAATTTCATTGCGCATGACAAGCTTTGACTGAGGAGACCCATAGATATGTGAATTAATCAAATTGACCTCTCGCATGAGATATAACCCCCGACGCTCTTCCTCTGAATGAGCTGTCTTCATATCTCCATTACTTATCCTCTCAGATACGGCAAGGATAGCAGCAGTAGACACCGTTGCGAACCGATCAGCAACAGAATCGAAAATACGATTTACCTTGTAGCTTGTATGCTGCAACAATCGTCTGAGTCCGCGCCATCCTCGTCACTTCGTTACTTCGCTTAGCACTGTGGACCTTCGTGACTTCCAAAATATTGCGTGAAAGTTCGTAACCTCAGCTGGATTGAGTATGACTTCGTCACTTCCTCTGTGCACCACAAGTGCCCCGTGAAAGCTCGTCACTTGAGCTGCACGGAGCGTAACCACATGACCGCGGCTATCCACGTGGAGAGTGGACGGCCAGTCGCGAGCGTAGCGCCCCCTCAAGTTCAACTTCTCTGTTTTGCAGCATAAAATTACTGAGCACACACTGAGTTTCACGCCTCGTAGGTCCAGGGATACAGGGGTCTGGACTTTTGGGGTCGAGGGGTTCAACCTGGCGTGAAATGCTTTGTAAAAGCGATGGAGAGTACCTATTATGAAGTATACAATTCCCGACTTCAATAGGCTTCAATTATTCTTACGACCCAGAACCAATTTGGTGATGTTTCAACTTGTAACGAGACTACATCGAGCAACGGTTGAACATGAATTGACATCAATTCCGAATTGATGCGAGTTGATGGGAGATCAGATGAGATGTTCAACTTGATGGCGAACCTAACTCGACAATAGGGACTTTCACAGTAGCCCATTTCGAGCCCATTTCGAGTCCATTTCGAGCTCATTTCGTTCTCATTTCAACCCACATTTCGGTGACTGGTGTGACCAAACTCGCTTGTATTTCCCTGACAACGCCCATCACTTCCGCATATCGTCCCCCATCCCCGACCACATTGCGCCGCCCATTCCCGCCGCCTCAAAATTTACCATCAGCGACGTCTTTTTGTTTCGCTAGATGATTGAGATCCCCGAGTATGCAGTGCACATAATCATTGAAAAAAGCCACGATTCACATGGTTAGGTGTGGAGGGATATATTGGCACTCACCGCTGCAGGCGATGGGCAGGCAGCGGTGAGGGCATCATCAGATGACGAGCAAGCGTCCAGCGAAATGAGAATCAACTCTGATTGTGATGGCAAAATGCTTATTTCGGGCTTTGCCGGTCACGCTTGCCAGCGAAATGAGAAAACGAAATGAGATCGAAATGAAGTCGAAATAGGCTACTCTGAAAGTCCCTAATGCCAGGGTCCCGCACAAGCTGAGGGACTCAGCTTTTACGAGAAATGACTCCCTCGAACTTTTTGCGACTCCATATAAGCTATGTATTGTCTACGACATCCTATCTTGACGCAATATATGTACATTAACCCGCAAACCCTCCATATGAATTAGAGTAAGATTCCTTGCAATGCTGCAAGTTTGCACCACTTCTTCCACTCATTGAGTCGACATGCTTACTCAACTACCAGATTATTCTCCATGTCCGGGGCAAGTAAGATGTTTACACCTACTTACGCGTTGATATCAACATATCAAATTACTGGTCTTCGGCAAATAATATAAAGCTATCTGCAAAAGACAGTAACAGATTAAGGCCGCGGATTATTTTGTAGTTGTAAATGTGGCTGTCTGCAACAGTAATTATGTAGCTTGCGAACTCGAACTGGAAATCAACGGCTGAGAATGTTACGGTCATCGATTCTGTTTTGAACCATTTCAGACGACAGTCGAGGGTTAGTTGGGAGGTTGGAAGTATGACAGTTTGTTTTGGAAGAGTTAAAACTGCTCAGTCAGATAACTCTGTTTGTTCAACCCTTCGAGCTACTATGTGTTGAACAAGACTGTTGTACCCAACTGGCTCAACCGTTCAGCTCAATTGTTCAAGTGATTTTCAAAGGTCTTTTTGAGGCTGAAGCATACAGAAGTGAATCCAGTATCTGGTTCAACCGTTCTGCTTGCTCAGGCACCGTTCTTGAGGTCAAAATGGCGGCCTTTAAAAACACTGATGTTTCGATTTATGGTACATCTCAACACGATAGGCCGGAGGTTTCTGACTTTAGTTCACAATGGGAGCGACGATCTAGGCACTTTGAGACTGCATCAGAGCTGGGATAGAGCCCCGTGCCATGGTCGGCCACGGTCCTCAGGCCTCTACAGCAAGATAACGCTCACTCGAATCCAAGATACACAATGCCTGAGTTCGTCGGTGTCGATCTGACATGCTGCCACCTCCGGCAGCGCCCAATGTGAAGCTCGGACTTCTTTGTTCAATCTGAATCTACTGTATGTATCGGAAGATAATAGTAAGGCAATAAGGTATCTATTGATTGTCAATGTCTCGTAAAATGGCGGGCAGCATTCGGGGTATTCATCTCGAAACTCGCTCCAGTGCTTCTGAGGATATTCCACCGCACTCATATTGACGCCATCCCTCTCGATCCCCCACCCCTTCAGAGGGCCAAGCCTCAGACGCTTGGGAGGCGCATCTGACTCCAAGGCTGTGGAGCCAGAACGTTTTCGACTGGGGCTCGTTGTGCGTTCGGAGGTGCCGATGGTAGAAGCTACCAATGTTTCAGCTCATGGTACGTCTTGAGTAAATATCCAGTCTCGTAGTCGTACCTGGTATAGTCTCGTCCGCGACAGTAACATCACTAGCGGATGTCGATGTGTTCGAGGGAGCTAAGTTGCAAGTTGAGGTTGAATTTCTGCGCACTAAGAAGACACACCTTGAGTCGTCGAGGATTTACGACGGCAATTCTTGGGAGTACCATTAAACCCCATCTCTAATCCAAACATAAAGGGAGTAGAATCCGGAACAAGAGGGGTCGGAGTATTGCAAGTAGAGCTGTTCCACTGCAGGTGATTGATATTTTCATCGAAGAAACCGCCAGTAACGGTCGGGCTGAGACAAAGGGTATAAATAAATGTGCAGCGTGGCCAAATGCTCTCGACGTACTCGGATTGTGTCTGCGCCCAGTCACCCCTTCCAAAGCACCACGCGTAGTCCATAACGGGCGAGGGCGGGCGCGCGACTGCGAATCGCCGGCAGCGGAGCTCAGTGTGGATGGTGGTAACAAAGAATGGAGGGATAGTTCTGTAATTCCGGCGATCAAACAGTACACTTACCGCGCGCGGCCACCGAAGTGACGAGCTTTCACCAGAATTGAAGCGAGGTGACGAGCTTTCACCAGAATTTAGTCGAGGTGACGAGTTTTCCCAGAATTTCTTGGAAATCACGAACTTTCACGCTTTCCCATCAAACTCACGAACTTTCTTGCTCCTAAGCGAAGTAACGAAGTGACGAGGGTCACTACTACTCCTACGCAAGATGGATGCACATCTATGGAACGGGGGATGTCCGCATTGCTTTGTTGCGGGGACGCAGGCAAAGAGGCAAGATTGGGACAAGCTCGATGTCCAGATTAGATCTCGGCGTTTTCGGCCGCCCGCCTCAATGACCCGATAAGTCCAACGGTGGCAGTGCACCGCATTTTACACAGGTTTGAACCCACGACACATCAATGTGCATTACACATGCACACGCGGGAAACATGCGGCAATTTCTCCGAGCCATCAATAAGCGGGCAAACCGCTGTTCATAAGCGTCTGCGGCTTATGGAATTTAAGCGGTGGGGCATGCCCCCTGTGTGAACTTTTTTTCTCAACCATGTTCCCTGCTCCAGTGCCTTGGATCCGAACTTACAAGATTATTCTGTTTAGCCAAGTGAATGTCCAAAACAAAAGGGTCGATCACCATTTAGCTTTGAAGAACTCCAGCATATTCCATGCTGCTCCATCCATGATCTCCGGTCGAAGGCTCAAGACCTGCTCAAAAGGAATGCCCGTCAGATCCAGCTTCGCTCTTCTCCCCATCATCATCCCGCCTCCCCACAGCGCCGCTCTCCCCCTGTCATCACGGTTCCCTAAGGCAGTTTTTATCAGAATCAAGTCCAGCAAGACCCAGCAAGTGTCAAGAATTGACCATTCGACGAAATACTGTCCGCTCGTACCCCTTTGCGGCCATCGCTTCTGACTCAATGCCAACCAGATTCTCAAAATTCGCTTTCACTCGCATGCGATGGCTTCTCGGACTACGGTTCTTCAACACCAAGTCGACGCTGGAGATCCGAGAATGTTCAAAACACTTCAAGACCCCCAGCCTGACCGGCCACGCATTCTAAGAATCACAAGATCGCACCCATCGTTCAAGACCCTCCCCATTCCACGCTGAACACCAGGGGCGCAAGACAATGACACCTCAATACTGGGTGAAGGCCGAGGACTGTCCCATCTATTATATGTCCCCGCGCGCCCTCGCCAGCAGATGAACAGTCCAGGAGCTCAAGATGTGTCATCCTCCCTTACGCCTGCTGGAGCATTTATCCTTGGGCCTGATGTCTCAATTCCCGGGTGCCTCAACTTTAATCGCATCTCCAGCACTGGCAGTATTCGCTGAATTGGCTCTTTGAATGTCGTCTCAATTATGCCGCTGTCTTCCCCCTTCAGCTTCAAAATCTCAAGTCGTTAATCACGATGTTCATTCTTCTCCCTGGTCAAAGAGAGATCGAACTCCATTCTGTACCTCCCTTCGTCCCAATGCTATTTTGATTCGCTCCAATTCTGCAGTTTCTCACAGGGCAGTGCACATGGTCCCTTTCCCCACAAGTTCAAGTAATCCCAGAACTAGCACAAAGCACACCGCTCCATGTGTAGCGTCTCAGGCATGTGGAACTAGTGCACGGTGAGGGAAACCAATACTCATTTCGGCTAGCAGAACTGAGAAAATTACCGGTACCCTTATGGTGAGTACTTATTCAACCTTTGACAGTCTACCGCTGGTGTGCGCTCCTGTGCATATCATCCGAGCACTGATTCCCGTGCCTTCAGAGCCTGTACCGACACGAGGTGCGATATGGGTCAGGGACCTAAATTTGTGGTGGTGAAACAGATGCTGGAGTCATTGGTTTATTGTTTCCCATCTGATGTCTCGGACATGGACGTAAACAGGCATGTGTACGAATTTGAGTCTTATCGTCTTTTGTCCTCACTCTGTACCACAGAATCAACAGCCAACATTAACCTTCTTGCCTCGTACCTGAGCGGAGGCCCCATCTTATTTTATCACTCTAATTATCGAGATTCAACGCTTCAAAAATTAATAACCCCTATAATGAATAGAGTTCTTCCCTCATTCCGAATTGATGCGAGTTTCATGTCGTGAGTGCATTCTATGGAAATTCGGCAACTACAGCATCTCAGAACGCAGGCGCCGGAGCGAAGCGACGGTATATCTTGTTTCAAGTTAAGCTTTCGATTTTTTAGCTGCTTGTGCGCTATTCGAATTTGATATCTCTTTGTACATGCGCTTGGGCACCCGTGCCAGTTGCGAGAGGCCTGGAAACCGTGAGCTTTGTGCCATTTGCGGGCTTGAAAGTGTATCTTCCCGTACCTTGTTCGTTGTTAGCGCCGGAGGATTTTTTGTCCGGGAAGCAATCCGTGCACGCTACATTGGACCTCAGTAACGAGTATTTCATCTTGGTCGGAAATTGTACCTTCGACAGCCTCTGTGTAACAAGGTTAGAAGATATGGATAGACTTGAATATGAATCTACTAACCATCGCCAAAAAGCATGCGCTCAATCTGGGTCACTGACGGCAGCAAGGGTTTGGCCTGCAGCGAGCGACGAAGTTTGGATGTGAACTCTGCATCCCAGTCTGTCGTGGATGAGGTAGTTTTTGCCCCAATCGAAGGGCCGATTAGCCGCTCGACAATTTGATAAGTCGTTGGACGCAGCTCGGCCTTTCCTTCCCAGCAGCTTTCCATTAGACCCCAAACATTGTCAAGCGCCGTTGTGCCCGACCACGAAATTGGCCGCAATGGGCGTTTCCCCTCGAGAACCTTGAACATGACAGTCATGTCATTTGGCAAGTCGTAAAACGGAACCTTTCCTGCCATGATCTCCGAAATGATATTATCCCAGAATTCACGGCAAAGTACAGACGGATCAGGCTCACCTCATAGCAAACACATGCGAAAGCGTAAACATCTGAGCCGAAATGGTTTTGACTTTCTCCTCGGAATAATTCGGGCGCTTGATAGCGTGCTGTCCCTGCTCGTGCATTTGCCGTCGAGTGGGTGAATTTCATCGTCATGGCATTGAAGATTGTAGAGACCCCGAAATCAGCTATACAGGCCCTGCCTGAGGGCGTTACAAGGATATTAAGCTATACATACGATCAGCAAAAAGGATTCACAGAAACGTCAATGGCCCTACTCCTTTCAAATCTCCGTGCACGATATCCTTTTCGTGCAGGTATTGGAGCGCCAAGGCTATGTCCAAAATCTAACACAGATGATTAGCAAAAACATTTCGGAGTCAGGCCATGCCCTTACAAGCGAGAGACGGTCTGTGTTGGTTGGGTTCTTGTTTGTTAGATATTTCATGATGTGCCCGTTTTCCATCCACGGGGAGACAAGACACAGCCTTGTCCCCAGATAGTATAAACCAAAGAAGGGAAGGACGTTTGGGTGACAAAGCTGGCGCCAGATGAGCGCTTCTCGGCCGAATTCCTGATATATACATATGAAAAGCTTGCAAAAGCAACTTGAAACAAACAAACCTTAAGTACGACCTGAACATCTGACTCCTCGAAAATCCGCATGATTTTGACGCAGACTCCTTGTCCGCGAACCAAGCCCCGCCAGATATCTCCAAACCCACCACCTGTCACCTGTTGGCCAATTTTTTGCAATCCCGAGAGAGCACAGCATCGAGGATAGAGGCCAGATTCGCGAGACACTCGCAATAGAGCTTTGAATATCAACGGTTTAACGAGCGAAAACGAGTCAAGATCGAGCAACTGTTTCCTGCTCGGTTGAAACCCGCTTTTGAATGAAAAGTGAGGTACTTACGTCCTGCAACAGATCCAGAAGACGCTGCGCCTCTGCCTCACCAGAAGCCAGGAACATTTTGTACGATTCCGAATCACGGAGAAGGAGAACCAGTCTTGCAACAACGATAGAAATATCACCGCTCATGTGTTTGTATACATCCGTTGAAATTGTGTGGTTGATGGAAGGATCCTTCTGCGACAACTCAGTGAATATCAGCACGCACATCTCGAGGAGAAATAAATACCCGAACCACTGACTGCTTCACCAAGCCAAGCAGACTCTCTACATCGAGGTAATAGGACATGAGAGATTCCAATAGCACATTGGGTTTCAGGATGTCCTCATTGTTTTCCCAGACTATTCCAAGTTCCAGAAATTTGGCGAGTGCTCTAAAAGTAGGCATTATAAGCACGAGTTCAACTTCAGAAACGATCCAGATGTACCGGTCATGTTCGGGCCATTGCAACACCAGAGACAATACGTAAGTGGACAAGTTCTATTCATTCTGAAGTTGAGTTCTCCGAAACACTTTACGCAAGTAAATGAACCAGCCTGGGAGGGTGTATTGAGAACGAGATCCATGACTTGGACGCCCTCCAAAATACTCGAGGGAGTTTGCCAGGCAGCACGACAAAGGGATTCACTGTGTGTCGACAACCAGTCTTCCAGATTCTGAGTGGTCCAAAATTCTTGAGACTCAAAGTCGGCGGGATTTGGCCGTTCCTCGTAGTTCCCACCCACAACACGGGCCATGAAGGCGAACGAGGGGTGATTGTAGCTGAAGGGGGACAGAAAGTAATCACAAGTGATATCGAGAGGCACAACAATATTTTGAAAGAAGGCAATCGGCGAGGAGGGCCATCTAATGAACAAGGCGGCGATTCGGCTCATCAAGCCATGAATAAACCTTGGATGTGGTTTGTCCACGATCCGCGTCATACGCCTGATTTGCAGCCAAGTTTGAGGGTCAATTTCCAGCATATATTGATTCCAATCTTGAGGATACAACCCAAGTTGACCAGTATCCTTTGCCGCGATATGAACGAGATCGGTATCATCCTCGTCGTCCCAAGCAAACAGATCCCGATCGAGGCTACTGGTATCGAGGTTGTTCAAAAAGGTTTTCTGAACGTCTTCTCGATCATGCACCATTGTGCGGAAAGCAACCCAGAGAATGAGGGGCCAAAAAGGGACGACGAGTTCATAAAGAACACGGAGAATTGCTGAATCCTTTCCCAGACGTGTTTCAGGAGCCCTTTGTTGCCCTGAATGTGCACTGGCGGCCAGGAAGCTAGGAAGAAGGAGTGAACTTGGTGAAGTGGCATGAAATCCTGGCTTACCTATGGAGGCAATTGCACTTGTTATACCATGGGATCGATCGCAGATCGTCCAGGGAGTATACCTGTAGCATAGTTTCGATCCAGATGGGCAGGAGGTGTGAAACTCGACATATAACACAGGTTTTTGTATCCCTGCCATGAAGGTTCAGCGATCTCGCCCAGATGAAAATCAGGTCGTGGATGTGGGGATTGCTGCATTCCATTCTGAGATCTTTCCGGAGGGGCCCCACCAATATCAGCCACACCATGAAGCACAATCGAATATGCGGTGTGAGGTGGGTCAAAGGACTCGCCATCGTCCGAGATTGGCGCGTTTCGAGGGCCTGGCAAGCTTTGTTCCAATACTCCGAGTCCATCGACCTCACAGTCTCGGGGGATGATTCTAAGGGGAGAGCCTTGGCAAATTCCTTGATGTATTCTTCATCCTCTTCCTCCCAGAACCAAAGATCATTAAGTACGCATACTGTGATAAAAATTGGTGGTGGAGGCATCGGTCCCGGTTTGTTCCACATGTACCACATGTAGTAGGTGATCCACAGTCGGTATCTGAAATTTGTATAGCGTGAATACGCATCAGGAATTTGGACCACATCGTGCGGAATAGCCGGAGAAGAATGCCCCCCGTCAAACGGTGGGGAAGATCGTGTGTCGGGCAGGTAGCTGAAGCTACCATGGATGGCAGACAGCTTCGGTGAGGATACAAAGGAGGAGGGGGCAGTTGAGGATACCATTCCAGTATCGGCTGCCGCATACAACGGCGGGGAGGTGAAGTGGGGTAACCTCGTGGTCATCGTGCGGGATGGGAGAGGGCGTGGCTGTTGCCATCACTATGTGGTAATACGGCTTCGTCCGGTCGACAGCTGTGCATGCACCCCAACTTTAGTACATTGCCGACAGTATACGATATGATCCAGCGCTGTCCTGTCCTAGTGTATGATGATGATAAGTTCTCTTATACCTGACTCGATGAGTAAATCTTTTGCCAGCAGTAGGAATTGCGGATGGTTCTTAAAGGCTCTGGGTCGGCTCTAGGGAGACAGATGTTGTCTGACTGCCATGGCATCATAGTGACTGCCTTGAGATGATGGGTGAGAACATTTAACAGCAGTTGTACGGCAGTAACACTCCCGATAAAGTGAATAGCTATATGTCCAGTGGCATGGCATTGTGACCGCCTTGAGATGATGGGTGAGCACATTTAACAGCAGTTGTACGGCAGTAACGCTACCGCATCCCAGATAAAGGGCAAAACTTGTTGCCATAAAGTAATCATCCGATGTGCTCGCCATCGCGAAGGAGAAGAGGTGCCAACAATCAGGAATATATTTAAAGTTCGGCCCGATCTAATGATGGCTCCAGATGTTAGGGTGGTGCGGGGAGGATCAGCGGACTTCGAAATCTGAGGCAGAAAATGATAGGCAAATAAATAGATCACCGCCGATGATGTGCCCACTTTTGAATCCTGTGCGAAGTGGCGGGATTGATGAGCAAAAGTCGATCGAAGCCATCCAAAAAGAAATGGGATAGATTCAGGGACTGATAAGGAAAAACGGAAAGCGGTCCGAAGTGATGAGGTGCCGGAACTCACATCCGATCGGTGGAAGGCAGCAGGAAAAGAACTTGAGGAGGAATAAAAGAGAACTTCCAATCGAGCATTTGGACGCGGGGGGGAGTCAAACCCCAGACAGCGAGGTAGGATTCAAACAAAGGCTGGCAAGAAAGCTCGCTATGTACCGTACACCAAATCCGAATCCTTGCGGAGTTCATGCGTTCGCCAAATATCCGATCTGTGCAAGTAATGTCTACCTTCCCAGAAGGACTTCTAGGAAACCTCATCGTAGACCACGTACGGCCGGTAATCTGTCGAAGTTATCAAGCAACAAAAAAAAATGCAGCGAGAACCGACACACAATAAAGTTTGCTTCAATCGTGGTCCGTTAAATTCTACAGGAGGAAATATTGGAGCCCCAAGGCAAAAATCCAAGCAACATCCGGACGCGGGGAGTCGAACCCCGGACTGCAAACTGCAAATGACAATGAACATGTTTTGTGAGGAACACTCGATGTGCATCGTACAGTATGCCCGATTAAATTTGACTGGTCATCTGGGCGAAGTCATTGAGTAGAATGACTTATCTGAACGCGACCGAAACAGGCCCACGCACAGAGAATAAATTGAACGGCCTGTGTTGCTTGAACAGTGGATGTACCCGAGGTTATTTTTACCCCAACGTACAAAATGGGCAAGGCGCCGCGTTCCACGAAAAAAATGTCAAGGTAATAAAAAACGGAGTTACGAGAATTGATTATTCGGACGCGGGGAGTCGAACCCCGGAGAACGAGCTGGAATTTTTCACCCTTCGAAAAGAGAGCTCGTGTGTACCGTACACCACATCCGAATACTTACTCAGCGCATGCGTTCGCAATTAGTTGAAGATTGGACATGGAATTAGATCTTGTTATATTGCAGAGAGCTCGGAGAGTGGGGCGGAGGGAGTTTTGTTGGACAGCGCACACAGAAAAATCAATAACACAACAAATCAGAAAGGCACGTCGGTCGAACTTGCGATACCGTATAAAGTCTAGTGCGTGGGCCGATGCAATGAGGATCTAGACGCAATGAGATGTCTCAGCGCTCAAGATATTGGTGGACGCGCTAGATCTACCCACGCTTAGACGATGCAGAGTCGGCTCGGCAACGGGAGAGGTACGATCGCGCAAGGTTAGATGCATGCGGGAGGCAGGAGATCGGCTGCAGATCAAATCTCGGCTTTTTCGGCCGCCAACCGATCACAACAAGTCCAGGTGGCAGTGCATCGCATTCTTCTTTCGCCTCCCCCATGATCGTTTTCCGACTGGATTGTCTTTGACTATTCGTGCTTAGCTCTAGCTGGAGCCGGTAGTAACCCCCGTAACCCCCCGTAACGCCACCCTCCGCCGACTGACGACAACTGGAAACACGATGGGTCCGTCAGCGGAGTACTGATAGCATGCCGCCGTTAGGGCACGTACCGCGGGGGACCAACACAACGGGGTAAGATGAAGCACATGATACTTGTCCTTAATTCGATTCGATGCGCGTTTGAGATATCTCTACACACATCTATCCCCTCCCTTCTGTTCCCCGCCGCCATAACGCTACCGCCACCGCTCTTCCTCCCCTTCCTGCCCCACTAAACTTCCTTTCTTGCTCACTCACGCTTCCTACACATAACGAAACCTCTCACCTTCAAGCGGCTCGGCGATCTTCCTCAGCGCCGCGCACAGCAATGTTGGATGAAGCAGTAACGGACAAGGTTCACTGCTTTTCAGGTGCGCGTGGTGGCCGTGGAGCTGCGCCCGTTCACGCGCTGTCTCTGCTTCGCATGAGCAGCGCGTCGTCCCATCTGTGGGGCTGCGCCAGAGTGGAATATCGCGGACCGCGCGCGCCCAGTTCTCCTTCACGGGCTTTTGCTCCCATGTTCCCTACGAGCGGTGCAGCCTCATACACCGCTTCCTCTCCTTGCGCCTCCTTCCCTCCTTGTCTTTTCCGTTCTTCCCCCTTCCCCTTCTGACTCATATCGTCACAGCGCGGCTCTCAAAGACTCGGCATGATCTCCCCAGTGCGGCGGGTAGACAGTCTTCTCCCACCCGTTCTATCTTTTCGAGTTGGGTGCGTCTGGCTCTCTTCTCTTTCTATTCGCTTCCTCTTTTCCCTCTCCTTCCCTCCGTTCCTTCCGTTCCCTCTTCCCTCTCTCGACCTACTTCCAGAACCATTGGCCCAATGAGCGCTCGCCACATCCGTCCTTTCTTTCAATGGAAGTGGGAAGTTGGATGCATCGCATCAGGAATCGTCGGGGCGGGTGCAGGGCGCACGCGCGCGTCCGGATTTCCTGCGTTGGGTCCGCACGCGAGCGTGGGCGTCGAAACCATGTGAATGTCCTGGCGCAGCTCCAGAGGGGTAAATTGGCCGGCGCAGGGGTGGGCGTGCGTGCGCATGCCCGTGATGGCGGGTGCGTGGGACACGAGCGACAATGCTCATGGAGGGCGCCGCACGTATGATGGGGCGAAGAAGAGCAGATAGTGCGATTGTGGGCGCGCATAGACTTAGCGAGGGGCTGCACGTGTGCGTGCGCGCGATTCGGTGTCTTGGCTCGATGGCGGGCTTCCGATGCGATGCAGCGCGATGTGGATGCGTGCGATGGGGCGGAAAGTGCGGTGCACGCGCCGATAAATCAATAGCTGGGCTGCATCTACGCGATGTGAGGCGGGTGCGGTTGGATGCGTGCGACGGGGATGTCTCGGGGCACGAGGACTATCCGGGTGGATGTCTTCGCCTTGTGAAGTCCGCGGTGAATCCACACCCGTACGGGCGTACCTGCGCGGAGGCGTATGCGAGGCAGGTGGTGTGGGAAGGTCGGTGTGGTAGTGGCGTATCCTACCTACTCCGGGACCGGCGGTGAATTCGATGGAGAGGTTGGCAACCGACGAGTCCGTGAAACGCGCGCGGATGTCAGTACGCTGGGCGCACCGTGTTTGAGTGCTCGTGCATCTGTGGAGCCAGTGGGTATGTGTGAGCGCAACTAGGCGCTCCGCGCTTGGATATTCGATACGTGATGCGCCTTGCTTTGCGTCTCAATGACCCTAGGCGAGATCCATCCCGGCTCGAGTTACCACGTTCCCTGTGTCTGTACGTGGACGCAAAGAGATCACCTACTGTGGACAAATTACAAATCTCCGCACCCAACCTGTTCCCTCGCTAGTTGGATATGCCCTCTACGCGATCTGCACAAGCGTGCAGTTTTGTTTCATTTATTCCCCTACTTTTTGTCTGTGCTTTTTATTTTCTCCCCCACTGCTCCCCGGCAGTTCACATTTCATTATCATCATTATGCGCACGCACCTCCTTCCCGGCCGGCTAGCGCTCTTGCCGCTTGGTCTGTTTGACCATTTGGCAAAGCGGCCGTATATGCGTATACACGTTGCGTTGGTCTGCGCTAGCGAGATCTAGAGTTCGTGCTGTCTGACCCAATACAACTTCAATGAGGCACCCGAGGTTATTTCTGCCTCGTGGTCTACATACCCCGAGATCGGTGCGCGGTGCGTTCCGAAAAAGATCTCGACGTAAGGACGAAAAGAGTTAACCCAAGCCAACCGAATATGTGGACGCATGGAGTCGAACCCCGGACAGCGAGCTGGAATTTTTCACCCAACCAAACGAGAGCTCGTGTGTACCGTACACCACGTCCGAATACTTGCTGGGTTTGTGCATTCGCTCGGGTATGAGCTGAAAATTGGAGATGTAATCGAATCTTGCGGAGAGTTCGGAGAGTGAGGCGGAGTTTCGTGAGAGAACGTCAGTCCCATCTTACCTCACACGTCCCACAGGAATAAACTGGGCGCGAAATAGGACGTGGTGTACGGCACACCGTGGCCATATTATTATCCGACAATGGCTCAGGGGTTCGCCTCCCCGCGTCCGAATTCTTGCTTCAGCCTTTTCTTTTGTTCACAGCCACATTCTGCTGGTCACGGCCGCAGCTAAAATACCTAGAGCCAGTGCTACTTCCCCGACGTTATTTCTGCCTCATGCTCTACTCACCCCGAGAACCCCGGATAGCGAGGTAGTATGCAAACAAAGCCTGGCAAAGAAAGCTCATGTGTAGCGTGCAACACGGCCTATACCGGTATCTTTTCCTGTGAGTAAATTTAATTGAACAAACGGACCATGAACCTATGCATGCATCGGGCGTGGTGTACGGTTCACATCGTGTCTTCCTAAAAATGCTTCTGTTAGCATTTGTAATTCGCGGTATGGCGCTGCTATGCCATCTTTCCTTTTTCCCACCGTTTGCTCATTCAAAAATCTGCTGCGTAGATCCAAATAATACGATCAGAGGATAATGCTTTTTCGTGAATTCCAATGGATTCTTTTGACTCCTGTTCAGCCTGCGCCCATAGCACGGGAATCAACGGACATGGTGTACCGAACACTGGGAGAGTTTATTGTTGACCCACCAGGTATAGCTTATCTGGGGTTTGACTCCCTCTCCCCCGATTTCTGTTTCCCACGAAATTCTTTATCAGTGTCGGCGACACTACCTGCCCAGATCGAATAACTGGCGAACGCATGAACTCCGTAAGTATTCGGATGTGGTCTACCGAACACATCGAGTTTTTCTGCCAGCTTAGGCCTAGGCGCCTAGAAATACCCGAGGGTATCTCTACGCGTTCTGCTGACCCCGGTGCAAATCTGTTCCATCTCCCCCATCAGGAAAAATCCAGGTAACTATGAAGCGCAACATAGCCAATGTAGCAGTCGTAGCGCCGTCGTTACCCCCTTGAAATATAGTGTGATGTAGTTTGCAGCCAAAACTATGCCTTACTATAATAGGCATCATAGCCACGTGTGTCGTCTACAAAGCCCCGTAGCACTGTAGGACCATAGCCCACATAGGTCCAGGTAGCAAGCCATAGATCATTTGCATGTCGGTCAGGTGTATTGCGAGCAGAAAATAAATAAATTCAGAATAATCTAGTATGTGTGATATCTACTCGTCATCTGCACCATTTTCGGCGTCAGACTCGGTCTCCGAATCCTCCATGTACTCCTTGATCGCAGCGGCAACATCAGCCTTGCTAAGAACCGGCTTGGGAAAGGCGGTGATGGGCTGGGCCCCCGAATGGAAGCTAAAAAGGACATAAGACAGGGGACATTAATAGGAGTGTGATCACGTACCGGCCAATATTATGCAAGCGCACAAGGATGTTGTCCAAAATCTTGTGCTGGCCAGTCTCCTCCTCAAATTGAGTGAGAGCCTTGAGGTGGGACTCGTAGACACTACGATAGTCGGTGGTGGTGAAAGGGACGTCGGTCCGGATGCCGGTTATGCGCTCGTCAATGAGATTCTCGCACTGCACGGAAAGTGTTAGCAGAGCGATACAGAAAGAAATAGCACATACCACAGTAAGTACAAGCGCCAACCCGGCCTTGGGGAAAGGGTTGAAAAACTCGGGAAAAGAGGGGCCTTCGTCGCGGCGGTTTGCAAACCACATAGAATTGACGGCCTTCTGAATTACAATGTTCCTGTAAATGCCCTTCCCATTCGTGATGTCCTGGTACGGAATCAGTAGATTGAATCGAGGACCATAAAAATATGCGTACCTTGAATGTAAAAGTCAAATCTTCTTTGAGCTGCTCCGCAAGCTGTCGGTTGTGGGCAATAGTCTTCTTATTCTGGCCCGTTTTGAAGCCATAAACGAGCTCGACAGTTGGCTTCATTTTGGTTTTGAGCTCCCCACGCAAATGAGAGCCGCGATTGGTGATCTACGAATAGGTAAGCAGAGAAAAAGACCGAAAACTGCGACGCACCAATTTAGAGATGGTTGGAGTGATCTCCATCTCCAGATTGAGCCGCTGGCATGCAGCTCTCCACGCGTCGGCGACGAACTTGAGCTCCTGTGTATGATCCGGGAAACCATTCTTGCTACTGGCGTAGCAGCGATAGAAGGTGATGGTCAACGCGATCAGCTCCTGGGTGACATCATCGAAGTCCTTGGCCTTGGGGCGTCCGGTGGATGTGTTGGTACGCTGTGCCTGAGCTGTGCGCATGTCGTCCGAGTCGGCGGGTGAGCGGGCACGTTTATCACCTGCTGTTGGCGAGGGAGGGCGAGCAGGGCGGGTTCGGCTCGAGTCGTCATCATCATCGTTGTTGGCGCGGCGATGGAGGTTAAGGTCTAAATGGTCGGGGACACGTCCTCCATTGATGTTATACATCTGCGGGCTTGGTGAGTGTCGTCGTGACTTAAAATGGAAAGGTATACCTGAGGAGGAGCGGGAGGACGAGCCACTGCAGTAGGGCTTCGTCCTCGGAAGAGCACTGGGCTCTGGCTTCGACTTGGGCGGGGCTGAGGGTGATCATAGCGGTCGACGTGGCGGTTGTCACGGTTGTCACGGACTCCGTGACGCTCCTCACAACCGCGCTGGGTCGACGTGTAGGCCTGAGAGGGGACGGTTGCCCGCCAATTGTCGCTCGGAAAGATTGGAGGTGGCGGTACCTTGCTATTGCGCTGAGCCAGAACCTTGGTGGTTGTGGGACGTGATTGCACAGTGCGAGAAGTAAACTAGAAATGGTCAATGATAACACTTGTCGCCGGGACCAAGACTGACCGTATCATCGTGGCGGGGCTCCATAATCTCGTCGTCTTCCTCCTCAGGCTCCTGGCCCGCAGCCCGGAGCTCCTGGATTTGGCGCTTCTTCGCAGTCTTAGCTGCTTTCTCAGCCCGGGTGGTCTTGCGAGCTTCGGCCTCCTCCATATATTCAACTGAAAAGGACGATAAGGGAGAATAAAGATGAATAGGAAGGAAAGCATACTTAGCTGGGCCTTCTTAGCGCTGATGCGACGGGTTCGGCCACCACGCACAGGACTCTCATTGTCGTCCTGGGCGTCATTCATGGCCCCTTCTTCGCGATGCTCCCAGTCATCTTCTGGAATGAATAACATTAGCCATGAAGGTGAAGGGGTGAAATAACTTGCCACCAGGGTCATCGTCGCTGTCATTGGTATTGGTATGGCGTGCTTGCAGATTACTCTTGGACGCGGCTCTATAGCCCGCCTCTTTGTCTGGAATGGATTGAACAAAACGAGAGTATGCCAAGAAAATACTCACCAGTACCATCGTTGGCAGTATGGGTATTGCCTGCAAAGCCTTGGGCTTGTGTGTAGTGTCGGACTATGTAGGATTTCAGCGACGGTAGGAGGAGGTAGATAAGAGTTACCTTGGTTATTTTCCTTGTCTTGAGCACCACGAGCGGTAGGCTGCCCACGAGAAGCGGGAGCGGGAGCGGGACGACGTTGCTGAGACATTGGTGAGCGAGGGATTTAGATAGGCAGGGGTAGAGGTGGCGATAAGGATAAGGTATAATTTCTCTGAGAGGAAAAGTGGGAAGAGAATGGGGCGCACCTGAGGTTATATAGTTCGTTGACCAGGCACTTTTATAGCTCTGGGAGGTCAACAAACAGTCGCGTTGAGTGAGGGTTGTTGTAAAGAGTTGGAGGTTGTTTTTGAGTCACATGGGCGGCGGGGCCGTATCACGCAATGTGCGGTTGCTCGGTGTACGCTGAAACACGTTGTACAATTGGTGACTTGGTTAAAACACGACAAAAAAAACATATCACTCACGACGCTTGCCATGCCCGCTGAATTCCGCTGCCAATATTGCGCCCGCCCCCTCAAGAACAGTGCGGGGGTCAAGCGCCACATTGCAAATACCGCTGCTTGCCGTGAAAAATGGGCACAGGCTTTGGGCGCTATTACCGTTAATCGGGAAGAAGTGGATGGGCCGTCACCCCCGACGCCCGAACCCTCGCGCCCACCATCTCCTGCTCAGTCCATAGCTTCTGACGATGATCCGATGGGTGCCGGCGATGAATTCATTCCTCCACCTCGTGTCGAGTCTCCTCCGCTGCCTGATCCTGTACCCCAATCTCGACGTGCGACAGTTGAAGAGGTTATGGACGAAGATGATCCCCAGAATCTTAGCCGTTTTGTCGAGGCCTTCCCAGGCGAGAATGCTGAGGAAGGAGAATCTGAGGCTGGAAAACCGCTCAGACGAGGAGAAACTCTGTTTGAGCGCATGCGTAAGGAGCAAGAGCGGGAAGGGGACTCGAAATTTGCTCCATTCACAAGCGGGGATGAATGGGATCTTGCACGTTGGTTGTCAAAGAACGTGAGCCAGACGGCGACAGAAGAGTATTTGAATCTGCCTATTGTGAGTAGCATCGAAATCTGGATGGCCAGAAGACTTACTGATGTTCCCAGAACAAGAAACTAAAGCTCTCGTTCCACAACAATCGGGCGTTCCTTCAGAAGATCGACTCTCTTCCCACGGGGCCAGATTGGACATGCGAAATCGTGACGGCTGTCGGCGACCGACTTGACGAAAATGGAAAGATGTGCACGGAGGAGCTTGAGCTGTGGATGCGGGACCCTGTTGAATGTATCAAGGAGCTGATGAGCAACCCGGCATTCAAAGATCATATGGCGTACGCACCGGAGAGAGTATACAGTCGGAAAGATGGGAAGGAGTCCAGTCAGATAATTGACGAGATGTGGACGGCGAATTGGTGGTGGAAACTTCAGGTGCACAACCCCTTCAATCAATTCAGCACGGTATTAATCCAGTTTGCAGAAACTTTTACCGCCTGGTGTTTGTATTAGCGGTGTTATCGTTTCGTCAGACAAAACAAAGCTTTCCCAATTCAAGGGCGATAAGACTGCATGGCCCGTCTATATAACCATTGGGAATATCTCGAAGGAGATTCGACGTCAGCCAAGCGCACATGCAACAGTTTTGATAGGGTACCTACCCGTCTCGAAGCTCACTTGCTTTACCGACAAGGCACGGTCCCTCGCGGGCTACCGCCTCTTTCACCACTGCATGTCGCTGCTCCTTAAGCCCCTGATCGCTGCAGGCAAGGAGGGCGTGGAGATGGTCTGCGCTGATGGCTTCATCCGACGTGTGTTCCCCATTCTCGCGGCCTATGTCGCAGACTTTCCCGAGCAGTGCTTGGTCGCGTGTTGCAAGGAGAGTCGATGTCCAAAATGTCTTGTCGAGCGTGATGAACGCGGGAACCGCCTCAATTCCATTCTTCGCGACGAGACGACAACTCTGCAGGCCCTAGCAGACCACCAGAGCCGCAAAAGTTCAGACCGCCTCGACGCCGATGGGATTCGTCCTGTGTACAAACCTTTCTGGGCAGACCTCCCGCACACCGACATCTTTGGATGTTTCACCCCCGACCTTTTGCACCAGCTGCACAAAGGCGTCTTCAAGGACCATCTCGTCAGCTGGTGTACAGAGCTGATTGGCGAGGAGGAATTGGACGCACGCTTCAAAGCCATGAGCGCGTATCCAGGGCTCCGACACTTCAAGAAAGGAATCTCTTCAGTGTCGCAGTGGACGGGCACGGAACACAAAGAGATGCAGCGGGTGTTTGTGGGCATTTTGGCTGGCGCCGTTAGTGTGGAGGTTCTCACAGTCGTCAAGGCTCTGATCGACTTCATATATTACGCTCAGCTTCAATCTCACACTGCTCGTACTCTGGATGGCTTGCAGACCGCACTTGATACCTTCCACGACCACAAGCAAATTTTCATCGACCTCGGAATTCGCGAGCACTTTAATATACCCAAATTCCACGCGATCCAGCATTACGTTGACACTATTCGAGCCCTCGGCAGCGCCGACGGATACAATACAGAGTCTCCAGAACGCCTTCACATAGACTTCGCTAAAAAAGCTTACCGTGCCAGTAACCGCCGTGACTATCTGGAACAAATGGCTCTTTGGCTGCAGCGCCAGGAGGCCGTGGCCCTTCGCTCCTCATATCTTGCCTGGTATGACAAGCATCTCCTAAACCAGGCTTCGGACGATTCCTCCGAGGATTCCTCTGACTGTGATGATGAGGAGAATGTCACCGTTGCGGTTTCTTCCCCAATTCCTTCCACAATCATCTCTTACACCATCGCTAAAAGCCCGGCCACCCTTAACGTCACCGTTGCCCACTTACAGAATCTTCACGGCGCTGTCGACATCATTCCGGCTCTAACTACTTTTCTGAAGCGCACATTCAATTCCTGCCCCATTATTCCCGGACCCTTCGACCGTTTTGATGTTTATAATCAAGTTTCTCTTCAGCTACCTGCCAACCGCTATCTCTCAGATCAGCTCCGCACCAACCGTATACGCGCTGTACCTGCTGTTCCTCCCAAATCTCGTTCTCCGGGCTCACCCGCCAATTTTGATACGGCACTTGTTATTGAAGACCCAGCCCAGTATGTTCCCTCATCTGGGATTCAAGGTCTTGATTATTATTCTTCCCTGTATCTACGTGCTAATTCTGTAATAGGTCTTCGGCCGGCGCAAATTCGCATTATCTTTCGTCTTCCTCCTCAATTCGGCACTTTCCCCCACCCCTTGGCTTATATTGAATGGTTTACCCCGCTGAACCGCCCGGATGCTGCCTCCGGAATGTTCACCACCCACCGCTCAACCCGTCAACATCGCCGGCATGCTGCTGTGGTTTCGGTCGAGCAGCTTGTCCGCGGCTGCCATTTGATGGCCAAAAGTGGTAAAACGATTGATCGTAAATTAACCTCAAATAATGTCTTAGATACTGCTTCCATGCTTTATGTTAACCCTTACATACATGTAGATACATTCACCAGAGACAGGTTTACCTAGAATTTTAACTTTTTTAGTTGTGCACGGGATTGTACTGCCACAAATTGATCCTCCCAGGGGGGATCAAAGATGATGACGCACTGGCGGGCAAATTAACCGCAAGTACCGTATTTTATTTCTTGGCCCATGTCATTCTTCTATGGCTTCGCTTCTCAAATTCTATTGACTCCGGTTCAATGACGCAGGTGTATTTCAGGCTACACCCCGTCGAAATGCAACTACCTCATACCTGGGTCACCAGATTGGAGGCGTGGGTCATGGGACTGAAGATAGAGAATGTCGGGCCCATGTGGACAAATGTAGTCGGTATTGTCCCAGCACTCAGCGACAGAGCTTGACATCGTGACAGGGCGCATCAATGTGGCCGGCATAGTCTTGGCACTTGTTTACATACGACAACGTCACGACAGGCCGGATCAATGATCCACTATGGAGGCTGTGCTCGATGCTATAGGGACTACAATGTCTACATACGCTGCCGCTCGTCTACTATGTACTACACTCAACAACATAATTAACCGGGCTACAAATTTCTGGAGGGTTTTTCCTGATGCCGTCTCTTGGCTTTCTCTCCTCCTCCCCTTATCCTGTGCCTTGTGAGCTTATGCATCCTACAGAACCCGACATCCCTCTCCTCTCAAACAACCCCTCGAGCAGCCGCGAGCTTCCTCAGCATGTACGACTCGGAGGTGCTGGAGGACGGGCAGTGGTGGAGGTAGGAGTGGCTCGCGTGAGGTGCACATTCCTTTCTTTCCTTTTCGCTCCCACTTCTCGCCGGGGAGTCAGCACGAGCACAGCGCGCCCGCGCTGCAGGGTCTGCGGCGTCCTCGCCTCCCCGGAGCGTAGCAGCATGCCATCACATGCGGGGATGGCCACGCGATCCTCTTTCTTTCCCTCCCACGTCCCGCGCTGGGCTTCGAGAGCGTGGAGGTGAGAGGACCAGGAAGGGATGGCGCGAACTGGGTACTCCTTCACGAGCTCTCGAGTAGGATTTCCTCAGCGAGCGCCTTCCTTCGCTGGACAGGAGTAAAGCACGGCGCGGCTCTTACCCTTCCCTATCTTTCTTTGCTCTGGCTGGGCCTCCCCTGCCTTCCACCTCTTTCTCCCGGCGCTTCCTCCTACTTCTTTGTCTCTCCTTGCCTTACTGACTCGTATCTTTACAGCGTGGCGCTCAAACACGCAATCATCTCAAGGGAAGAGAGCGGTTTCGTTGGTGCGTCCTCCATCCCCATCCCCATCCCCTCCCTGCCTCTCTTCCCTCCTTTCCTCGGCTCTCTTCCCTCCGACCGAAAGACCGAAGAGGGCTAGACGCCCAATAAGCGCCCGCCGCACCCGTCATTTCGTGGGATATATCGTACTACTCGTGCACACGGGCACCGTCGGGGAGGGCGCAGACGGGTGCGCGTTTGGTGCGATCGTCCCTGTATCTCCTGCGTCGCGGCGCGCGAATGCGGATGGACGTGTTGTTGTATTGATGTCTCGCAATGCGACGCGACATCTGTGTGGATGTTTTCGCGGGTGGTGGAGCTGGCGCTGGGCCGTTGGATCTCTGTGCGCACATCTCTCCCTCCCTCTGCGCATGGTATGGGCGAGCGAATGTGAAACGGGGAGCGGGACGGAGAGAAAGAGAGTGCTGGCGCGTGATCCTCGATCTCCGCCGCGGATTTGCGGGGCTGAGATTTGGGAGTGGGCAACGGAGCCGGGCGGTCAGGCAGAAAGGAGCAAGCAGCGATTGCGCGAACTGTACGCGCCCCAGTTCTCCTTAACGAGATCTCAGTAGGATTACTCCAGCGAGCCCCTCCTTTGCAGGGCGGCCCGGGCTCGTACTCCCTTCCCCCGTCTTCTTTGCTCTTGCCGGGCTTCCCCTCCTCCCTCCTGCCGAGTGCGCAGGACTCTTTCTTCGCTTCTCTTTTCGTTTCTCCCCACCTTCTTCCTCGACCAAGCGCTGACTGGTATATTCACAGCCTGGCTCACGACTCCATTTCTTCATGCGATGGAGTGCTCTTCCCACCGATTCTACTTTTCGAGCTGGATGCGTGCTTGCTCATTCTCTCCCTTTCCCAGTCCGTCTCTCGAGACTGACGGAGCGTACATAAGGGGGAGGGATGGTTAGGGGCCCCATTAGCGCCCGCCATTCGTTCCTTTTTAATGTGATGTTATTGATGTAATGTAATATACGCTTGTGCACCGTCGGGCATCGTCAGGCTGCTCAACGCGTACGCGTTGATCTTGCGGATTCTGATGGAGGGAATGAAAACTCTTTAATAATGCGACCACGTCGAAATAAAATAATCTCTTCCGCTGAGCTTTTTGAAATTGCTGTGAGGATGTACAGGGGAAAATGAGAAGATTTGGGTGAGACCAAGATAGCTTTTTGGCAGGAGCCCAAGGATTTTCGCCAGAACACTAGGCTTGGATTCAAGGTGTGTATGGAACTACGCCCAGTCGAGCCTTGTTCTGATTCAGAGCCTAAACAAGGATGCACTGGGGAAGGAAGAAGCTGAGAATAACTTTCAAAATCGGACGCCGGGACAGGATGATTCCCACGGTATAATCCCGCCATTTCCTGCTCAACTCAATATAGTACATTTGGGTGAGTACAAGGTACTGTAGAGTTTCCTTCAATTCTCCGCCGCTGTGACCTGTGACCTGTACATCCGAACTTGAGTTTTCGTAAATCCGCCGTACTGACCGTGACAGAAGAAAAAATTCATAAATCCCGGCATTCTTAGAGAGGTAATTTTAACCATAGAACTAGCTGCTAACTTATGCAAGAAAATAGATCAATCGCCGGATTATAAAAGTCCTTTTTTTTTGCACAGTTCCCGCGGCTCTCGCTGCAACGGGTGTTCTTCCTGAGGTCCTCAAGGTCCTACATGCGCCAGAAAAGTTCTCATTACCCCCTCAACAAGCAAAACACGCAGTGCGCGCGAAATTTGGATTTTTTAGGCATTTCTCGCGATTTTGTGACTTTTTTGGCACATTCGAATATCCCCTCGGTGACCTGTGACAGGTTCGAAAGTATTCGTAAATTTCGGGCCCTGTGACGCGTGACATCCGAATTGAATGAAACTCTACAGTAAAGTGAAACGGCATCTGAAAGTTGGTCTTTCCAAAAGCCTTCCAACTTGCCTAGAAGTTTTCCTTCTTAGATGTGATGGAGACTTAGTTTCCCGTAGTCAGACTCTAATAAACGAAAATTCTATTTATATAGAGTCTGATTGACATAGGTCAAGCCGCACTAGAGAAAACGTGACCATTCCGTGACTGCACAGCCTGCACGTGGAGACTGATTGGCCGCAAAAATGGATCCCATAGTTGTAAGGAAGGAGAGAAAAAGTTGAAATCATCATAAATATTGTACTATCTGAGACCCCCTACCTGGCCACCCTGCCTAGTTGGCCATTGGGAGTCTAGCATGTCGGCACTTTTTTGTTCGCTCCCAGGGATAATGGGGGATGGGAGTACGATCTATAACGAAGGTCTGAACCGAATTTGGAGCCGGAGTGAAGAATTGATCGAAAGTTACGACATCTCGGATCAAGACCTGCAACGTGTGAATATCAATTTCTTACGCGACGCGGCTTGGCTTTCTCGTCTCGAATGGCTCTCCGCCAATTCTTGGCCGTTCCGGAACTTCGTGGGCTCGTTCTGCTCCCCGGATTCGGGGGATTCGCCTGTCGCAATACCCGCCACTGAGGAGTCGAAATCCTCCCTGCTATGCTCCCATGAACGCGCCGCTGCTTTTTCGAGTCGCTCCTCCTAGCCGAGGCCCGACTTTATATCAGACACCGTGGGCCTATCACTCTGGAATTGACCATGAGGCTTTTTGACGTGCAATGGCTAAATTCCGAAGGTATGTTGGAATTTTACCTGCCCAATTCCCTTCTCATTGTAGTGCTTTACCGCCACCCACGCAATTTTGGTGTTGCCAACACCAGGAATTTTTTGGGGAGCCGTGAAGACATTGCTACGAAGTTAGGAATCTAAATACATCGTAGACCTTCCTTTTAAGCTATTTGAGTCTTAATTTGGGTCACAATATGGATCCGTCCTCCAGTAGACGTGCCATTGCTCCAGGGACCTTGTTTCGGGACTTTTCCCCATCTGAGAAGCAGTCATTTACACACATCATATGGGTTGCACGTTGAGTATTATATGTTCAAATGGTCACTATATACCCTAGATACTATTTCCGATGGATCCGGGCGCTGTATTCAAGCCTTGCAACTTGATTTGGCTGGGTGGCCAACTAGCTTGAACTGCCGGCCGAAATAAATTCACTGTAACTGCAAATCTTCAGATATTTGGGTGGGAGTAGTCTTGAACTCTTCGTAGGATCCATGCCCTCATTCTGACACAGTTGGGCGCACGTAGGGTCAGCGAACAGAGTGAGATTCAGGGATGAATGCTTAGGTGGCCAAGTAAGGGGTCTCAAATTGTATCCATGTGGGTCACGCACCTCCTAGGATTTTCTCTCGATTTTTTTCGTCCATGTGATAGAGGTAGACTTGTGCAAAACAATCAAATCTGGGTTGTTTCAAGTCCTAAAAAGCCCATTTTTTGGCCTGGGATACAGTGAACATGGTGTAGTTGTATTAATTCTATGGTCATTGACTGTGCCCGAAGACTGTTCTTTGCTGAGAAGGGAGGCCACGCATGCCACGTAAAGTCACGAGTTGGTCACGTTCCGGCAAGTCCGGTCTGAACCTTGTAACTTACTACAGACTAATGGAGACTGGCAAAGTTTGCGTTTTATTATAGAAAGAAAATTTGCGCGCGCCCAACCCTGACCATATCTGTAAAGAAGTGCCTCATAGAGGATCACTGTTTCCTCGAAAGTTTTTCGATCCCGTTCAAAATCTTCCCAAGTGTTCCCTCCAACGCCGTCATTTTGGCATCCAACCCTACCACCTTCTTCTCTAGCTCAAATAGCCTCGCGTCGGTTGTGAGAGGCTCCAGGACCGGCTCCGCATTGAAGACATGGACAAGTGCATGCAGTGGATCGTGTGGTTGGGTAATACGTCCAGACCTCGGGGAGGATGGGGCGTTTTGCGGCATGGCTAGAGTTGGCTCAAGTCCTAGTCCCTGCCCAACGGCAGTATCGCAGGCCATGCAAATATAGTTGCCTGTCGGATACATATCAGGTTAACACAAGGCCACGGGAGCACTGGAAGGACTCACCACATTCAATGCAGACAAAACAGGGCAGCGAGACGGCTTTCCCGCAGCAGCTGCACAGTGGCGTAGACTGTTTCGGCACCCCGCCCGCGGTATCCTCGGTTGCAGGAGGAATTTGTCCAACGGTCGGAGCCCGGAATCTTTTCTTTGTGTGCTCGGCCACCAGCTTGGCTCGAGGAACTACCCAGGCCAAATCCCCGTCATGCAGTCGGCGGTACGTCTTCACAAGCAAGTGAGCGGGCTCGTGTGCGAAGCCAGGACGCTCTACAGACTGGTTGATACATTCTGCACCGAGATTGACACAGTCAGAGTAAAGTGGGTCCATGCATTGGATGCAGAAAAGATGTGCCCCATAAATTTCTCGGCCACATGAGTTGCATATTTGTTTGCTATGGAGATGTGAGAGAGGAATAACCCAATATAAAAAGCAGCGCACAAAGGTACCAATTGGTTCAGCTTGGACTGGACCATGGAGTAGCAGACTTGTAGATCACCAGGGGTCAGTTCCGTCTGCAATTGCTCGAGTTCCTTTTGTTCTTCGTCACTCAAGGTTGTGCAGGGCGGCAACTTCCGAAATTCGCGGTTCATACTGCGCTGCAGAAGCTCCATAAACCGTCGACTCTTGTCCGAGGTCTTCAGGGACAAGGACCGACGTGCGTGTGGGGGATCCGTTCGTGTCTTTTTCGCATCCGGATTCTCGTGGTCATCTGGAATTTCGTATCGAAGGATGTCTGTGGGGACCCTGGCCAGAATAGCTTGGACCCTCTCCTGGCATTCGTCCCACTGAGGTCCAAGATCTTCTTCCTGATCATTCAACCCATCCTCCTCCTCAAAGGATCGAATCGTGTTATTTATGGGGTCGCGTAAAGGTTTACCGTGTCCCAACTGAAACTGAACTCCTTGTTGAGCCTTCGAGCCACACAAATGGACACCCACGTACCATGCCAAAAGCAAAATGCCCCAGGCGCTCCTTAACATCCATTGAATTAGACTTGAAGATCGCTAAACAGCAGGATTAGCGGTTCCTGGCGAATGAAAAAAATCAGTCACACCTTCGAGGCTATTCGTACGCATGTTGACAGCTTTAAAGATGTTGACCAAGGATGTGGTCATGGTGATAAACTCTGACTCGTCGAGGGTATGAAGGCACGCGAGTCGCAGAATGTCAAAATGCCGCTTCAAAAGTAGATAGACGAGCGGGTAAACATACTGTGAATGATGAGTATCACCATGGCTGGGATTAAAACAGACAGAACAGATGCAGCTCACGCGCTCAATTCGTCCAGGTCCTGTTATGAGAGGAATTGTCGAGACATCATCAACCACGTAGTGGAGGTCTTCTAGCTGCAGTGACATCCACTCCTCCTCCTCAGCCTTGAACTTGTTTGCCAGACGTACCAGCCGCATATCTTTATGTGCATTGCTGTCTCCCGATCGAGTGGATCGCAGCAGCAGTTCAACTCGCCGTATTGCCGGTCCCGCAAAATAAGTGTCTGCAGCCTGTATGTTGACAAGTTTCAGATGCGGAAGGAGTCGCATCATTGCTTTGAGGATCTTGTAGATGGCGTTTTTGTACCACGTCACTGTCATGTGCCATCCCGCGGCCCAGAAAGCCACCCAGGCGGGTAGACTAAACAAGACAAGGTTAGCATGAGTGGGGAATGTAAATGAGGAAACACACCTCCAGCCTGTTGGTCGCAATCTCGCAAAGTCATTGGCCTCTTTTATGCTCACAAATCCACTTCCATCGTCGTCCACAGCCTCGAGAATGGGCTGCATTCGCATGACAGTTATATAAGCCAGTACCCAGCTGTCGTCTTCAGGCTGTGTTCCTGGAACGGAGGCGACAACAGTCTTTGCGTACCGCATATCGACTTTGCTGAAGCGGTCGGAATAAAAATCAGTCAACGCCAGAGCAAAATAGCGTGCTTTGACGCTGCCTTTCCAATCTTGATCCTCCCAAATTTTTTGCAAATCCTAGGTATGTGTTAGGAAAACAGTGTGGACAAATTAAGAGGCAATTCACCTCATCAACGATCTTCTGATGCGGACCACGAGCCAATGCATCCAAGATCATTTCTCTGGTGCGCGTGAGCTCGTTCCTCAGGCGTTTTTCCTGTCTCTGCAATTTCCTGTCGAAGAACTTCATGTTCTTCTGAAACACCTCATCTAAGTCCTCTGCAAGCTCCTTATTCAGAACCTTCTTGACACTGGCGAGGCCACCACTCCCAAAATGCGCGAGATCCAGATGGGTGCTCATTCCGATTTTTGACAGAAGCTGCTGAAGTGCTGCATCATTGTTAACGCACATATACGGTCCGCCCTCCTGCTCGATAAGCTTCCGCCCTTCTTCTTCTTGTGTAGAGTTGAGCCGACGGAGAAGCTCTCCCATTTGCGTCTCGATAGTCTCCCAGTGATGAGTTTGGCTGTCCAGCTTTAGATTTGCTTCAGCCACACCCTGTGAAGCATGCATGCCCAGAATAAACTGGATAGTCTTCTTGTGCTGGTGGAACGACTTGACGAAGCCTGCGAACCGGGATTCGTAGATTTTTGCCATGACTGTCTTGACTTAAAAAGGCCTTGATGAGTCTACGTCACAAAGTCTGAGCCCAATAACGTACTCAGTAGGTGTTTTTTCAAGTATACATCACACGCGCTTCCGCACTCGGTGATGGTGTTTGCTACGATCTCGATTATGCTTGACATATTGTCCTTGAGTGAAATGCCGCGAGAACCCTTCTCCGTCGAGTCTCGAATGTTGCGTAGCCTGAGAAAGTGTCAATACCGTGAGATGATTTAAAAACATTGAACTTTATCTGACTGGAAGAGTACCGTCATCATATCTTGCATTTGGATTTGCACTGCGAGGACCTTCTTGTTGTTCTGGCGCCGAGTGACGTCGAGGCTAATCATGAGCTTGAACGGCAATACTGCGACTTGACCAGTGTCAGACATGGGCCAGCAAACAGTAAGACTAAAACATACCACCAATGAAGGGATGCACCTTCTCCAGTGTCTCCAGCCCCTTCATGATTATGGCAGATGTTTGCGCAAACTTAGTGATTGTCCTCTCGATGGATTGAACGTCCAAAGTGACCGCTAACGGTAGTGCGCTTCCTGCACTGTTGATGGCTGCTTCGTTCGAAATGTAGAAGTCCTGAAGCTTTGTATAGGCTTCGTTTATTGTGTCGATGGGCGTGCTCAGAGTTTCCTCTAGCCGTTCAGTCAGAATTCAACCCAGAGCTATGAGACTGGAGGACACACCCATCTCGTCGATCTTCCGCTGCGGTTCGGGAAGCACAGCGGGGGTAGATGAAGCTCTGGCGGCCTCTAGGGCAGCATCAGCGCTGTCTGCCGGCTTGACTGCGGGGCTGGACCTGAGTTCCATTTCAACCTGTGGTTCCCCTACGAGCGCATCCCGAACCAACTCGAGCTTGCGATCAAACATATCTATATTTCTCCGAACGGCATCGTCCACCCCCTCGTGAAGCTCAGCCTGCAGGAGTTTCCTGGCATTGGACAGGCCATCAGAGCTGGGGTGTATGGAGCCGAGAGTCTCTGCACCCCCACCACTCTTGGCAATAAGCTCCAGTAGTTTGGCATCATCGTTGATTAACCCTTGTGCCCCACCATGCTTTTGGATGAAGTCCTGGACACTGCGCTCCCGCGGTGTGTCGAGCTTATCGAAAATCGCTTCCATTTGCTGCTGAATGGACGCGAGTCTGCTAGCCACTGATTCAACCTGGTGCGTGGTGTGCATGGTCAACTCGAAGTTGATTTTTGCCTTGTAATCTTCGAATAGTGATATATATCCCGCGAACCGTTCCGCATAGACTTGCGATTTCAAAGTCTTTGCTATGACTGGGGATAAGCATCAGCTGAGAGATGCAATAGCAGGACGTGCCAAGAATGCTTTTTTTCATGTATACATCGCAAAAGTTAGCACACTCCATGATATTATTGGCCATGGCCTGAACCATGCCAGACAGCCTGTCATCCAGCGACCTGTTGTCTGGTCCTGGTCCATTGGTCTTGCCCATGTTTTGAAGTCTGAGGAAACATTACTTCTATCCTTGAGAAGTGGCCCAAACACGCACTGGAGAAGTGCAGCCATCATGTCCTGCATCACGAGCATGAGAGCTGTTAACTTCCGATCAGAAACGCTTCGGCCGGCATCGAGCGCGGAAACAAGCTTGAAAGCCATGACAGCCGCTTCAAAATCTCAGCCGCAGTACCACCGTGGCTGAACAGCAACTTACGTCCGACGACGGGATGGACACCTTCCAGCGCATCTAGGCTTCGGATAATCGTTGCAGACGTTTCCGAGACCTGGTTGATTGTTTTCTCCATGCGCTCCAAGTCCCCGGATGCGACCGGAATTTTCGCCTTGTTGAGAGTCTCGTCATTGACAGTTCCTAGGGCTCAAAAGGTCACAAACAGAGCACAGCGTTTAGACCAACTGGGCGCACCGACTCCATGAATCGTAGTTTGGAGGAGGGTAGAGGTAGCTCGTGCTTCCTCAGCGCCAGAACCGTCAGCAGCTCTAGTGTGGGTAGCGATGGACATAGGGACGCCGTTTCGCGCCACCTCGTGGTTAGGCATGGCTCTACCAAAGGCGTATGCGAGACGTGGTGGAGGATGAGAAGTGCCTTTTGAATGGCCGCGTTTATTCTCATCGGTGCTAATGGGCTATGCGGGAAGAATGCGGCAATTGCCCGTCGTTTCTGCCATGTCGGATGCAAGCCGGCCCTGCGGTGTTTCAGCACAGTGATTAATCATACATGAGGCATGGCCGCGATCGCCATTACCCAAGACGGAAAAACACCGACATGGACCATGCTTATCCGGCGAATCGGGGACGTTGGGAATCTTGCGCGTGTGACGTCGCAACCTTTCGCGCGCGCCGATAGAGACATTGACTGACATTGATCATGCCACACACCGATTGTGGAATCATGAAACACACGTGAGGCGATCGCAAGGACCGATGCCGACATGAGCCATGCTCATCCGCGTCGGAGAGCTATCCTTAAATCACTGGATGCTGTTGAGCGGCTATAAGTAGGTCATAATTGGGACCGATCGATAAACGCTGTGATGTCGCGTTGTGTTGTGGTCAGTCTATCTATACGCCGAAGAAGCTGGTGACAGAAGAAACTATTTGCTGTTACAATGAGAACAAGGCGTGCCGGAGCGGAGCGACGGCACTGGGAAGCAAAGAATTCCACTGATAAAAATATTTGCCTACTAGTTTGCTGCGGTCAAAACGGATGGACATAGCCACCGTTTTTACGCTCTAAATGAGGCGGCAAACTAGTAGGCAAGTCAAACGGCAAGTCTAGCTAGCGAGCAGTTGGAGAAGTGATGGGAGGTGGTGGGAGGAAAGGTGTTGTGCTGTAGAATCCCTCCGCAATTTCCCCACGTCTGGAAAGCTGTTCGATTGCTGTGCGATCCTACAGACGCTCGGAGACGGACAAAAGAGGCAGGGAATAAACGCTCACAGATGCATAGCAACTGGCTCGCAAGCAAGAATTCCATGTCTGCCTACGCCTCGCGCGCCGATACTGAAGAGCATCTCTCCACCGTGCTCCCACATCGACCGCCCTTGAGAATAAACGGGCGCCTACCGGCGATTACTCGTATGATGAAGTGACGGCGTCTACTTCTGAAATCAGATTCCTTTTACCTGAGGCTGGTGGTCCGGAGAGCACCGAGAAGTGAATTTAAGGACGCGCCGGGAAAACGTGGATCGAAAACATGCAGGCACGGACGTCGCATCAAGAGAGTTACTATCTGAGACCCCCTACCTGGCCACCCTACCTAGTTGGCCACTTGGGAGCTAGAAGGCCAGGGCTTGGTAATTATGACTGGGCATGATATACGAACAGAGTACGACCTTCAACGAAGGTCCAGACCAAATTTCAGCCGAAAGTGATGGGTTGATCGAAAGCCACGGCATCGCGTATCGGACTCCGAGGTGTGGGGACATCAATTTCTTGCCATCGCCTCACTTGCCGTAGCTATTTCTCCACCATTTCTTCGTCGATCCACGACTTTTGGGGCTCATTCTGATCCCCCAATGCTGGGGCCTCTGTCTGTAAGGCTACTGGATGGCAATGGTCCCACAACTCTCTTTTATGCACACAGGAAAGCACAACTGCTTTTTTCGGTCTGCCATGCTGGCCACCGTCGCGGTACACGATACCGCCCTGCTATCGGTCTGGAATCTTACAGAGTACTTTTTACTATCAAACCGTCCATTCTGGGAGGTATTCCGAGATTTTATCCATTCACCTCTGGTAGCTCTACAGGCCATTATCTCAAACCACCCATTTTCGGTCTCACTAAAAGTCAGATTTTTTGGAGGAGCTACCAGTGTCTTGTAATAGAGTTGGGTGCTCAAGTACATCCCAATACTTCCTATTAAGCAGCCTGGATCTTAATTTGGCCCATCTAGGTGTTTCTTCTACTTGTAGGATGCTTGTTCATTTCACAACCCCGATTTTGGGGTTTCATATCGGTCGGAACTAGATTTTTTGCCCTTTTATATGCCTCATATATACACCAAAACTGTGTGAGATAGTCAATACAATTTCCCTCTATGATTTAGAGCACAAGTGGGGGGCATTTGAGAGCTCAGGCCATTATTTAGCAGGGTGGCCAACTAGCCTGTTATTTGGCCATGTTGTACTGCCGTGCAAAAGAAATTCACTGTGAACTCAAATGTTGAGATATTTGGGACCTTAGGGTCTTGAATGCTTCCTAGGAAGCATGCCTTCGTTCTGACACAGTTAGGCGCGCGTAGGGTTAGTGGACAGATTGAGATTGAGGCATGAATGCTTAGGTGGCCAGGTAAGGGGTCAAATATAGTATTTTGGATTAGTTAGCGTGGAGGAATTGAACATGAGACGAACGGATGAATCATATATAGAACCCACAAGTAACACAGCGCCTGCCGCTACAGTCACAAACCTCGTACTCGTCAAGACCCGCGAAGGGTTGAGCCCTACTCTGCCGTCATCGTCAAAGTCACAGTCAGCGCATCCCACCCCGACAAAGATCCAAGCTGTGGTTTTGCCGCCCGCCCATAATCGAATACTTCCCGTCAATCAGCGGCACCAGCTGCTCGATCCAGCTAAGGTCCACAGCCTCGCGCGTCATGATGAGGATGAGAAAACCAGAGCTCTCCCGCTTGTCTTGGGGGAGCAGAAACTGGTACGCCGTCTCAGTGTCCATGCCGACTCGAAGTGTTAGAATGCCTGTTTTGGCTGGCAGGGGCACGGCTTCCTGCTTCCACGTCCGAGATGTTGCTTGAACTTTTGCCTTTGGAATCTAATATTTCCTGTAGAACTCAACGGACCATGATTGAAGCGTCCGAATAATTTTGCTTGAATCAAATCTTTTGCTCTTTCTCTCCTTTTGAATTCTGCCCTTCCCTTCCGGAAGCTCTTCCCAACCCCTCTGCCCGTTTCCCCCGGCTCCCATCTAGCCTCCAACCCTCACTTTGAGTCCATTGCCGCCATGCTCGACACGACTCGCGCGATGTTGACTTCCACGCTGTGGACGGCCCGGGAGGCGGGTTCTTGAATTGGGTTGGTGGCCGGTCGATTATAGAATATAAAAGATGAGGAAGCCGGCAGGAGACGAGGGTATAGACAGGATGATAAAGATGTGGATCCAGATAGTATATGAGCAGGTCCATTCATTAATTAATGGAGAGCTTGCGCAAAAGCCGCACAAGTCGCATGCGGCTTTTGGGCATTGCGCGAAGCCGCGTGCAGAAATCAAATTTGAGGTTACTGAGAAACCAAGTTGATAGAAGGGTAATTGGATCCAAGGACAAGTACAGGTGGGTGAAGAAATCTCATCTGTGCCTCCACTGCTGTGTGCAAGACGCGAAAAGTGTGGGAAGTCTGAGTGGAGCTGGAGTGATGGCCGGAAAAACGGCCCCCCAGGTTGCACATTGACCAGATACCCATTTGGATGAATGCAATACAGTGTCACAGAGACCGGAGGCAGCATTGAACTCACAAAAACATAGAGTGAACATGGCAAAAACCTTGTAATTTTGCGCAATGCCCAAAAGCGCATCACGCCCGATAATTGGATATCTTTATTCCTGGTTATTGAGTCAACTTGTTTGAACCAACTGGGGAGAGGTTAACATACCGGGATTGAATTGTACTCCCTGAATAGTTGGAAGGCCGCGTTTCACAAAAGCAAATGTCAAGGTGGCACGAAATAATAATAAAAGGAAGTTACGAGAATTGATTATTCGGATGCGGGGAATCAAATCCTGTACCGCGAGCTACTTATTTCCTGGCTCTTGAAGAGCACCCGATATCGACTTTCTCACTTAACCCATCGAAACGAGACCCCGTGTGGACCGTACACCACATTCTAATCCTTGCTCACATCAGGAAAACCCGAAATGCTATGAAGTGCAGGCGGTGGTTATCTTGGTCTATGATTGTCTTTCATGATCTTTGGATGGTTGGGTCCAGTTATGTCGGGCTACACCAGTCTATGGTTGGCTATACAGGTTCGAGGACTACATTCCATAGTCTATGGTGGGCTATATGGGTTCGAGGACTACATTCCATAGTCTATAGATGTCTTTCAGGTTAGCTACTCTACCAAATTGATTGTCAGAGAATAAAATATTTCACTTGCACTGAGCGTAGAATACCAGCTTGAGGCGGTTTGAATTGCGGCAGGGCTTATTAATCCAAACTCTGACCTGTTCACAGAGCTCTGTTGAAGTTGAAGGAACTTCCCCCCTAAGAGGTTTCCAAAAGCCTTTGCTAGGCCGAGACCCAGAGCAGAACCTCGTACAGTAAATTGACGGTTTGCGGCAGGTTTGCGGGACTTGGGAGAAAAACTAGGCTGTGCCAGCAAGTGCTTGGCAAGCGCTGTTTACCGAACTGTCAAAAAGCACCGCCCAACGTCAATATACTATATGGCCAAATGTTGATCCCGCCACGTCTCATTCCTTCCTTCCTTTCCCCCACCACCTCCTCTGCTTTTGCCCATTGAACCCTCCTCAAAGGGACAGCAAGCTCCTCCAAGGTCCGAAAAACCAGACCGCAGCCCCGCCCTGCCCAAGCTGTCAATCCGCATTCACAGGATGGCGGACTCTCTTGACGTCTCCAGCTCAAGGCCCATTCTGCACTCATGTCTGCTCCACCTCTCTGTGGACGACCCCTCAAGGCTTCAAATACATCAATCTCATCAAGGCCTCACATCCATCAAAACACCGCAACATCTGGCAAAACTGCAAAATCCCATACCGCAAAATCAATGCCGCAAACCCTCTAAGTTCGTTACTTTGCCATCAACCTCTTCTTCCGCATCGTCCCCAAGGCAAGCCACTCAAATTCAAGCCTTAAACGTCTGAGCATTGCGGACATCTGTAAGCTGGGTTTAGCTTGTCATTGACGATCCTTATGTACTTGTCGTTTTCTGTACTCGATATTATTATAAATAAATGGTTTCTTTTTAAAATCTTGTGTCTTCCGTCGATCATTATGAGAACTATCAACGTCTATGTCAACTATCTGTCTACGCAGCTCTCATAGACGTTGTGGGCTCTATGGTGGTCTATGCAGCAAAATCCACCCCTCCCACCTTTCTATATAGACGGCCGTCTACTATGGCATCTTTCATGTCTTTCTTGGTCTTTCTTGGTCTCTGGGGCAGTTTCGGATTTTCCTGATGCAGCGCATGCGATTGCTTGGGTATGAGCTGAAATTAGATGTAGAATTGAATCTAGTTACCAACCTTTGCAAATCTGGAGAGGGGGACACAGGAACTTCCGTGGGACAACTCGGGCACCGAAAAATCATAAAGGTAGAAGGGCGATCTCGCGATGCATAAAGTCTAGTGCACCGGCCGGTGCAGTGAAGATCTGCACGCAATGAGATGTCTCGGCGCGCAGGATATTGGTGGACGCGCTGGATCTATGCAGGTCGGCTCGGTGGCGGAAGAGGTATGTCGCGCGGGAGGCAAAGAGATCGGCGTGCAGATCTAATCTCGGCTTTTTCGGCCGCCAACCGATCCGAGCCCAGGTGGCAGTGCATCGCATTTTCCTTCGCCGCCACCATCGTTCTCCGACTTGTTCTTCTCGACTATTCGCTGGACAGACACTTCTGCTGGAACATTGAGCTGGCAGTAACACCACCCTTCGCCGACCACGAACGCGAAAATCATCCACGGTCGGACGAAGAGAAGGAGTGGGAGACTCGGAGGAAGAAGAAAGCTAGCACGGCGGACGACCATTCCCACCGACGATGACGTGTAAAAGCACAAAGAATGGCGAGAGAAGCGCGGCGACAACTGGCAGCACGGCGGGTCCATGCGTGCGTCATCAGCGCTGCAATACTGGTGCGGTTTACAAGGCACGTTGCTTCATGAATACTGATAACATGCCGCCGTAAAGCATGTAGCACTTATGGCCCGACACGTACTGAACACCGACCAAGTGGCGCAACGGGCAACATTTGGTACGTGTCTTCTCCCATTCATTGCTTGGATTGCATACACATTTGAGATATCTGTCCGTGCTGGTTACCACATCCCTCGGCAGCTCCCACCCGCGTTCTCTGTGATCTCTCCTCGCCGCCAATTCATTTCTGTGCCAAAACACTGGTACTCCCACACGCTCTTTTCTTCCTCTCCCTCCCTTTTAAAACCTCCCGCTGCCTTGGATGCTTACGCTCCCCACAGATATCGAACCCGCCTTCCCTTGAACCACTCCGCACGAGCTTCCTCGGCGCCCGTCCCCAGCGTTATGAAGTACTGAAGGACAAGGTGCGTTCTGTCCGTTCACGTGGTGGGTGTGTGTCTGCGCCCGTTGACGCGCTCGCGGCTTCTCTCGGGAGGAAGGTCTGCACGTCGTGTCGTCCCACCCGATGGCGCGAGAGGAAGTGAAACAGGAAGGGGCGAGAACGAGGAGGTGGGGCATCTGTGCGCGCTCCGCTTCTGCTTCATTGGCGAGCTCCTCTTTCCCTCCCTCCCTCCCTTTCTTTGCTCTTGCCCGGCTTCCCCTGCCTCCCTCTTTCTGCCGAGCACGGTGGGCTCTTGCTTTCGTTCCTTTTTCCTACTTCGTCGCTGAAGCTCAAGCGTTGACTCAATCTATAGAGCACCGCGCTCAATCTCTTCGCGGATGGGCGCATTCTTTCGATTTGGGTGTGTCACCCCTCCCTTCCTCTCTTCCCTCCTCGCTTTCCGCTCTGCTCGCCTTATTTCCCTTTCCCTTCCCACTCTCGTCTTGCCACACGACCTCGGAGGATGGGAAGCTTTAAGTACCCGCCGCACCTATTCCTTCTTTAGAAGGTGGACCATCGTGCATCGGTTAGGGATGCGGCGGGTGCGGGTGCGTGCGCCCGTTGGTCCAGGGGATCTTTTGTGTCGGATACCCCCCGCGGCGCGTGCGTCGAAACGCTATGGATTTTCAGACAGGTACTGCTCATATGCTGCTGGACAAATGCACGGCCGGAGCGAGGGGCGGACGAGCGCGAGCGCGCTCATGATGGCGGCGTGTGCGTTGCGAGCTGAAGATGTTCACGGAGGGCTCCACACGTCTTGTGGGGCGCATGAGATAGCGTGATCGATGCGCATGCAGACTCAGCGAGGAGGATGTGTGCGGCGGCGCGTGTGTGCGCGATGGCGATGCAGATGTCTCCCGGCGCCGATGCATCGCTGCGCTCACACCCTCCATCGGGGCGCGCGTGGATTGGATACATGCGATGGATGTGCAGATACGATGGGTCCGGCGTACGATGCGGACGCGACTGTGGGGTGAGTAGGTGCACTGCGAGCGGGAGGTCGGCGGCTGCACGATGTGTGCGTGCGATGCGCGGTGATAGATCCGTGTGGATGTCCTTCCGCTTGTAGCCTGCGGGTGTGGACGTGCGCGGAGGCGCATGCGAGGCGGACTTGGCTCAGTGATGGGAGATGTACGAGTCGGATATCTGTACGTTGTGCCAGTGTATCGTCCGTTCTTGAGGGCCTGCGGGCGGTGGAATCTACAGAGACGGATGGGTATCGATGTGGCCGATGTCTGGCTTTTTTTTCGCGCTGGGTGTATGTGCACGCCCAGTGCTCGTGCGTCTGTGGAGCGGGTGGATATGTGCGTAAGGTGGCCTTGCACTTGGGCGCCTGATGCGCGATCCGCCTTCAACGGCTCCGCTTTGCTTTGCTTCTGAATACCCTGGGGATATCCATCCCATCCTGTCTCTGCGCGTGGACGCGAAGAGATCACCCGCTGGGGGCAAGTTGCAAATCTCCGCTCCTAACCTATTTCCTCACTAGTTGGATATGACCTCTACGCGAGTGTGCGGCTCTATTTTATTATTTTTCTCCTTTTTGTCTTTGCTTTCTATTTTCTCCCCCACCGCTCCCCGGGCGTTCATATTGCATCATTGTGCGCGCGCACTTTCTTCTACACTGGCCAGTGCTCTTTGACTATATGGTAACATGGCCCTGATCTTGGCGTGTGTGCGTTGCGTTGCCTGCTTGGTGTGCGCTAACGAGACACGGTGTCTTGTTTTTTGTTCGAGCTTTCCGAGCCCTTCTAACACTCCTCTGTCTGAGTTGTTATATTACGTGCGGGGAAAAAAAGGCCGTCTCTCATTTATTCGAACCCGGAGTTGAACCCCGGAACTGCGAGCTGCGATACTAAACTAGAATGAAAATGACTAGCCTAGTCTACCTCTTCATAAAGCATGTCTGTTAGAAGCCTTTTTGAACTCTCAGCTCATCGGACATTGACTGAGGCCTATCCATAAGTCATGGGACAACGAATCTAATTCCGGCGTACTCACGAAGAGCGAGGAATAGCGAGACAGCAATTAGAAGTATGTGTATAAGGGAGCGGACGGCTATAAAGGCCGTTAAGTGAATAGGGAGGGATAGTGGAGGTATGATAGGAACTAGACGTGAGATAAAGAACTGAGTGCCCCGGGAACCTGAAACAGTAGGGAGGAGGGTCCCGAGACGCTGTCAAAAATGGGGAAATTTTTGGAAATTGGCCCAGCTATACCGAGATGGCTACAAGGCTGCCTCGAGGCTCGCGCCACCTTCACCACCTTCGTTGAGCTGCGCTGAGTGTCCTCGGAGCACCTTGAAATGGGCCTTGGTCTATAGATAGCTTGCTCTGTATCCCTTTGCTTCCAGCTAAGCCGGAAACGGTAGACAACCTTTGATTTTTTTCGAAAAGTTCGGCTAACTTTGGCTAAGCTCAGACTGTTTTATATTTAGTACTTGTGGAGCACATTCTCAGGGCATATGAGCGTCTTTTCCAGGCTCCCTGTGCAATGATAATTCTCCTTTCTCCACTACTATGCCAGGCGATCGACGCCGCACACTGGTCAACCAACAGCGCCATTTTTTGGAGACAATAGTGAACAAAATTTGTACGGTGAACTAAAACGATGGTGACTTGGTACATCATGATCACATCCTCCCACGTCAACACGGCTTGATCCTCACCGCAAACCAGTGCTGAGGAGCAGCAAAAGCATGAGCAAGCCCACATAGTGAGAGAGGCTCTAGGTAGACCCCAAGAAAACCTACTAGTAGGCAGGGTATGCCGAGGTCAAGGTGTGCCTAGCTGGGCCGAGTAACCTCGGCGCACCCTCGGACCGAGAGACCGCCAAAATGCAGTGTCTGCTACTGCAGTCGCAGAACTTCATGCAATCTGGTAAGGATAAACACTTGTTTTCCATAATCAGGTTCTGAGATGACCCCAAGAATTTTGATCCATACCCCAAAAAGTGAAATCTCCCACTGGCATATCTAGATGTGCAGTGTGCTGCCGGAAGAGCGTCGCAATCGAGGGAGGAGACTTATTAATATTTCAGTCTCCCTGTGAGTGGGTGGGAGGTGCATGAATTTTGTTTAGAATTTTTCAGGGATTACGGGTTCGTTCAGGTTCGAACCCCTCCCAAACCTGAACCGAACCCATTAGAACCGAACCTAACCGAACCCCGGCAAGACCAACTGGCTGGATGAAGGGTCACACCGGACAACGCAAAAAACCAAACCTCACAGGCATATATTTGTCGAGATATACATGTATTTTTATGATCATGCGACACCAACTTGCGAGGGCTAATGTAGATTTCTTTTCACGAGTCGGGGATTGGCGCCCCGCGCCACTGGGGGCCTAAGTATTTTCGGTTTTACACGAGTTCGACATGCATTGGGGATCCTGGGCGGCGATTCTAAGGCATCTCTAGCAGAAGTACAAAAAGTGATTCACGGGTTCGCAGACAGCCCTGCGTAAAGGTCTCGGCGTCTTCCGGCTCCCATCTCCTGACTGTTATAACCTGATTGGAATGACTCCCTTTCCCAGCGTCTCACTTCGTCCAGGTCTTGCCGATTGGTAGAATTGCTAGCGGACACTTGCTTGAGCGCCTGTTCAAAGTGCTTTCCCTGGATGACTCGAGGTGCCGGTGTACGAGATGATTCAGGCGTCGGCCCGGGAACTTCATCGACACCGCCTTGGACCTGCCATGGCATGGCCATGGTGTCCTTGAGGGCTGCCAATGCCGCAGCATGCACCAAGTAGCGCAGATCTGACCCAGAAAATAGCTGTGTGCGATCCGCAAGCGCGGCGATGTTGACCGTCTCGTCATTCACTTCGTCTTTCAGATAATGGGAAATGATGGCTGTCCCCCGCATCAGCATCGATATCCTTAGGGAAATAAACCGATATCACGAGCACCACACCTTTTCGCTGCTCAGAAGTCGGCAAGTCAACCAGGATCCGGCGCGAGAGGCGGCGCACAACGGCACTGTCAATGTCTTGTGGCCGATTGGTTGCACCAACGACAACGAGTCCCGTCCGCCGATTCGCGTCCGCGGTGTTCAGGCCATCCATTTCCTGGTCACATCAGACAAGGATGGGGGACGCGGAAGTGTGCTGTAACCAACCTGTGTGAACTCTGTAACCATTGTTCGGTGCCACTGCATGCTGCTGCCGTCGCGCTTGCAGAAAAGGGCGTCCACTTCATCAATGAATATCACACAGGGTCCGAGACGTCGAGCAAGACTCTATGCAGCGGATCAGATGTCGCACTGACTCCTGAGAATGCCGCAGACTCACAAAAGCTGCCGAAATCAGTTTTTCAGTCTCGCCCACGTAGCTTGGAGTCTTTTGTCAGCGTCATCTGATCATGATAGAGTGTCGCCGAGACAAACCAGTCTTGGATAGTGCTGGCCTGGAGCTGGATCATTCGGGCGCCGCATTCCTTCGCAAGTGCCCGACAAGCCATAGTCTTACCCGTGCCCTTCGCTCCCATCAGGATGAGCTTCATTATAATAGAAGCTTGCAACTTACGGGTGGACCAAAGAGGAGCACGCCACCTATGGACTCTTGAGCAAGAATTCCCGTCCTGTATGCCTCCGGGAACAAGATAGGGTACGACACGGCCGTTCGCAACGTATCGATGACTTCTGGCTTGATGCAAACGTCCGCGAAGGTCGTCCGAATCGTCGCTGGAAGGTAATCATTCAGCGAGTGCGCGCCTTGGAATAGACCTGAGATACTGACTGGGATCTATGACGCAGCTTAGGAGTTGCTTCTCATGGCTGTTTAAAGAACTGTCGTCTCGAACACGCGCCACGATTGGGTCAACTGTCGGTTGGCTGCTTGGTGATACTCCGGATTTCAAGATCTCCAGTATTTCGCGCCACTCAGTGCTGGAGATATGTTTCTCAGCCTCAGTGAAGGCATGGAGGACATCTGAAAATTGCGCGGACGAAGGCAAAATGCTTGTGACCTGTCTCAACTGCTCATTGCACAAGATGGAGGACTCCAGTGAATTTAGAGTCTTTGAATTGGTATCTGGGGTGGTGTAAACACACAATTGATGAAATAGTACGTATAACAAACCTTCATCGATACGGGCCTCGCGGCAGTAATGGTCAAAATCGAAGTCGAAGATCTTGCCTTCCAGCCCGGCGTTGTGATGTATGAGCCAAAGGTTTGCAAAAAGGAATCGTTTGCGGCGCTCGCTCTGCGAAATATCCTGGACGGCGCTGGGTGGATCTTGCAGGAGCCCAACGCGGACTATGCGTGTGAACCGCAGTTCCATGCGTTGGGGACCTCGTAGGCGGACTGAGTCGCCTCCACGAGAGCCTATACCTTTGCCCTGATAGCGATTGATGAACATGGCGGTGAAAATGTCTTCAAGAGATTGGTATCGCCCAACAGAGTCAGGCGATGGCTTGCGCCAGATTGCACAATATCGGTGACGCAAATATGCCATGAAGTCGTCGCTGTCCAGCCGATCAAGGAAACGCTTGTACTGTGTGCCTTTCCGATCGGACTGGCGACGGCTGTCCCCCGGTAACAAAATTCGTTGGATGGGCGAAATTCCTGCGATAATTAGCGTCGGTGAGCCGGATGAAGCAGCGTCGTAGAGCGTGGGAAGCAAAGGTAACATTGCTTTGCAGAGAGCGCCATAATCGCGGAGGTACAAAATACGCCGCCGGTTGAGTGAATTTTCAGCATCCGTGTCGGCATTAGACCGCATGAGAAGAAATTTTCGGACAAGTGCCTTCGCACGAGTGAAAGATGAATCCTCGATCTTGATAGTCTCAGGATTCCCCGAAGCAGATAGTGGGTCATCACCCGCTATGCACAAACCGTGCTCGTTGTCCGCATCTGAGCTGTCGGTACTGTCCGAGTCCACATCCTTCTTGGCCTTCGAAGATTTCTGCGAACAATTCGACTCCTGGTAATGGTAATTGTATAATTGCCAGAAGGCATCTGTCAGCTCTAGAAGCGTTGTTCAGTGCGTTTTGACGGTCATTTTGAATTCTTGGCTACGAACCTGCTCCGAATACACCTTGCCGCCCAGCAGCAAGATCAGTCGGGTCAAGGATGACCACGTCGGCCTCGATATGGTGGGCGATGTGTCGAACAGCAGCATCGACGGCCACAAGAGAGTTTAGATGTGGAGAGCAAATCACAGTGACTGGGATCGCGTTTTTGTTGAAGTCATCGCTGTCAATGAGAGGGGAGCTGGAGCGCGCGAATGCAGCTGAGATCGTAGCGACGGCTGTTGACAGCAAACCTGGTGCCAGGCAAATGGATGAGTCTGAGGGGCGATCTGCAGGGCCCGCTGGTACGCCATATAGTGAGGGAGCTGAGTCTGGTGAGTACTGGATGAAGCATTTGTCCACCACGGCAGGTGGGATAGCAGTCTCTGGGAAAGACATGCGAGTGGCGATTGCGATGAATCTAGAACTGGCGACTTAGTGTGCAATATAATGACGAGAGTACGAGCCTTGAGCTTACCTTTGCGTGCTCGGCGTACGATGGTCACAAAGCTGGTGTTCCTTGTCAGTGCTCGTTATATATATAGGTTCGAACAGGCGCCCCTCTCAAAACGGGCACCGCTTGCTGTGGAGACACACAACGATCGATCCTTCAAGATGGTAGTCGCATGCAAGTGTATCGCCCATCGTAAATCGGAAACTATCGATTGCAAAAATAGAAGAAGCGAGGCACTTACATCTTCATTTTATTTGGCGCCCATTCAGCGCTGGGTCCGTTCAGTTCACATTCCTAGTGTGTATAGGTGGCTGATGGCCAGCAATAAACAAGTAGGCCACATTCGACCTCTTTGGCAATTGGACTGTCTGTTTGACCAATACGCCAATGCAGACCTGAGTGAAGTTGCGGGACTTTTCATTTTGCTTGGCGCCCATACAGCAATTAGCGCTGGAAGAAGGGGCCTGCAAGCTGTTCTCCACCGCTTCAGCCCCAACCCCGCTTTTATCACCGCCGCGACGTCGAAGGAGCCTGCAAGCTGTTCAGCGCTAAGAGATAGACACGTGCATTACGAGTGTGTTGCGTCGGCAACTCGACACTTTCCACTCCGGCCCGACCCTCACAGTCTCTCCAAAATCGTACTCGACGCTGAATTTCAGCAATATATGGCTCACTTTCCCCTCAGACTCTAGCAAGAGGATCTACAGTCTTCTGACCTTCAGGTATGATTCACTCCTGATTCCCACCAGGAGCTAAATTTATCGATGAGCCGCCAATCTAGTGGTTCTTGTGGTCGAATGGTCATGGGAAGTTTCTCTGGGAGCTGTATATTGGACGTTCCTGAACTGATTGGGAAAACCCATAGCCTTGCCATAATGATGAGATAGCACTGCCAACTTCACTGCGTTCAGGCGGCCCGTAGGCAGAGGCTCTGCCTACCCCCGGCGGCAGAGCTCGGCAGATCTGGGGTAGGCAGACTGTGCCTACCCTCTGTCTAACTCCCCCAGCATCAGATTCTCGTCTCCATGGGTCGCAGGCTAAATATGAACCTCACAATAACGATTGTGGGAGTTGTGGGAATGTTCTCTGATGCTTCTTTGCCGATCATTTCAAGATCATAACACTGTTAGCCGAGCCAGAGCCGAACGACCTGAGCAAAATCAACTTCGGTTTTAACCAAAATTTAGCTCTGCCTGTTGCAAATGGCGCCTCATAACCCTTCTGTACAGAAATGACGGTGTGATCCAAAACCACGCGGCCTGCGGCGAACCGGGGTGTTGACCAGCAAGCCCAGGGTCGTCGGTGATCAAAAATAACGTTAAGAAATCAGGCGTATCAAAGAAAATAACACACTACTTATGTTGGGGCTCTTAGACTCACAGAACTAGAGGATGGGAAACACTGGGAGGGTCTACCAAGATACGGTGTTGGGCTAGGTAGGCAGAGGGAGGCAGGGTCTGTCGCCGTGACCGAGGCACAGGGCGACCAAGGGAGGCAGACCTGTGACGACATGGTGTCGGCAGGGTCGGTCTAGGCACCTCGGCACAGGGCCACCCAGGGCGACGGCCTCTGCCTACGGGCCGTCTGAACGCAGTGCTTCTTGTCGGATGACTTGTCGCTGCGATTCATGTAAAGGGTCAGTGAGGCCAAGGTGAGGCCCGAGACGCCTGATTTGAAACTGCGACGACGCCGTGGTACTATTGGACTAACGCGCTGCGGCATCCATTCTCCTAGCTGAAATTGCATCTATCTCGCATATTTTCACGCAAGTTAAACTGGATGGGGCCCTTGCGCATGAGCCGTGACGGCCGGGGACAGAGAGGCGGCAGCACCAACACGTTTACAGTGCCTTACATTCTGCTTCGCGAAAGATGCAGATGAATCGATCAGAAAAAAGCAAAGCCAATAGTCTGGGCCCCGCTCTGCCAGACGCCAGGATGTCTTGGCGCTGAAGCCTGAAACAGCATCGAAGCTGTATGCCGCCGCGTAATGCGCTGGTGTGGCGCAGCTCGACGTGCCCATACCATTACCACATCGAGATGTCACACCCTGCCTAACTCGCGCGTCGGCATTCCTGTTTTCGTGCGTTGAACTGGCTGGCACGGTGGCAAGACTACAATATCAGAATTGGACAGCACAAAAACAGGGAAAATATTCAGCACGAACCTTATTGCAAGTTGAGGATTGTGAAAGAAAAAATCATAAAGCCGTTCAAGGTCTTGCAATACATAGTCCGGTGCAATGGAGACTCAATGAGATGTCTCAGTGCGCAGGGATATATTGGTGGAGGTCTGTGCGTGTGGGGAAGCATGAGGAGGATGCGTGATCTTTGCGTGGTCTGGTGACTTCAATGTCTTCAAGTTGCCTGGTACGCAGGATGGATGTACAGATGGGACGGGGGATGTCCGCATTGCTTTGTTGTGGGGGCGCGGGGAAAGAGGCAAGATTGGGACAAGATCGATCAAAGATCGATGTCCAGATTAGATCTCGGCGTTTTCGGCCGCCCACCTCAATGACCCGATAAGTCCAACGGTGGCACTGTCACGGTAGTGATGTTCTGGCTTTGGCCCCAGGCCAAAAAGCCATGGCTTTTTGGCTTTGGTACCAAGGCCAAAGCCAAGCCAAAATTTTGGCCTGGCGTGGCTTTTGGCCTGGCCTGACCATCTCTCAAGCCAAAGCCGGGCCAAAAAGCCAAGGCTTCTGGACCCCCTCTATGTGCAGTAACATGGTCGAAAAAATGTTGACAAAAATACTCACATCGAGTCCATAGAGGTCATTTCACCCGTTGCACCCCCATTCGGAGCTGCGTTTAAGTACCATATCACAGATTTGTACAAATGGTCCGTGGAAGATCTAATTTCGACAAAAACAATAATTTTAACATTCATTCTGGAAGATCTGTTCGGAATTATGGTTGTTCCCAAAATGCTAAGTCTTTAGAACCTCTCTAACTTTCATAAAGCTTTATCCGAACACTCCACACCTTTGTTCTCGTGCAAGTATAAACTTGATGGAAAAGCCATGGCCCAGGCCAAAGCCAGGCCAAGCCAAGCCAAGGCCAAATGTTTTGGCCTGGCCTGAGATTTCAGCGAGCCAAAGCCACTCAAAGCCGGGCCAAAGCTATGGCTTTCAGGCCAAGCCAAAGCCAGTACATCACTAGTGCCACTGTGGCAGTGCACCACATTTTAGGCTTTCGTCTTCAAGCTTGGACACCGATTCACTGGACTGAGAGCCTTCTGAGCCTACCACGCACTCGCTCTGCCTTGAAAACGACCCCAATATCCCCGCCCTCTACCCAGTGGCACAGCAATATTTTCTGTGACCACGCGACTGTTACAGCTGTTTCAATATAAAATTGTTGATCTTATTTCTTTCTTATGCTGGCATTCAACCCTTGCTTCACAGTTGGAAGTGGTGAGAAATTTGAAGATAGGCTATGATGCGAAGCGGGTGGGAGTTTTATGTAATTTCTTTGTTTTTGGTTCTGGTTGCGCTCTCTCACGAATATGCTAGTACTTTAGTCTCGTTCCCATCCGTTATAGGGCAGTCGCTCGCTGCGCTCGCGGGCAGAAATCCTACCGGAGATACCGGATCCTCGGAAATTGTTCCGAGGCAGAAGTTTTGATGGAAATTGATGGGGGAGCACTGCCCTATAACGTCTGGTGCAATTCGTACAAGACACGCCTCCGCTTCGCTCCGGAGATAAGATCACAGACAAATGGTGCAAATGATTATATTTAGAGTTGTATCATTCTATACGGAAAACCCGAAAGTAAAATGCGCCAACGCGATGCACGTACATATCCAGCAACAGTGGCCCATAGAGCAGCGAATCAACTGGTGTAAGAAAAATACCAAAGGAAGTGATTGATTAACTCTTGAACAGCGGCTGGCGTTGAGCTCCGCACGGCCTTTTTCTGCAAAGTAATTCGAGACTCGGAGTCCGAAATACAAAGCTAGATCTCATGTGAACGAATCGGGTGATACCATGGACCGCGTTCGAGGCATTGCGACAGGAAGAAAGAGGCACTTGACATGTTGAAGCTATAATCAAACCAGGAAAGTAGACAGCGCCCAAGGACCAGGAGCTTTCCCGAATAGAACAAAACACGGCAGAGGTGCAATTTGGGTGCTGTCAGAATCTGGCGCAGATATTCCGAAGCATAGCAACGGGCGGAGCAACCTAGCTGGAAGGCAACGAGGTTAAAGAATCAACCTAGAACATCCTCCAAGACATATGAGAGAGAATCATACCAAAGCGGTAAAGTATCGAGTTTTAGAAATGAGCCGCGAACACCAAGGATGAAAGGAAGGTGTGGTCTGGAAAGATTTTCGTTCTGGTATTACATTAGGGGAAGCGTAGAACGCTGGAACGCATCGTGGGGAATCGACTGTTATTTTTTTTGAGAACATTGAAGGCCGCGCACATTCAAGGTGGTCCACCACCGTTGAGGGCGGCGGGCCGTTGTGAAGTGGCTCAGCAATGAGAGTCGTATCCAAGGAATTGATCCAGAAAGGAGGCCAGACAACAGCGGTGAGGAGCCATGGCCATGAATAAGTTGCAGGATTTGCATAAATTTGTGCTCCGCATTCTATTGGGCCAAGGATTTTGAGGCGCTGACGAAAGAACTCAGATTTTAATTGAGGCGAGATATTGAATGTATTTGATGTGCTGAGAAATATCGGCTCCCCTTCACAGGCATCTTCCCCCACATCTGCGCTGAATCAGGCGATGAAACGAGTCAGGACGAGTGAGACTGAGGAAAGCACTGGGATCGGATGAGGGGAAGAAAACAACAATTGAAGACGGATTTATAAAGCGCAAGATCACGGAGAGGTCAAAAAGTTCGTTGACTGCGTATTGAGGCTATGCGATCATGAGACCTGGCTGTTTTGCTCGACGACCCCAGAATGGCTTAGATTCAACAGCTTTACTGTTGAGGCGCGGCTAATTGAAGACAGTTAATTTCGGGCATGGTGAGAATATGAACGACAAAATGAATGCGATAGGGATCTCCAAAAGCTGTGGGCATTGCGGCGCAGCTTCCGTGGGTTTTTTCGGCGTTTAAGTTCAGAGCAGGAGCGAAGAGGGACATGTGGAGTTAGCTCGTATGGGGATGAGACCAAAGAGATGCAAAGAATCGCGAGGGAAATCGTTAAAGAACGGTTAATAGAAACATGCGAGCGTGTCACGCTCTGATTATCTTTTTGCTTATCGGGTGACTCGACGGTGTGACCAAACAGTGACAGAACGCGCCCAGTGACAGCTCCCTTCCATCGCGCCCTTCCTTCCTCATACGCTCGGCTTCTCTGATGCCCGTGCAGTCCTGCCTTGACGGCCACATCAGAGATGCTTAGAAATCTGCCAAGCTGCTACAGAAGGCCCGCGATGACGCCAACAAGACGCGTGAAGGAGGTTACTGCTCTGCTGCTGTACGCGCCAAAATCCGGAACGAATTTGCCAAGCGCAATCCTGGGAAGATAGCCCACCCATGGCAGGTTAAAATTGGGGAGGCACTCGAGCTGGGCCTCGACTGCTCGCTCCTGGCAGGAACCGGCAGTGAGAAAACAATCCCTTTTGTGATGCCGCTCTTTAGCCAGCCGGACAAGATTGTTATAATTATATCCCCGTTGAATGCACTGGAGGAAGATCAGGTGCGTGCTATATCTGCCCTTCCCTGCATTGTTTTCATTAAAAATGTCCGACATTAAGGCTAAACGATTCCAAGAGATGGGTATCTCTGCGGTAGCGATCAACGGTGACACCTATAACGATGAGATTCATAAGGTGCGTACAGGATATGTATAATAATATTACCTCTAACGCGCAGCGCAGGAAATTGAGGCTCTGAAAAAAATGTTATAATCACGTCGCCGAATATGTGCCTAAAGCATGAGCGCTTTCGCAAGCTTCTCAGCAACCCTAAATTTGCGGACAAGATTGCAGCATTTGTCATCGACGAGGCGCACTGTATCACGCAGTGGGGGGATAAATTCCGCACTGAGTATGGGGAGTTAGGAACTCTCCGAGCATTTGTTCCCGTCCACGTTCCTTTTCTTGTCGCCTCGGCAACTTTACCTCCCCCTGTTCTCGCTCAAGTTCGGAAAACGATGCATATACGCGCCGACAATTCATATCATGTCAATCTCGGCATCGACCGTCTCAATATTGCATGGATCTGCCGCAACGTGAAAGGAGCGAAGTCCGATCTCGAAGCGCTGGATTTTTTGGTCACTGCGGATAAACTGACGCAAACGGTGGTATTTTTTGATGATATCAATTTGTCATTGGAAGCACTCAAATATCTTCGCGCTCTACTTCCGGACGCGAAGAAGGGCGATATTGCAGTGTATAGTTCGCGGCGAACAACGTGAGCAAAGCGTCGGGTCATGGACGAATTCAGACGCAGAAAAATCAAGATTCTACTCACGACCGAGGCCGCTGGAATGGTAAGTTTATATGTTGTGAACTCTTACGCGTCTAAACGGTTCCAGGGATGTGACATGCCATACATTGAGCAAGTCGTGCAGTTCATGGTCCCGGCGTCACTTTCCATCTAGATGCGGCGCGCCGGCCGTGCTGGCCGGACCTTTACTATTTTTGCGCGAGCGATTCTTCTTGTTCAGCCGAGTGTTTTTCAAGGGGTCAAAACAAAGAACGGGGTTCCGATACCGGAAAGCGAAGGGACAGTCTATCGCAAAGACGTCGAGCAGGGCTTGCGGGATTGGATTGAGACAGAAAATTTCCGGCGCGAGGTGATCGATGAGTACTTTGATAGCGGTGTCGCTCGAGAAGGTGTTTTATCTACGCTAAAACCTATCACACAGCCGTACTGATTTTTTTAACAGCTCCGACTGGCATATGCTGCGACAACTGTCTTCGAAAGACGACCCCGGACCACCCGCTGCTAATGAAGCGTGCCCCTGTTATCGAGCGCCCCGGCTCCCCAGCTCCCGATACTGAGGACTCCCCACGACAAGAGGCCGACGGGAATGGCAAACGCGGCATGGATCAGGCCGCATCGATCGCCGATCGTCGGGATCATCACTTGCAAGGGGCTCGAACCCGACTCGAACGCTGGCGTTTCGAGACGTGGAAGGAATTGTACACGCGGCGACCATGGGGTTACCAGGTTCTACTGCCAGACAAAGTGCTGACTGCGCTGGCCGCGAAAGCACGCTTCACGTCAGTCGAAGACCTCATCGGTGGTGGCTGGAGTCGCACGCATGCCCGGAAGCATGGACCCGCCGTTCTCGAAATGTTGCGTGAATACGACGCGCTGTTCCGGGAATTTGCAGAAGGAGGAACGCGCAAGACTCCGCAAAGAACAAACAATCGCCAACCGAGTTGCAAAAAAAGCCGAAGCCAAAGCTCTCAAGGAGAAGGCGGCTGAGATACGGAGGAATACTCCTAAACCCCCACCTAAGCCGCGCGCATCCAGGGCTAAAAAAGCGAAGACACAGCAGGAGAACATTCCTCCGCTGCCCATTGTCCCGCACACTCCATTTCACCCATCCAATCTGTCTCGACGTCAACACCGAATCCATTCGCTCTAATTACCCTGCCCCACTTATCACCCTTTCCGACCCCGGTATCCCACACTCCACTTCCATTCTGGCAGCACACTCCCCTTCCTCCCCAGACGCCGCAAAACACGCTTCCAATAATGCCGCCCATGCCAGCGCTGAATTTTTCGCCTTACATGGAGGCAAGTCCTGTTCAACGCGGATTCTACATTGCCCCACCCACAGAATTACCCGATACGATGGGTTCATACCGCCACTATTCGGTCGCTACGCACCCTCCCCCGTATTTACAGCCACCACATGCGTCACTTACCCAAAATCCCGCCAACACCCCGGCTACTCCTGCGCACTTTTATGGGGCTGCGCTGCCTGAACGCCCCAAGCCTCGTCCTCTATACAAATCAAGGACCTCGATGCTACCTTCCCATGACTCCGGTTCACATTTGAGCGACGTGTAGTTGGTATTCTTTCCGTGTTTTTTTTTACTTGTTAATTCTACTAGACTATATCTTACTCAATTAGCTAGTATCTACGTGGCGTAATTAATTTTGATCTTGATTAACTCGATAGAAGAACCAATCTCTTTTTCTGTGGAGTCGGTCGGATTTGATGGGATCAGCCTCGGATTCAAACAAGAGTAAATTGGCTCTCAAGGCCAGCCAGAACAGCCTTGGGCGGTCAAAAGATCATAGAAAATACTTCTAGTCTCAATTAATCTTTTGGCTTTTGAAACTAATAAATTACAAGTCCGAACTGGTGGAACACTGAAGGTGCTTGACAGTATTGCCTTATTTGGCCTTTGGCGTTGAAGTAAATATATGTTCAACCACGGGCGGGGGGTCCCATTAATTTCTTCAAGAAAATTCCCATACCATAATATCCCCTGTGAGTGTTGGAATCCATAATAGCATAACCAAATATTCAGCGATTAGTTTTCTATGGTAACTACGACAGTAAAGATGCAATTGGCAAAGCATCGTTGGCAGGCCCTGTCTCCCAATCTTCCTGCGTCGATCTTGGATGCGAACTCCGTCCCCACCAGCCTTCAATTGTATTCAGACGCTCTAAATTCTCGGCGCCGAGGTTGACAACATCCGAGGACTTTTGAGTGACTGAGCGGCCCTTGCAATATGTGTGCAATTTCGACTTCATGTATATGCCGGTAAGTGTGGCAACATCTGCTTCTTTGTCCGGTATGCCATGCCGTGCACCCCTAGCTACTGTTTTTAATTGTTTCTCCATGTGCCGCTGGACTTTGCGCAAGGTCGGGATTGCCGGGGACACTTTCTTTATATAATCCATAGTCGCACCGGGCCCCATAGAACGGTAATTGACCTGGGAAGTAAAAAAATGTCAGGGAATATTTATGAGTCAATCTGAGACTAACCTTGATGTCACATATGTTCTCTTCCTGTCCAAGATCAAATGGAAGCCAGGAACTTTCGCCTCCTGTCCGAGTCATTAACCAGCAGAACTCGGTGATATATGTTCTGCAATAAAATACATGGTCAGACATAGGGACTGGGGAGAAATAAATAAAGTATTTGATCTCGGGTATCCATTCGCGATTCAAACCTTGTAGCAGCTCAAGAATTTCGATTGTATATTTCGAATTGCCGCCGCCCGCAAAACGGAAAAGTAGGGTAGGAAGCAAGTCCTGCATTCGTCCAATATCACCAACCTTTATGGCGTCTCGCAGCTGTATATAGGGGAGGACATCTGTATTCCACATAGTCCATTGTCGTTTCGTGTGATCCTGTTCCGACTCGGGCAATTGATCAAGGTCAACTAATGCTGCACCGCGGATAATTTTGGTTGCCATTGTATAGAGCTGGGTTGGTGACTGGGACTTGAGTTCCGCAATTGATTGAACGTTGCCCACGACCAACCAACATGCACGAAAGTGAGCCTCACTGATGTGTTTTATCGCCTCGTCTAGGTTGTGCCAAAACGGCCCCTTGGTCGCCTGCGAAATCAAGCCTTTCCGGTTCAAGACATCGAACGCTTGCCTGAGACTGCCCACATTAGCTGATGTACTCATTCCGGGCAGCTCGTCGCTGACCATTAACGAGGTTCGAGCATACGTACACTTCTTGGCTGATACATTTTGCATCGCCCCAACAGAGAGCATCAAGGAAGAGCGGGAGCGGGAGTCCTTCAGACTCCATGCAATCAAGCACCTTCCTGACTTTCCCAACAATGTCTGCTCCTTCGAGTTTGGCCTTGTCCCGTCGCACTTTGGCGAGCTGGATGGGATCCCCTTTGTCAGGCTCCTCATCAGATAGATCTCCGCTACAGTCATCTGGCTCGTCATCCACATGCTCCAAAGAGTCATCGAGCTCGAACTCGGGGTCGTCGAGGTAGAAAAAGTCATAGTCGTCAGGCTCGTCGCCGTCGATGGCTGCGTTAGTCAATTAGGAGGCACTCAGGAGTGTTATCAGCTGTTATCAGCGTTATCTCTATGATTATCGGGTGTGACAGATGTGACCGATCAGTGCGATCGCATGGTTACTATACGAGTTACACCAGATGTTCGGGTATCCCGCCTTTTTCATCAAAATTTCTGCCTCAGATCATTCCGAGTGACATACCCGAATATCTGGAGCCGAGATTACTAGTACTTACTCACTTTTAGATATTCCATAAGTTTACCCGAAGTACATACGTGTAATACAACAAACTTCTCAATTTTCCTGATGACATATACTGGCGCAAGCCATCTAGGACTCGTAATGCCATGCGGCGGCATCGGCCCTCAAGAGCACGTACCTTAAGGCGGTGTTGTAATGTTGAATTTTGCTGGCCAGCGATATCCGCATCGGGAAGACGACTAAGAGTGCGGGGGGGAGACACCTCAACTTCCAGGACAGAGAACCGCTTGAATTCATCCAGGGGAGGATGTGCAGGTGCGCAAAGTCCCATTATGTGTGGTAACTGGAGCAGACACGAGGCCATAGCTCGAAAAGTACCGCCTCTATTCATCCTGATCCATGATCACCTCACGGAACGACTTGAAGTCTGAGCGCGAGACAACTCGACCGTCGATGTGCTAACGAACTCTCGCAGCTCCTGTATCTAGGATCGAAGCATGACAAACATCCTTCTTCCTTCTCCTTGCGAGCTCGAGGAGATGCGCAATAATCAGTTTCAGAGTTCCTTTGCTTTGGTACCCACAGGACTCTCTCGATGGCAGGCATTGAGTGCAGAGTCAAGAGTGGAGGGTGCACAGAGTCAAATTACAAGAATTACAAGAATTAGGATGTAGCAGTTCAAGATAAATAAAGGCGCTCCGAGCCAGTGATCAGGAATGCAGAGGCACGTCAGGGGCTGGTGCAGGAGACTTGGCCATGACGCGTAGAGTCAAATTACAAGGATGTGGCATCACCAAGGGGAATCGGGATTCGAAAAAAGGATATAGGGTCGAAAAGATTTTTTTGACCTTCCTTGGACCCCCCTCCCCCTCCCTCCTTCCTTAAAGAGAAAGAGTTTCCCACCCCTGGCGGCGGTCCGTTCTTTCTGGCCATGTGCGTCCTCACCGCCACCACCAATTCGGCCACAAAATTCTAACAAAATTCACGTTGTGTTTCCACATCATTGAGGGCATTGTTCCAGTCCTGTCCAACTATTCTGTGAGTACTAATGCATTAAATTTGACTTATTTTTGCTGTTGTATGGCCCACTTTTGGTCTACAAAACTGAACTGAACACTCCTGAGCTTACCACAACGCTCTGTTTGAGCTCCCAATAGTGAACTTGAGCCCCTAAAGGCTCATAGATGTGTTTCAGAGGCTCTTTTCCTTCCCTGCTAATATATAGGTAGAAGTTTTTTTCAGCCCTCCCAGGACCCCCCCTCCCCCCTACCCCCTGTCGGAAATTCGAATCCCAATTCCCCCTTGGGCATCACCACCTTTATAAAATTAAGCATTCTGTCTGTCTGAAGCCTTTTTAAACTCCGCTGCTCATCTGAGCTTTGCTTCGATCTGACATTACCCCTTTCGACACTCACCCTCTTTATCACCCTCTTTATAAAATCGGGATGCCTGCCGCTGCACCGCACAATCACCATTATCCTTCAGATAAACTTACAGTTCCCTGCGGATCCCCCGAAGGTTTCCGCAACATCAACTGAACTCAGTTCAATGCAGGGTAAACTCAGTTCAACTCAAGTCTCTGTTACAGACTGTTAGACCGAGGTGACAATTCAAAATAATCTATCAGGGTGTCAACCACTACGGAAGAGGAACCACTTGTTTAAAGATAAAGATAAACAGAAATGCTCAGCGGGTCCAAGGGCACCAAGACAGTGCTGACCGGAGGCCAGATGAGGCTCATAGGTCGTCCTACGTGAGTACAAGCAAGAAAGAATGTATTTCACTCGACTCATTTCGGTTGTGGTCTACCGGCGTGGAGGGGGCAACGGTGAGATTTTAGGAGCGGTGGGAGTGGGCATTGGAGGAGGAGGAGGAGGAGGAGTAGAGTCGCGCATCATGCATCATGGGCTCAAGGCGAGAGTGGGCAGAAGGGGGACAGTACAAGTGGCACGGTACGCGACGAGGACGAGGATGAATCTGGGATGTGTGCTCGTGGCAGGGGGAAGGGGAGGGCTAGCACAGGAGGGCATGGACATTTTGTTGCACACAGGGATGGCAGGATGGATGGCGGAGGAGGAATGCCAGCGGTGAATACATCTGCGGGGGTGGTGGGATGGCTCCAGCAGAGGGACAGAGATATAATGAGAGAGGAGCACTAGTGGTGTGGAGAGCGGGCACGAGGCAACAGGGCACGGCAGAGGCAGGAGGAGTTGCAGGCGAGCATGAATGGAGGTCGGCGCTCGAAGTAAAGTGTATCAGAGAAGTGATGTGGAGGTAAAGCAGGACCTGTTGGAGGATGCGCAAGCATCGAGGTAGGGTGGCTCGCAAGTGCGGGGTGAATGCACGGGAAGAGGAGAGGGCACGGCAGATGGGCATGGCCGTGATGCAGAAAGGCTTGATTGAACAAAGGGCTAGCATAGGAGGTGCAGACAGAGCTAAGCTGTAGCACAAGGTCAGTGAGCGCAGACGGTGGGACAGACACACACCGCACTGCAAGGAGAGATAGGTGGGCAGGCAGATTGACATGGGTGCCAGTGGCAGATGCGGATGCGCATTGTGGGGAGGTAGACAGTGTGTGTAGGGGTAAGAGTAACGGATGGTGGGTGTGGTGGACACAAAAAAGTAGGCCGGGATCGAGGGCGTGCCCGAGAGAGATGCCCCAGGAGCCAGACAGCGTGAGTGATGTAGTGGAGCGAAAAGAGATGTCGCCGCTCCTGCTGCCAACTCGCAGAAGACAGATGGATCAGCGAGAATGCACACCAAGCTGAGCCAGGAGCCTTGGCAGGTAGTCACGGTCAAAATCGATGGCAATCACGTGTCTTGCAAACAACACGTCCGTGCTCCTCGCACCATTGATAACTCTGTGACACCTCCCGCTCTGAAAGAGCACTTGCAGCAAGCTGCAAGGTTCAATTTGGCCTGGTCTTTTCAAATAAGTATGCCAGCTGTTCACTTCGTCGATGTTGATCACAATTATTTGGGTTCTTTTGAAGAACAGCTATTTGAACCCTGAATTATCACCTTCAACCTGAGATATCAATTATGAATCATAGATTCTCAGCTCGAGTCTCCGAAATGTCAGTTTGAGCGTGAATATAAGAAGCAGAAAGACACTGCACCTGAATTATTAGCCTATTTGTCCAGAAGAAACTGCTCTACGCTGTGTTCCGATCCTGGAATATTAGATTTACAGGTGGAAAAGGTTGGTGTTGTTATGGGTCTATCTACTCGAGATTTTGAGTCGAATTCTTTCACCTTGTTTTGGTGCGATTTTGCGGAGAGTGTTGGTCGGCTTGGTTGGGAATCGGTAGCATGCGAGTTTTGTTTTGTCTTGAGTCTTGAGTGCTCAGCTGGCTTGGTTTCTGGTTGAGTGTAGTGGTGTTGAGTTCATGTCTCTGACATATTGTTCTTCCAGTCACCAAGCTTCTCAGGTTGGACATGATACACAAATGTCGAGTCAGACGTGATTTACATAGGGCTTGTTGAGATCTTCAGAGGTGGCAACTGATAACCTCTAATGCTCCGTCAAATAAAATCAAGACTGCAACTCGCAAGGGATACTACAGAAACAGGGACTACCAAACTACTACTACACTTTGTATCCTACACAATTGTTATATCCCCTAATTTAAACCCCAAAATGTATGAAGGGCACCCAGCGTAAAAATGATTTTTTTGCTCCGAGCTGCTCTTGAAGCTTCCGAACAGCAAGATGCAATGCCTCGGCTGCCCTCGTCGGATCCGGAGGTGATGCCTCCAATAGATGGGCATAAACATCACCAGCAACTTGTGGGGCATCATGATCCATGATAGACCACATTGTCCCAATGACACCTCGGTATCCAGCCAGTAACATGCCAGCAGCGAGATGAACTGACTCATCTTGGAGCTGTTGGGAACCAGTGGCTGTTTGACATGCAGAGAGGAATGCCAGGTCAGCATTGGGGAGAGAGAGCTGGATAATGTTTGAGTGTCAACCGTGAACTTCCAGCAAGGAGGAGGGCACTTTCAGTTGGGGAGGTGCTCTGTACACCATGACAGGCAAAATGGACCCATCTGGACTCCTTCATGCCCTTCTGAACTTCTTCTATTGTGGCCATATGTCTGTCCAACTGCAGAACAGGAACTTTTCCCTTAGCATAATGCTCAATAGCTTTGATTTCTTTGTGAGTTCCTGGGATATGGAACTGCCCATCGGCTGATGGTTGAGTGACAGCAAGAAGCTGAAGGTTTTTCTGGGATTCAGATTGTGGGCGAAACCCTTCAATTAAGGCAGTCAATGATGGTGTATAAGATGAAATCAGGAAGTCGGATAATTTGGAGCCAAAGGCTTGGTCCCTGCCATAGAGTCCTGCTGCATGGATGGGAAGAAATGCGAGTGGCCCTGTTGGACACCACCAGATACGTTCTAAATCCTGGTGTACTGGATTCTGCAGATATCATTAAGATGTGAATTGGATGTGTTGATTAAAATACCTTACCATAATTGCGAGTGCATTCAGGACTGGGCAAACTATTTTGGACCAAAGCTCAGAGAGAATATAGGAAATGATATCATCAGGAGCCATATCACCCTCAATAGAGCCATGCAACCTATCACTGCGTCCCGAAGTTCCCACAATTGATGCAAGAGCTTTGGCCAACACCTGTGCCTTAAGGAGTGTGAAGTCACTCAGTGGTACATGGATGACTTCATCTACCAGGCCTGGTAGGAGAATCAGAGCATCGCAGCCATATGCACTGGTATTCAAGATGGCAACAGGGCCCTTCTGTGCAGCTGGGGAAAGCTCAGAAATTGGCTTTGGTAAGAGAAACCTCTCGAACCTGGGCAACTCTCTGATCTGCTGTAGGACATGACTTCTTTCAAGAGCAAGGGCATGAGATTTCTTTGCAATGGACTGTGGTGACTGTGGTTTGGTAGCATCAGCAGCAGCATGGCTCTGGGTACCAGCAGATTCTAATGAGGTGGACAGAGAGACAAGCTCAGTGGCAAGGTCAGGATGGCTGTTCCTCAGTTGATCCACTGGTGTACGCAAATTGAGAACCTGACCCCAGATAACTGAACGACCCTGATCAAGCCACTCCACTGCCTTTTGGTAGTCATGCACTGCAATTGCGGCTGAAGCAGCATCTCTCACAACTTGGCCTGCTTGCAAGAGTTGATGATGTCGATCAGTTATAGACAGGCCCAGCCATGCCAATTCAGGCAGAAGTTGAATGGCAGTGGTATATGCATGGAGTATGGATGAGGGTTGGTGAACTTGGGCATTTTTTGCCCACATTCTGGCTGCTTCAAATCGTATACTGGCAGGGCCTGTTGTTGAGCATGCAGCTGAAGTGTAGTGAAGAAGCAGCTGCTGAGAGTCTTGAGGATCACCAAGCCGCTCAAAGCGACACAAAAGCGAATTCCCAAGGTTGTTCAACATCCCAGGTTTGTCAGGGTGGCCATCTGGAGTGAGCTGGACAGCATCCTCAAACATCAAGACAGACTTGTTGATGTCGCTGAGATCACGAAGATGCTCAAAGCGACGCAAAAGCGAATTCCCAAGGTTGTTCAATACCCCAGGCTTGTCAGGGTGGCCAGCTGGAGTGAGCTGGACAGCATCCTCACACATCAAGACAGACTTGTTGATGCTGCTGAGATCACCAAGCTGCTCAAAGCGACGCAAAAGCGAATTCCCAAGGTTGTTCAACCTCCTAGGCTTGTCAGGGTGGCGGTCTGGAGTGAACTGGACAGCATCCTCAAACATCAAGACAGACTTGTTGATGTCGCTGAGATCACCAAGCCGCTCAAAGCGATGCAAAAGCGAATTCCCAAGGTTGTTCAACCTCCCAGGCTTGTCAGGGTGGCCATCTGGAGTGAGCTGGACAGCATCCTCAAACATCAAGACAGACTTGTTGATGTCACTGAGATCACCAAGCCGCCCAAAGCGACGGAAAAGCGAATTCCCAAGGTTGTTCAACCACCCAGGCTTGTCAGGGTGGCCATCTGGAGTGAGCTGGACAGCATCCTCATTCATCAAGACAGACTTGTTGATGTCGCTGAGATCACCAAGCCGCCCAAAGCGACGGAAAAGCGAACTCCCAAGGTTGTTCAACCTGGAAGGCTTGTCAGGGTGGCCATCTGGAGTGAGCTGGACAGCATCCTCTTTCATCAAGACAGACTTGTTGATGTCGCTGAGATCACCAAGCCACTCAAAGCGACCCAAAAGCGAATTCCCAAGGTTGTTCAACCACCCAGGCTTGTCAGGGTGGCCATCTGGAGTGAGCTGGACAGCATCCTCAAACATCATGACAGACTTATTGATGTCACTGAGATCACGAAGATGCTCAAAGCGACCCAAAAGCGAATTCCCAAGGTTGTTCAACAAAGAAAGCTTGTCAGGGTGGCCATCTGGAGTGAGCTGGACAGCATCCTCAAACATCAAGACAGACTTGTTGATGTCACTGAGATCACCAAGCCGCCCAAAGCGACGGAAAAGCGAATTCCCAAGGTTGTTCAACCCCCCAGGCTTGCCAGGGTGGCCATCTGGAGTGAGCTGGACAGCATCCTCAAACATCAAGACAGACTTGTTGATGTCGCTGAGATCACCAAGCTGCTCAAAGCGATGTCGCAAGGATGTTCCAAGGTCTGAAAGATAGATGGTGTGCCCTGGGTTATCCCGTACTGCATCATTGTATGCACAGACTCCCTGGTTCAGGTCATCCACAGTCCCCGATACCTGGTAAGACTGTAGAGAAATATCCCCGAGTACATTCAGCAACCGAGCCCTGTTGTCATTGCTTTGGTAGCACAGTAGAATCCTTTCATGCATCACCCAAAGCTGCAAAGCATCCATAGAAATTTTGGTTTTCCTGGAGTCTTCATACATCTTCTGGAGCTCACTTTCGATCCCATTGAAGGTCACTGTAGATGGCTCAGATGATGGTTCAAAAATATGTCGGGAATCTCACTTGTATTCTCTGGCATGTCGATGAGATTTAAACCTAGTATCTCCTGGCGCAACACCTCGGAGACTGAGTAACCAACACTCAATTTGAGGGAGGGACCATCGGGGTTCACTTTACTGAGCTCAAGCTCGAAGGCTAGGATGTAATCATGAGGGACCATGATCAAAGTGAGGTGACACTGCACCTACACAGATTCGATTCTGCAGATCTGAGAATCTCCTCTTGCGTGATTTCGGCATAACCAAGAAGTCGAATGCCCTCAGTTTTACTGTAGCGCAAGGCTGTCACTAAGAAAGTGCGAGCATGGGGTGGGCTGCGCGCAAAAATGAGGGTTGGTGAATCAGAAGTGTGTTATTCAAATGTCGCTACACACTCACATGTTACACCCAAAACCGAGTTTCCAACTCATTTGATCGCGCTCCGACGCCACTGCCAAGGTTTGCAGAAAAATATTCTCCTCAATAATGAGCTGGGCAAACATCTTCATGTCACCCGGAAGATCATTGTGGGGGTTAGTTAAGGAGGTGATACGGATATCTGTGAGAAAGGACTAAGTATAATGGTTTGGTAGCAATGACAGGCAGGTATTTACTGTGAAGCTGAATACTATTCAAAGCACATGAATTGAATCAACAGTCTCACCAGAAAATTTCGAATACTCACACTGGTCTCAGCCTGAACATCATTGTGAGGGGAAAGGTCGAGAAGCTAAAGGCCAAAAAGTCGATCAAATATATCTCAGATGTCCACGCCGCACCAACGTGGTTGTAAACACATGGGACCATCGATACCGGATCACTCCGAATTCTTTACCATCGGATCCCAATCTTAAGATAGATCCGGCCATATTGGTACCTGCCACGTTGAAAGCATGCCCTGCATTGGCAATGCAACGTAGATGCCCAGTGTCGCCGCTCTGAGTGTTTTCATTGGCACCTATCTCGCACCCCCGAGGACATGGTGTGGCGGGAAGGTAAATATCCATTCGAAACCTCCGTACAAATATCCTCCCGACGCCAACATCAGCGAACCTCGCTCCGGTGGTGTGTTGCGGAACATTATGCATGCGTGTGTGTGCCTGCATCACCGTCTAAGGCTTTGCTTTACTCACACACAGCTGTCTGACAGCGGCGTTTTCACTCGCGCTCGCCAATTCAGCATCGAAGTTGAGATGCTGTATAGCCGTCTGACAGTGGCACTTTCATTTCGTGCTCGGCAATTCGACATCGGAGTTAATTTAAGATGCTGTATTGTGGTGCATGAGGCATTGGGTTCGGAGAGGCATAAGAATACCTATGACCTGCTACGTAGAGGGCTGGACACTGCAACTCGGGATGCTCGTATGAAATCTAGCCAGCCCGGATGTTCCAGGATCAAGACATGGAATTTCAAACATGGAACTCGAGGGACGTCATTTTGGCGCGGGAGCCGGTGCGCTCACGGAAACTGGTTGAAAGGCTGAGCATTGAGCGCCGAAAATGAGCACCGAGCAATATTTGTTGTCCAGCGTGCTGTGAAGCGCAGATGATGTGCGAGCTAGAATAGAACATACTTAGTCGGATGCAAGCTGCCAATCAAGTGGCTGTGCTGCCGTCGTTCTGCCTACGCGCAACACTCCCTTCAAGATGCAATTCACGGCGCTGCGCTGATCGTAGTCTAGACCCCGACACCGACGACACAATCGCACTGGGCAGTCAGTGTGGTGTCGGATGCCCCACCGGCCCCGCTTCTTTTGCGTGAGCACGCCGTACATACTGTATCTCCGCGCTGCATTGTGTGGGCTCACTGGCCGTGGAGTCGCATGCTGCGCTGAACCCCGTCAATCCCGCCTAGTACCCCTGACTTGCTTTCCCTTTCGACGTCGACTTCGCCTCTTCTCGATCTCGATGTGAACGGTGTTGGACACAGGATGTGCCGTCAGTCCTGCCTGCTTTGCAGATGGACGCCCGCTGCTGAGCGCTGAGCCCGTGCCGTCCACCGTACACCAGGGACACCCTCATTGGTCCGTGCTATATGCGGCGCCGCGTCATGTGGGCTCGCGCCCGCTCGCCTTATTCGATTTCGGCGCGCTCCTCGCACACTGCCCGCTGCTTCCATTGAAGCTGTTTAGATCTCTATCTCAACGCTGCCATGCGCGTCCGTTCCCTGCCTTCCGCCTCGACGCCGATGCCGAAGTGGTCGCCCCCGCACCCCACAGCTCCAGGACTGATCGGCCAGATGCTGAAGGACGCACCACTGCCCCCGCACCGTATTTCTTGCACCCGCGCTTCGTCCTCTGCGCCGAGCTTCGTTATACAGGCAGTATCCGCTGGATGTCTGCCAGTTCTACTCTTCTGCACTCGAACGCGGTGTGTCGCCCCTTGACTTGGACACTCATACTCATTTTCCTCCCCTAGCGTGCTGTACCCAATTCGAGTTAATTGTGTGACTGTGCTTGGACCGCACCTCCAACGATGCGTCGATATGTCCCCGCCGCTGACCCAGCGTGGGCCTCCCATGCCATCTTCTGATGCCGCTGCGAGCAGTCCGTGCTGCGTCATTCCTTCGCAGATCTGACTGACGCTAACAGTGAATACACGCTCTCCCACGACGCCGGGTCACCTACAGACTGGTCATCCTACCGTGCGCGTCATTCTTCTGTGCCGCCACGTCTCGATCCAGCCCGCGCGACACAATCTCATGGCGAATGCGCCTTCTTTGGCGGCCACGGAGTATGTTATCCCAAGCACCCCTTATCCGCCGCACGCCCACGTATCCTGCGCGTGATGCTCCGCATCGTGTGGGCGAGACGACGCCGCGCCATCATCGCCTCGCCGCCGCTGAATGATGAGCCGCAGTGCCTCGTATCTCCACCTGCGCCAGTTGTAATCGAGACTGTTGCTTGTCTACGCTCGCTCGCGCTTCCGATGCGCGTGCTACCGTTTCTACCCCCTCGCGCGCGCCTGCTTGCGCTTTCGCTGTCGCCCGACCACATTTCATTCTCGGGTGCGTACCTCCCTTTCATTTCCCCCATCGCTTCGCACGTCAGCTCCGCGAGCATGTTCCGTCGCATCCGTATGCGATCACCTCATTTTGCTTGGCTATCTAGTCCGCCGTACTCACCTCGTCAATACAGCTCCTGTAAATTTCTTCTTTGTGCGCCTCTCAGTCTCCATTCACCCGTTTTCCGCCCTCGCCACCCTGAATCATCCCGCGACGCAATTAACCACGGTTATTCATCTCTTTTCTCTGTTGTCCCGTGCGGGGGGTCCATATTAAAGCGTGTTCGAGTACCAATCTCTGCTTCTCCACGTTTTTATCGGTTACCGTGCCAGTTCCATGCCCACAACACCCCGAACTCTCTTGAAGCAGGATGTTCCCTGTGAGATTCGATGTCGGTTTTTATTCCCAACAGAGTAAACAAGCTTTCTGCACACATTTTACTTCGCCGCCATCGGCGTATGTGTTGTCCATATTTCGCCTCTTCAACTTCCTTCAATCTGGCCGGATGTCGTTATTTCCCGACATTCGAAAATGTGCTCGCGCAGCCTCCTACTGCTTGTGCTCACATTCGAGAGGGAAGGTAAATCTCCCTACTGTATCACAATTTTCTTTCAATCAATTGATTTCCGTCCGCAATACTTGTTCAGCAACATCATGGTTTCAAATACCTAACATCGATGCCCACTTGCCTCAGGTATCCGATCTGATTTGCGGCTCAACGATTGGCAGATCGCACCAGACGTCAGTTGGAACAACACAAGAACTCATTCGCGCGAAATTGATCTCCCGTCCTCACCACTGTAGCATTTGCCCTGTCCAAGATTAAATCTGCATTGGCCACTCCACAAGCGTGCAATCTACAGCATTAACTCTGTTCTTTGGTGTTTAGACCTACTCGGTACTCCTCTTCTGTACCATTTATTTTGAATTTGACTGATTTTTGCGCCGAATACGTCAGATGTCGCAGACCGACTCGCTGATTATTTTGACCATCTCAATTTATAGCTTGCTGTCACTGCGGCCACCCTCCAGTTAACTCACATCGCACGATGTGTCGAGAGCTAAACGCACAATAGAAATGGTACGAATCTGCCAATCCCCGATTGCGAAGTAGTCTTCGCAGTTATTTCACCAGTCCTAATTGAAAATTCACCTGGCACACTTATTTGTCTGGGAGTCCCGGGAAGTTACATGGAAGCTTCGGGACTTCAGTTGCCATTCAATGTCAACTCGCCGCCCCACAACATCACAACCCACTGCGGCGCCCGACTAAATCGACAGCTGCCGCATGCTGCCCGAGTTACCCGCACATCGCTGCCTACAACACCTTGTATCATGCCCCACTCCTGATCTTCCTCGGGCTGCACCACCTCCATATCCGCATTCATTACAAGTAAAATAATGCCCTTCACAAAGTGCTTCAACCCGACAACTTGCCCGGTGATCAGCATCTTGATCTTCTGCAGCTGGGCGAAAAAGGATCTCGAAGAAATTGGCGCTGCCTCGGTTTATGTGGGTCTAAGTTCGGCTTTCCTTAGGCCCACAATGCTTCAAAAGAAAGTCAAATCCATGCCGATTCTGGTAAAAAGATCTTGAGGAATAAAAGAGGACTTCCAATCGAGCATTTGGAGGCGGGGAGTTGAACCCCAGACAGCGAGGTAGGATTCAAACAAAGGCTGGCAGGAAACTCGATGTGTTCCGTACACCACATCCGAGTTCATGTGTTCGCCAATTATTCGATCTGGGCAGGTAGTGTCACCGACGCTGATAAAGAATTTCGTCGGAAACAGGAATTGGGGGGAGAGGGAGTCGAACCCCGGATTGTGAGCTATATCTGGTGGGTCACCAATGAACTCTTGCTGTGTTCGGTACACCATGTTCGTTGATTCTTGTTCTATGGGCGCAGGACAGGAGTAAAAATAACCCAGAGATTTGGTTGGAATTCACGAAGACGCATTATTGTCTGACAGTATTACTTGGACCTACGCAGCAGATTTTTGGATGAGCAACCGGTGGGGAAAAAGGAAAGATGGCACAGCAACCCCATACCGCGAGTTAAAATGCCATCGAAAGCATTGTTTAGGAAGACACGATGTGTACCGTATGCATGCATAGGTTCATGCCAAATCATCGAGTAAATTCGAACACAAGAGCGAACAGGAGAAAGACAACACACTCGAAATAAATTGCAGGCCCAGTGTTATAAAGGTGGGTATTTCCGCCTCGTAGAGTCTGAGATACGAAATGGGGAATGCCGCGCGTTCCGCAAAATAGGCTTGAGGAGGAATAAATTCGTCACCGCTGCTCAAAGGTGGCGAGTAAAATGATTTGTTTGAACGAAACAACCAGAGAGTCTGCGCACGAGAACATATTGAATACCCAGTGTTACTTAAACAGCTGAGACACCCGAAGCTATTTTTCGTTAAGCGATCGCCTGGTAAGAGTTGAAAGCGCGTATTCCACAAAAAAATGTCAAGGCGGCATGAAATAAAAAAGGAGTTACGAGAATTGATTATTCGGACGCGGGGAGTCGAACCCCGTACCGCGAGCTAATTGTCTCCCGCCTTTTCAAGAGCACCCGATGTGTACCATACACCACGCCCGATAGTTGTATATGTTTATTCCTGGTTATTGAGGCAACTTGTTTGAACCAACTGGGGAGAGGTTAACGTACCGGGATTAAATTGTACTCCCTGAACAGTTGATGCGGTCGAGTTCCTATAGACCCTTGGACCCCGAGATCCAAAACGGAGGAAGGCCGCGGTTCACAAAAGCAAATGTCAAGGTGGCACGAAATTTTTTGAAAAAAGGAAGTTACGAGAATTGATTATTCGGACGCGGGGAGTCGAATCCTGTACCGCGAGCTACTTGTTTCCCGGCTCTTGAAGAGCACCCGATATCGACTTTCTCACCTAACCCATCGAAACGAGACCCCGTGTGGACTGTACACCACATCCTAATCCTTGCTCAGCGCTTGCGTTTGTTTGGGTATGAGCTGAAAATTAGACGTGGAATTGAATCTAGTTGCCAACCTTTGCAGATCTGGAGAGGGGGACACAGGGAACTTCCGTGGGACAACTCGGGCACCAAAAAATCATAAAGGCACAAGGGCGATCTTGCGATGCATAAAGTGCCGGCCAGTGCAGTGAAGATCTAGACGCAATGAGATGTCTCGGTGCGCAGGATATTGGAGGATGCGCTGGATCTACCCTGGCTTAGACGATGCAGAGTCGGCTCCGTCACGCCGTGGCGGAAGAGGTACGATCGCACGCGGGAGGCAAAGAGATCGGCGTGCAGATCTAATCTCGGCTTTTTCGGCCGCCAACTGATCCCGACAAGCGCAGGTGGCAGTGCAACGCATTCCTCTTTCGCCTCCACCATGATCTTGATTCTCTTTGACTATTCGCTGGACTGGCAACTCTATTGGAACCTTGTACCGGTAGCAACTCTCCGACCACGAAGGCGAACATCATCCATGCCGCTCGGACGAAGAGTTCCAAACGAGAAGATGCGAGACGTGTCCTGGATTCCTCTATTCCGATGCACATTTTTTGTCTGCATTAGATGCTTAGGCCTAGGCGCCCAGGGGGTATCTCTACGCGTCTTGCTGACCCCGGTGCAAATCTGTTCCATCTCCCCGTCTCTTGGCTTCCTCTCCTCCTCCCCTTATCCTGTGCCTTGCGGGCTTATGCATCCTGCAGAACGCGACCTGCCTCTCCTCTCAAACGACTCCGCGAGCAGCCGCGAGCTTCCTCAGTATGTACGATTCGGAGGTACTGAAGGACGGGCAGTGGTGGAAGTGGGAGTGGCTCGCGTGAGGTGCGCATTCCTTTCTTTCCTTCTCGCTCCCACTTCTCGCAGGGGGAGTCACCACGAGCACAGCGCGTCCGCGCTGCAGTGTCTGCGGCGTCCTCGCTTCCCCGGAGCGTACTAGCATGCCATCGCACGCGGAGATGGCCACGCGATCCTCTTTCTTTCCCTCCCACGTCCCGCGCTGGGCTTCGAGAGCGGGGAGGTGAGAGGACCAGGAAGGGATAGCGCGAACTGGGTACTCCTTCAGAGCGCCTTCCTTCGCTGGACAGGAGTAAAGCACGGCGCGGCTCTTACCCTTCCCTCTCTTTCTTTGCCCTGGCTGGGCCTTCCACCTCTTTCTCCCGGCGCTTCCTCCTAGTTCTTTGTCCCTCCTTGCCTTACTGACTCGTATCTGTACAGCGTGGTGCCCAAACACGCAATCATCTCATGGGAAGAGAGCGATTTCGTTGGTGCGTCCTCCATCCCCATCTCCTCCCTGCCTCTCTTCCCTCCTTTCCTCTGCTCTCTTCCCTCCGACCGAAAGACGGAAGAGGGCTAGATGTCCAATAAGCGCCCGCCGCACCCATCATTTCGTAGGATATATCGTACTACTCGTGCACACGGGCATCGTCGGGGTGGGCGCGGACGGGTGCGCGTTTGGTGCGATCGTCCCTGTATCTCCTGCGTCGGCTACGCGGGGATGCGGATGGACGTGTTGTGTTGATGTCTCGCAATGGAACGCGACGTCGGAGTGGATGTCTTCGCGGGTGGTGGAGCCGGCGCTGGGCCATTGGATCTCTGTGCGCATATCTCTCCCTCCCCCTGTGCATGGTATGGGCGAGCGAAAGTGAAACGGGGAGCGGGACGGAGAGAAAGAGAGCGCTGGCGCGTGATCCTCGATCTCCGCCGCGGATTTGCGGGGCTGAGATTTGGGAGTGGGCAACGGAGCCGGGCGGTCAGGCGGAGAGGAGCACGCAGCGATGGTGCGGACTGCACGCGCCCCAGTTCTCCTTCACGAGATCTTGGATAGGATTACTCCAGCGTGCCTCTCCTGCGCAGGGTGGCCCGGGCTCGTACACCCCTCCCCCGCCTTCTTTGCTCTTGCCGGGCCTCCCCTCCTCCCTCCTCCCTCCTGCCGATTGTGCAGGAGTCTTTCTTCCTTTCTCTTTTCGTTTCTCCCCACCTTCTTCCTCGACCAAGCGCTGACTCGTATATTCACAGCCTGGCTAACGACTCCATCTCTTCATACGACAGAGTGCTCTTCCCACCGATTCTACTTTTCGAGTTGGATGCGTGGTTGCTCATTCCCCTCTACCCGTCTTCCTCTCTCCTTTCCCAGTCCGTCTCTCGAGACTGATGAAGCTTACATAAGGGGGAGGGATGGTTAGGGGCGCCTATTCGTTCCTTTTTAATATGATGCTATTAATGTAATGTACGCTCGTGCACCGTCGGGCATCGTCAGGCTGCGCGACGCGTACGCATTGATCTTGCGGATTCTGATGGAGGGAATGAAAACAACCACGTCGAAATAAAATAATCGGTCCCGCTGAGCTTTTTGAGATTGGTGTGAGGATGTACAGTCGAGTTCCTCATATGGAATCACCCCATATGGAATACCCCTCATATGGAATTGCCTTTGGGCCTGTCCCACTTTGGGATAGGGCAATATTCCATATTCCGTCATCTGGAATACGGAATCGGCTGGCAGGGGCATTATTCCACTGTAAGGGTGGCCAAAAATGGTAAGTGGGTGGCCAAGTAACCATTTTTGGTGACTTTCAGACTTCCTGATCATGGTGACATCAGAATTTTGTGCATTATGTACCTTTATTGTGTGTAAATAATCAATTCCTCATTTCCCTCTCCTACCATGACCATCTTCTTCCACAAAAGATTGTGCAAACTCAGCTGGATTTGGACCATCGGGAGGTCATCTGCACAAATTTTCAGCAGCTATGGTGCAGGAGGTGGAGAATGCGAGAAAATAAGCCCATTTTTCAATTGAATACTCATCCAGAACCTTTTATTAAAAAACATTTTTTTATTCAATTTTTGCTCTATGGAATATCCGCCATATGGAATACCCTTTGGGTCCTTCCCGGCGGTATTCCGTATGAGGAACTCGACTGTACAGGGAAAAATGAGAAGATTTGGGTGAGACAAGATAGTGTTCTGGCAGGAGCCCAAGAATTTCCGCCAGAACACTGGGCTTAGGTTCAAGGTGTGTATGGAACTACGCCCAGTCGAGCCTTGTTCTGATTCAGAGCCTAAACAAGGATGCACTGGGGAAGGAAAAAGCTGAGAATAACTTTGAAAATCGGACGCCGGGACTCGAACCCTGGCTTAGAGCTACTTGCATCCCAAACTGCATCGCACCGAGAGGAAATTGCAGGCCTTGTGTTACCTAAACAGGAGGTTAATTATTGCTGTGGACTAAGGCCTAATCGAAATTCTACACGAGGAAATAGGAGATTCAAAAGGCAAAAATCCAAGCAACATCTCGGACGCAGGAGTCGAATCCCGTATTGCCCGCTACTCGCCTCGTGGACTTCAAAGAGAGAAGGCTCGAGGCAACCACAATATTCACCGCCAGTATAAATTCAGAATCGAAGGACAAAGGGATCTGTGGTACCAAGAGAATATTCGGACGCGGGCAGTCGAACCCCGGAACCTCGAGCTAGACGTTCGTCGTTCTGAAACAACCAATCCAATTGAGAGCTCGTGTGTACCGTACATCACGCCCGCTGCCTGTATATGCCAGATTATCGAGGCAACTTTGTTGGGCAGAATAAATCAAAAGTCCAGTTCTGCTTGCCCAGTTGAAGCGCCTGAGGTTACTTCTTGTGGTGAGGATAATAGTTGCAAGCCAGAAAACCAAATCAAACGAAATATTCGGACGCGGGGAGCGGAACGCCGTACTGCAAGCTAGACGTTCTTCAAAGCCAAGTCAAAAGAGAGCCGGTGTGCACCATACACAACATTGGGTTGGTGCGTTCGCTTGGGTATGAGCTGAAGATTAGACATGGAATTCAATCTTACCATCGAACTCCAGCTGGAGTACTAGCATGTCAATGGGGCGGAGGGACCTTTGTGAGACACAGTAAGCATACCAAGAAGCACACGCCAAACTAATCCCACCAAAAAAATCATCAGGGCCGGAGGGATGCCGTCTGAAGTCAATATTCATAAAGTCTGGTGCCCTTAGAGCGATGACCGATCTGTCTACGGGGAGACACCGACAGTTTTCCCGTGGACAGATCGGTCATGGGTCTATGGTACGCTGTCCAGTGCAATGAAGACACAATAGGGATGTTTTGGGGAGCATATGTTGGAAGTCTGTACGTGTGGTGGGATGGCTTTTGTCATGATCAAGGACACGCTAGTGGATGCACCTAGCGTAGGGGTAGGCAGTCGCAGATAATAATTAGTTTCTGGCGCAGGGTGGAAAGTTGAAACGCTTCTGTATCGTGTTATTTAGTCTCGGACCAAACTCTCATCGCATCCCAAAGGGAACCCTGGCATGAGAGTCTGGGCTTATCCCAACACATGCCCACTAACTTTAGGTAGTGGGTCCTATAGCGCCCTATCAATAATTTTTGAGTGTAATGATTGAAATCACTCAAATTTGATTGATGCCTTGATCTTGTCCACCCAACTGATGAATTGATATGCATTGTTCATTTCTCCATTGTCACCAACATTTCTCCGGAATGCCGAGTATGGTCAGTCACACGTGCTTCTCTTTGGCTCTGTTTGTCATCGGCCTTTGAAAATCTTTCAGCTTCGTACTCCCTCCTTCTATCTGGTGCTTTCGATGTCTGTTCTCGTTGGCAGTGTGTTCGCATCCAGTGTCTCGATCTCTCCCACTCCTGATGTTACCGTTGTGTCCTTCGATTTTCTCCGGGCTCACTTCCCATCCCGTCTTTCTCAGGAACGTCAAGGCAGTGCCTTGCCTTTACTATTAATGGGGGTCCTCATGGCAGCTTCACTATGGAACTAGCTTGTTCTGTCTCTCATGTCCTTGCTACGGATGTGTGCATGGCCCTGGACTGGAAAACGGGTGTTCGGGAATGGCTCACTGGCCTGGGCCTACACAACCAAATGGTACCCGGCTTGAAGCCAGGAATGCGGCCCAGCACTATCCAGGAAAGTGAGATAACTGTGTATGGCCGAGGATCCAGGCCAACTCCAGCCAGCTGAAGTGCTGAACAGATCGGCTGGAAACCAGACTGGTAAGCACTGGATTCCAGGCGAACATTGTAGGTAGTCAACGGATGGATAGACAGGTAGCGCATATCTGTACATCTAGCTAAAATTTAGGTGATTTGTCTTTCTGGCATTCAGTATAGAGTATGGGTTCAAGTTTTCACCATCTTGTGTTTTGAACCAGCAATATACCGCTTGACGTGAGCCGCTGGAACAGCAATTTGTATATTATACTCTATAATTTACTCCATTTATACGCACTCTCAGTCCTTCGCGCCTCATTTCTGGAGCCGGGACATTTCTCTCCACGTAATCATCATCTGAACTGCTGTCCTCCGAACTTGAGTCAGAATCCTTGTCAGATGAATCAGAGTCGGAGTCGGGTTCCGAAAGCTCATTGTCACTGAGTATGATCCTTCTTTTCTTCGACTTCCTTCCCGCTTGATTGTTCCGTTTCCGCTTCGCGCCTGTGGTCCGTTTTTCGCAGTCTTCTTGGGCTTTATAGGTGCAGCCGTGGTGCTACCTCCCTCGGCGGTTTTGAGAGCTCTCCGTGCCTCTGCAGCGGCGGCGTTTTTTATTTTTTGGCGTCTAGACCCGTGCGAAGCCTCTCTGCCTGCTTTTGATGAAGGAGAACACGGTCAGCCCACAGAGGTAGAGGCTGGATCAAAGCGGGGCGAAGGATACGCCGTAGGAGATGTGGATTGTGAAGAGAAGAGGTACTGATCAGAAATCGGCTGACATGGACATCATGTTCAATGAAAGACTCTTCGAGGTTGGTTTCTTTGCGTTCCTGGAGCACAGATCTTCTGCCCGATGGCTTACATGAGCCAGACGAACAGTCATGTTGGATGTTGAAGCCAAATTTGATATCCTATTATTGAAGTTAGTATGGCGAACAACGCAACTATCAGCAGAGAATAATTTGCCTTGGGGTTCAAGATAAGAAAGACAGCTTCCTCCCGTCTTTTTGGGCATAGGACTGGCATATTGAAGAGTTCATGCCGGTCGGGCTGAAGCACATATTGCTCCAGAACCACTATCCCCTCCGCTGAATCGATCTTCTGAAGGATTTCGACGATCCTCCCCATCACAGTGTCCTCCTGCGGAACTGGACTACTGGATACAATCCACGAGTGAGTGTCGCAAATTTCTTGGGACTGAGCCACTATATTCTTGCACTTGTACCACTCAGAATTGAGGTCGTAAGCGTTACAATTGAAGGCAAGAGAGGCTTGCGTTGATTTCAGCATTATGGCCTTTCGTTGAGGCCAGCCACGCTGTCCTTTCATGATCGGAATTGGTGCCAGCGTAAGTGCACCTAGGTGGACTCACTGTGAGCCGGCATTAATCAAGAAACCAAAACAGTATATACCCCGTGCGAGGAGTTCAGCTTTTTTCCAACCAAGAAGACGTTGGAGGATAGGCTCTTGATTCCCGATACGCGCGGTGACGTCCTGCATCAATTGGCGTGCTACGGGACCACACTGAGCCCAAATGATTTCGTCATCCTTGCCTTTCAACGGCCACATTCCACCCGCAACTCTATGTTTGACTCCCACCTGAGAAGCTAGCTGGATCGCAATATCACGACTCAGTGCTCAATGGTTTGAAAGAATAGAGCATGACCGGTGATAAGCAGTGAATGAACACACCTATGAAAATGCTATATTTTTCGCTTTTCAAATGTGTAGTTCATTCCTATTGTATCATTTACTAGAGGCAGTGCTAAGAACCCGAAGTAGCTGGCCTGTGGCCAGCATAACAAGAGCAACGGGACAACACCCTGGTGGAAGCCAGAGGTGTTTCTGACATGGTCTTGCTACAAAACATGTAGGAGAATGTGTAGCCCAACCAAATCAGAGGGTGATTTGTTGGTATCGATAGTTTCGGTAGTTTCGACAACCAAAACGTCGAGAACCAAAGTAACGAGCAACTATATGATTGTCTATTTGGTAGTATCGACGTGTTCGCGTCGATCCAGGTGACGTGAGGGACACAGAGGCAGTGTTTCCGTTGTAGCTGAGGCATCGGTTACTCGGCAACGGACATCAGAGTGGGATAGTAAGCGAAGGGGACCCATGATCGTCGATCTCGGAGTTCCCAGGACTTCCCCTTTGGGTGATAAGAGCATTCTGGAGTATCCATCCTGAATTCACACTCGAAGTGGGGTATCATTCGAAGCCTACATGGCTGGAGACTCTAGTTTCCATGAAGACCTTCGAGGGATACTCCCAAAAAGCAAGTTACATTGCAAAAGGATTACATGGTGGTTGATGTCTAAGCTGCCATCAATCCACCATGTGCAGAATCTTACCAAGGAACGGTCGGAATATACCCGGAATGGCATGCTCAGTGCCCCTGACCAATAGGACTCGTTATATTTTAATTGCCAAGACGGATACACGGATTGCGAGGCGGTTAAACGGACCTTTTACTTGATTCTTTCTTTGTCATAGTCATATTTTGGATTGTATAAGTAGCTAGAGGTGTTTCTAGGGTCGGTACTGAATCCTCCCCCACTAGTAAGCCTTGTGCTTGCGCCTGGGAGGATTCTAGTCGATCTTCGGACACCTACCAACGTCAGTTTGTAGGAGTTGGAATATCACAGTTTGTTGGATTGTATAAAACGTCTGAGCGTGGCTCTTGAATCGTATTGAATCGTTGGGAATCGTATTGAATCGCTGGCCTTGGGTCTTGAATCGTATAGAATTGCTGGTCTTGGACCTTGAATCGTTGGGAATTGGATTGGGAAACGTTTGGAATCGTCTGTTTTGTTGTTTTGTTGTCTGGAACCACCACCATCTTTGTTAAACTTTGCGGGACTTTCAGTTTTGCTTTGGAATATTGGCGAACCTCACGGTTCCCTTCATTCCAATAAACTCTATCTGTGTTGTTTGCATTGGAAACTTCAGAATCCTTTCGGATCCTTAGTTTCCATCGTCATAGTCGGTCATAACCGACTCAAGTCTTGGTGTCCGAAACAGATATCCTTTGGGATCTCTTAGTTTCGTACATAACAAACGCTTGTTACGTCTTACAACGACTTCTTGAATTAAACTTTCTCCCGATCAACCTTTACAAGGCTCTGAATCAGGACTGACACTTGTCTGGTACCTCTGGAACGAATCTTACACCGCACTTGCTGCACACTATTGGTTGTTTGGGATTAGATTCGTCTGTTCCATCCGATTCTTTGGTTGCAGTATTTTGTTTTGGCTGTTTCTATTAGTTTCCATCCTAGGTTCGGAGCTCACTTATCACCGGAAAACTGCATTGAATGACTCGAATGCCTCGGTTACTGCTCCGAGCAAGGGCCCGAATAAACGAACATCGGTCGGAGCATGGGTAAGCAGATGGGTCTTGACTTTGGTGATCATTTTGCTCAATTTCAACAAAAGAATCTAAAAAATGTGCGATTGCGACATGCAGATCGGCCTGCCAGCGGAAATATTCATGAGTAGAAGTTGAGACAGCCTGAGATTCCGAAAGACTTACACAGTACCCTTCCATATCTATGATCTCAGGGAACCAGAGAAGTGCAGCGAGCTCCCCGACTGCCTCCCATGCTCGGAAACAATTTTCATCCACCAGGTCATAGATTTGGAAGACCGCGCATTGAAGTAAAAATTTGAATTGGCGTCCGATGAGAGAGTTCGCATACTGAACAATGTAGCCGGCGCGAATTCCTTCAATCGAGAGGCCCAATGTTTCTGCCGCCTGCAGCCGGAGCTCAAATGTCTTCTTTTGATCAGGCGTCCAAGACGTGTGCGTGGAGTGCCAGAGATATTTCAGTACACCGAGTAAAATTGTGTGCAAAAGTTCAATCGGTGTGTCTCGTGGGGGATCGAAGCCTGACAGTACTGAGTACCATACAACTCTATTGAGGGAGCAAAAACATACCGTCTGTGGTTAGAAATGCGCTGTACATAGGCTTGCGATTATCCTCAACCCACTTCTTCAACGCTTCTGTCACTGTTTCCTTGCTCACTCCGGAATCGACCTGTTTCTTGAATTGCAACAATATATCATTTATCCAATATTCTGTGTACTTGTCCTTGATCCTGCTGGCGGTATACATCTTCTTGAGCTCAGTATCATTACCCACGCATGCCAGTTCGATCATTTTCTGCACTGTTTCAAAGATGGTGGCCTTGGAACGTGGTTCTCCACACTTGAATTGGACTCAGCCGCAAATCTGGTACATTGGGGACTGACCGAAAACATGGCATGGTAGCCCTCATCTGTCCATTTATCTTCTTTATTGCCGCCCACTTTGCATTTTCGGCATGGATAATTTGCAGCCATGCCCATGCAGCTGCAAATTTCGGCCTGCATCGGATTATCGGATGGATCAGAGTTGACAATGATTTGATAACACGAGAACCCTGTTGAACTCGTGTTGTCAGGCACTCGAATAGGGTCCGTTTCGGTTTGTCTGCAGATTACAGCCGATGTCAGTACCGAAGGTGCGAATCAGAAAATTACTGTTTTGGGCATTTTCTGATGTCCGCGACCGATTTGCCTATATCTCGGTGGGTTCTGCACGTATTGCCTTGAAAATTAGCTAGATAATTCGGGCTAATTCAGCTGCTATTAGTGATAGACACACAGGTCCAAAAATATCCTATACTCAGTAAAATGGGTCTTGGGGTCATTTTGCGAGTCAATTCAGTCTACCGGCATCTAGGCATGTTGAAATGACCTAGATTTTTGGGAGGGAGGAGTTCTATGTGTTATTTCTGTGTCTTCCTCAGTGAATCGAGTGAGTGAACATCCTTGGCCACACACTGCTTCAGAATCCATTTAAATGTGCGCATCAGGGACTCCGACACTGGGAGGCGCGGTAAGTTGTCGCAAACATCCAGCAGGAGCACCTTGAATAAATGGATCTGAGATTTTTAAAAATGGATTGTACTCACTGTTTTGGAGGAATAAGGGTACCAATCCTCCATTTTCTGAGAATCAAGCTGTGACGCGCTCGTGTCGAAAGGATCGGAGGCGTCCAATGCTGATCGGATGTAAGTCATGTGATTGTGTCAGATCCGTCCGCTCACTCACCCGCAAGGACTTCAGCCAGTAAACTGTCATCCTCCCAAGCCAAATCTGGAGTTCCATCCAGTTCAGCATCAAGCTGCCGTCCAAGCTCTGCTGCATCCCAAATACCCATCATGTCCATTTCTTCCTCAATTTCCCGCCTGGCCACGTCATCGGAGACATGATCCCCAGCGCTGAAACCGGCCTCATACTTGTCATAGTCTGGCCACATCTCGTTTTCGGCCTCTGAAGGCTTTTTTGCAACCCTCTGGAATGATGAGAGACCAAGGTTGGCCAGATTTAGATTTACAGCGCTGCTCGGACTCGGATTTGCTGTCATGCTGCCTGCACCGAGATTCTGTTGGAGATTTGCCTGCCCGGCTCTTCGAATTTCCACAGACTCCGCAGCTTGTCTGTGCTTAGGGGAGCTCAGGTGCTCCTTGACATGGCTCTTTTGGAAGGCTGCCCATTTCGCGTTTGGGCAAATTTTGCACCGCACTTTGTTTTCCGGCCCCTCTTCGTAACCTGTCAATTCAAAGTTTCAACCCAGTGTCATGCAAGGCTCGCTGCTCCTTACAGTCGGGCAGGCTCCTTGTAGCAGGCATGATACAGTTCAAGTATTCGAGGTTGCAAGAGACGACGACGATTGATTTCTGTATTGTTCTACCAAATCCGGCAATTCACGTTGGTGGCACAATCTGTGTGCTTTAAAAGAGACGAGCAAACACGGTCAAATTCACTGTCTTTCTTTCCTCCAACCACAACCATCATCTTTCTTTCCACTCGCACTCATGGCATCCTCCAGCTCGTCCCGTTCTGTCGACCACTCCGATGATGAAGATGACTATGGTGCGCAGATGTCTACAGTGTCTCCCAACACAAGTCCCACTGTCTCCCGTAAACGCAATGATGACCATCTAGACACCGATGACGATAACCTGCCACTCCCATCTCTCGATCTTGCCCTCCGAGCAAATGGTAATCATGTCGGAGCCATCACTGCGTTCGCCATCCGGAAGCGGCTTCGTCCCGAGCAGATGACAGCTCTTGAGGTCTTCATGGCGGATCCCATTCCTGTGCAGCTGGGCAAAATCTTCGCTTGGGGCCTTGCCACCGACAACACACTGGCAAAATTTCAGGCTGCGAAGCCTCCATTCGAGATCAACTCCGCCTTGAAGACGAACATAATATGGGCCGTCAACGCAATGCTTTGCTCCAGTAAGGCCTCTCAGTACAAGGGGGAGACAGGCAAGAACGACGTCCAGGTAAGTCATCATTCCTTGGTGGCATTGCCTCTAAGATACTCCACTCGAAGTCTCTTCTTATCCGTCACCGCTGGGGTAACTTTGCGATCGGTACTGAGCACGACAAAGCAGCCATGGACATTGTCTTGAAGTTCATCCGCGAAACCTATAGCCCATCCCGTTCAATTATCAAGAAGGAGGTATGTGAACGGTGCTTGACTCAATTATCATTCGCCTCTTACTCCCCATGCACATCGCAGATTGTAAAATCGCTTGAACTTCCCGTACCAAGCAGCTCGAGGAAGAAGCACACCCCGTCTTTACGACCGAAAGAGGCGCACACAACAATTTATCAGCTGACGAAGCTCTCCGGTGGCAAGGGGGTTTCGATTCCAGTTAGTGCGGCATTGTGTAGCCGTGTCGCGCTGATGGTACGGGATTGATTTTGAATCCATTCAATGTCTCATGTTCTCTCAGCGCAAATGGCACTTGAAGAAGCTCGAGAACTCCATCAACAACACCGACACCAATGATCATTGGGAGCTGGTTGACCTCAACTTACAGGCCATTCGCACCAAGGCCCGCGAACGAACGGTGGATCCAGCTGGGACTCGATTTTACCTGAATCAAAATTCTGAAGACATAGGAAGTCTTAGAATTTAGTTATCTACAAAACTGCCTATTACGATTTCTGAAAATAAAAGGTCGATGTCTGAGCTTTCGCGAAATTTTGTCTAAGTTTTTTAATGATCCTCGGCAACTTCCGACTGTACTAAAATGCGTGATTATCTTCCAGTACCTATCCATCACTGATCGAACAACTGTCTTCGATCTCTTGAGGATTGGACTGGTTCGAGTCTACAAGGAACCCATAATTGACGCTTTTTCACCGTCTGGGGTAATTTTGCAGTCCATGCGCTCGAGATGCTATTTCTGGCCCTAAGATTCTTTCCTGAATAACTTGATTAAGAGGGAGATTAACGAGTTGTGGTGGACAGCAGGTATCACCAGAGTGAGAGGAAAGAACCATATGCCAGAAGAGGCCAGAAATGCAGTGCGGCACTTGTTGCACTTCCAAATCCTGTCAACTTCCCGATCGGACCATGAGGTATAAAATTAGACGATTTATTCCAGGGAGTTACAGTCAGACACAGCTACGGGGATGCTGTGACAAGTTGCGAAACATGCGGGTATAGGGTCCAGGGTGTGACCGATACATTCAGCCAATACATCAACGTTTGGAACACAAACGAGCTATGCCAAAGATATCCTCAAGGTCCGACACTGTCACAGTGGTTTCAATACTTATTTGACCATCAAGTGGGCCAATGCCGGTAATGCCGTGTAAATGGAATTCACACTAAGATGAGAATGCTCACCACAATTCACGAAGTCCCGTGCTTAATAATTTTGTCCTTGAACCTAGACACACTTCGACTTGAGGAAGATGTGACCCTTGGTCAAAAGATGTTGAAACTGCGAGGACTGATATATCACTCCCAAATTACAGCTAATTTGGGACATTTTACGAGTGCCATTGTGGATGCACAAGGCATAATGTGGTGCCATGATGGCATTATCACGAGGAGGGTGTGTACCAGTAACGGCTGGTTTGTGAACTTGCAAGATCTGTTGACCCTGCATCAAAGGGGCAATCAGCGGCTGTGTGCTACGATATACACTGTAAGGGAATCTGGGCAGTGAGTAAATAGCGATGAATACAACCTCTTGCTGGTAATCTATTTATACCTGAGCGCTGAGTGACAGAATCACCCACTCGAGTTTTGCCAATTTTCGAAGTTGCACTGTGGCACGGTTTGGGCAGGGCAGGGGTGGCTTCAAGTTTACGGTGGGGTTAGAACTGCTGGCCATTTAGAATAATTGAGCAAGTCATCGGTGACTGAGACTTGATACTTGAAGCTTGAAGCTGAAAGCGACTGTCACTCGAGCTGTCGTTATTGGCGTCTGCAGAAAGGCCTGTGCCAAACACTGGCCAAACAACACGACATAAGACTGTGCAGAACACGGACCCCGGGCTGGACTCGTACTGCCATGCGAAGCAGTGGCCCACAAGCGCATGTGAGCTGGAAGACAATAAGGATGTCTCGGTGCGCAGGGATAGATTGGTGCGTGTGCCCAGGCATATGCGATGTGCACTCGGAGATATCGCGGTGTTCATGCGCAGGGACCAACTGTAGGCGGTGACAATCCGTGCTTGGAGTTGATGTCCAAATGCGCCAGCACGATCCGATCTAGATGACGTTCAGGTGGCAGTGCACCACATTTTATGCTTTCATCTTTCGTTTTCAAGCTTGGATGTCAATTGACTGGACTGAGAGCCTTCTGAGCCTTCCATGCACTCGCTCTACCTTGACAATAGCCCCAATATCCCTGCCCTCTACACCCAGTTCCCATCACGAGCAAATCCAAATCAGCCCAAATGGCCAGGAGGAAGAAGAATTAGAGGATTTTGATACACCCCAGAGAATATCTGGTCGTATGGTTTGCTATTCTAAAGTACAGAGGAGTATCTGCCCAAAAGTCTAGCTTTCCCTGAATTTTGTAACACAACCCATTCTACAATCCTGTCGAGGAGCGGATGACTGTTCAGATGCGATGTGGTTTTCCGTTGTTATAAACGCTATGGGGCTGTTCTTGGTTCTTTTGTATGCAGATACCCTTGGTCCTCCGACCTCTTCTAGGGTGCTTCGTGTGCTGGGAGGCCCTAAACTTGTTTTCAACAATTCCGCTCCCGTCTGCCGTTCCATTCTTTCCAAGTCCGTTCCCTACTACATCCTCTATAAATCGTCTTCTTCTTTCCGTTCGCAATCTCTAGCGGGTGGAGTCAGCTTCTTGAGAGCTGCAATGAAGGTTGATACCCGTTCCATTTGATATGAGCGGTCGGGGAGGTATACAACTCGAGCGGTGACTGGCGTGGTGCTTGAGCGAGCGGTCCATACAGCAACAGATAATCCAAGGGCAGCGGTTCGATGTTCTGCCAGGTGCAGTCCTGGAGACCTTGGTTTTCGTAGTCAGCATACCCTGGAGAGCGGTACTTGCATATCACTTAAGATGTGCTGGTATTTTTAGATGGGAAAATTAGATGTCTTTATTTGTTGCCATGTCTTGTATTTATAGGAAACCAACTGTCTAGCACTGCCTTCTACATGTTCCTCTTGTCCTTCTCTGATTTGTCGCATCTCGTTCCCTGAATCGGGGTCACCACATGCTCCTTTGACTGGTTCCATCCATCTTTGTGACTCAAACAAAGTTCCTGCTCCGTTCCTGTGCTGCGCGTGGGATATCTGCTCAACGAACACATGGCACTTCAGTTTTCCGCTCTCAATTCTGCATTCCTGGAGGCTGTGCATGAGTTTTCCATTCGCCGAATGTGTGCTCCTTCAGTTGGGGACAATTTCCGCTCCCAGATCTACATTCCAGGAAGCTGTGCGTGAGTTTTCCGTTCCTCGAATGCATGCTCCTTCAGTCAGGAACAATTTCTGCTCTCAGTCAAGAACCTGTGTGTGAGTTTTCCACTCCTCGAAGGTGTACTTCTTCAGTTGGGAACAAGTTTCACTCTTAGTTCTTGTCTTGGTTGGCCTGTTCCTCCTTGATCGAATTCTCCTCCTCATTTTATTGATACCCTCCCTGACTTGAATGACCTTTTCCTTCTTGAAGGCTGCTCTGCAGGCTCCATAACCATACCCTACTCAACGTGTTCGTGTTCGGTGCCTGGCTCGGCAAAGCGGAGGGGAGGCGAGGTGAAGGGGAGCACAAGGCGGAGGGGAAGCACAAGGCGGTTCGTTGGGTGACGGCACAAGGCACAAAGTATTAAGTTGGTGCCCAAAGTCAGGCGTGAGTCGGGCAAGTTGGTGGCGTGGTAGTGACTAGTCAGGTGTGGTGCCCAAAGTCAGGCATGTTGGCAGTGTGGTAGTGCAAAGTACTAGTTGGGTGACGCGAGTTCTACATTTTTAGTGGTGCCGCTGAATTTCCGTTCACGAACACGTGCCACTCTGGTCTCCGCAGAAGACAGGGCACACGAGTCCGCTCTCAGTCTATATTTGGTGCTGCTTCAGTTGTGCCGCTCCAATCACATCGTATGTGGGATTTCCGTTCGTCGAACATGGGTTGCTTTGGTCTCCGCTCTTAATTGTGCGTTGCAGAAGTGCATGCATGGGTTTTGTCTGGGGGTTCGGTTTGTGTGAATAGGATTTCTGTGTGTGTGTGGATCGGTTTTCTGTTCTGTGTGTTATGTTGTGGTAAACGTGCGGGATCGGAATTGTGTCTTGTAGAAAGAGGCTCGTGCTTTGTCGCTTTCGGTGATCCACCTGTTTCCGCTACGTACGTGCCGTTCCAGAGCGATCACAAAGTGATGGCTCACACGGCTAGCAGTTCGTTCTGACGACCCGGACGCGGTTTGTGCCATTATGCTCCCCACAGATGATGATACACTCCTCTCTCTCAAGCGACACACTGCGCACTTCCTCAGAATGTACGACTTGGAGGGTCTACCAATGAATGACCTTGACTCTATAGCGCAAATCCCATACAGATAAGTCTATGCCCAGGCGTCTCACTGCGCAGCCTGAAGCCAACAATGATCCAATGATTCCTAGGGCACCTTCTCACAGGTCACACAAGGTTCTGAAGCTTAAATCGCAACTCAAGCCTTTGAGCCAACAACTAAACTCCAATTGTTATAGAACAACTACAAACAGAGAAAGTGCTATTCTCTGCGAAGCTGACCTGAGAATATTACCACCAGTGAAGCTGGCTTTGGCAACTGCCTAGGTGAACTGGGGGTGCAATGAACTGGTCTTCTGCAGGGTTCCTTCTGCCCTTTTATACTACTTTACAAGATAATATGAATTGAGTAACTGAGATGAGGTGCTTGATAAGAAAGAATCAGGTGTGTTAGTGCTGAGTTGAATTGTCATGATGGAATGGCCGAAATAGTCATCCAGGTTGACCCCTAGGTCCGTTTTGGGTATATTTGTAATGCCCTAGGCCAGCTGATTGCTTCTGCTGGATAATCCAAGCATCCTCAGGTCATTACGAGGTATAATGCGGCACTCTATCTGCCATCACGCTGCTAGGAAGCCTACACTTTGGTGTCTCTGACATATTGTTCTTCCAGTCACCAAGCTTCTCAGGTTGGACATGATACACAAACATTGAGTTGGACGTGATTTACATAGGGCTTGTTGAGATTCTCACAGAGGTGGAAGCTTGTAACCTCTAATGCTCCATCAAATAAACTCAATACTTTAACTTGCAAGTGGTCCCATAAAAACAGGGACTACTACAAAACTACCTCTACACCTACCTATATCCTACACAGTTGTTATATCCCCCCAATTTAAACCCCAAAATGTATGAAGGGCACCCAGCGCAAAAATGATTTCTTTGCTCCGAGCTGCTCTTGAAGCTTCTGAATGGCAAGATGCAATGCCTCAGCTGCCCTCATTGGATCTGGGGGTGATGTTTCCAATAGATGGGCGTAAACAGTACCAGCAACTTGTGGGGCATCATGATCCATGATAGACCACATCGTCCCAATGACACCTCGGTATCCAGCTAGTAACATGCCAGCAACGAGATGAACCGACTCATCTTGGAGCTGTTGGGAACCAGTGGCGGTTTGACATGCAGAGAGGAATGCCAGGTCAGCAGTGGGGAGAGAGAGCTGGATAATGTTTGAGAGTTTCAACCGTGAACTTCCAGCAAGGAGGGCACTTTCAGTTGGGGAGGTGCTCTGTACACCATGACAGGCAAAATGGACCCATCTGGACTCCTTCATGCCCTTCTGAACTTCTTCTATTGTGGCCATATGTCTGTCCAACCAAAGAACAGGAACTTTTCCCTTAGCATGGTGCTCGATAGCTTTGATTTCTTCATGAGTTCCTGGGATGTAGGACTGTCCCTCTGCTGACGGTTGAGTGACTGCAAGGAGTTGAAGTCTGGCCTGGGATTCAGATTGTGGGCGATACCCTTGGATTAAAGCAGTCAACGATGGTGTATAGGATGAAATAAAGAAGTCGGATAATTTCGAGCCAAAGGCTTGATCCTTGCTGTAGAGTCCTGCTGCATGGATAGGAAGGAATGCTAGTGGCCCTGTTGGACACCACCATATACGTCCTAATTCTTGGCTTACCGGAGTCTACAGATATTGTTAGGATGGGAATTAGATGTGTTGATTCAAGTAGCTTACCGTACTTGCAAGTACATTCAGGACTGGGAGAGCAATTTTAAACCAGATCTCAGAGAGAACATGGGAAAAGATATCATCTGGAGCCATAGCTCCCTCAATAGAGCCATGCAACCTATCATTGCGTCCAGGAGTTCCCACAATTGATGCCAGAGATTTGGTCAATGCCTGTGCCTCATGGATTGTGAAATCACTCAGCAGGACATGGATTACTTCATCTGGAAGGCCCGGCATGAGTATCAGAGCATCACATCCATATGTACTGATATTCAAGATGGCAACAGGGCCCATTTTCGCAGCTTGTGAGAGCTCAGAAATTGGCTTCGATAATAGGAACCTCTCAAACCCGGACAGTTCTCTAATCTGTTGTAATACATGATTCCTTTGAAGGGCGTGGGCATGTGATCTCTGTGCAATGTACTCAAGTGACTGTGGTTTGATACCATCAGCAACAGCATTGCTCCGCTTGCCAACAGTTTCTAATAAGGTGGAGAGAGAGACAAGCTCATCAGCAAGGTCAGGATGGCTCTTCCTCAGTTCATCCACTGGTGTGCGCAGATTAAGAAGCTGACCCCAGATGACTGAACGACCCTGGTCAAGCCACTCTACTGCCTTCTGGTAGTCATGCACTGCAATTGCAGCTGAAGCAGCATCTCTCACAACTTGACCTACCTGCGAGAGATGATGATGCCGATCAGTTATTGACAACCCCAGCCATGCCAATTCTGGTAAAAGGTCAATGGCAGTAGTATAAGCATGGAGGATAGATGAGTGTTGGTGAATGTGGGCATGTTTTGCCCAGCTTTTGGCTGCTTTGAATCGTATACTGGCAGGGCCTATTGCTGAGCATGCAGCTGAAGTGTAGTGAAGTAGCAGCTGTTGAGAGTCTTCGGGATCATGGAGCCGCTCAAAGCGGCTGAGGAGTGAATTTCCGAGGTTATTCAGCGCTAAAGGCTTGTTTGGGTGGCTATCTGGAGTGAGAGTAACAGCAGCTTCAAATCTCAATACAGACTGGTTGAGATCATTGAGATCACCAAGTCGTTCAAAGCGGCTGAGGAGTGAACTCCCAAGGCCATTCAGCCATGAAGGCTTGTCTGGGTGGCCATCTGGAGTGAGAGTAACAGCAGCTTCAAGTCTCAATACAGACTGGTTGAGGTCATTGAGATCACCAAGTCGTTCGAAGCGGCTGAGGAGTGAATTCCCGAGATTACTCAGTGGTAAAGGGTTGTCTGGGTGGCCATCTGGAATGAGAGCTACAGCAGCTTCAAATCTCACTACAGACTGGTTGAGGTCATTGAGATCACCAAGTCGTTTGAAGCGGCTGAGGAGTGAACTCCCAAGGTTATTCAGCCATGAAGGCTTGTTTGGGTGGCCATCTGGAGTGAGAGTAACAGCAGCTTCAAATATCAATACAGACTGGTTGAGGTCATTGAGATCACCAAGTTGTTCGAAGCGCCTGTCAAGTGAAATCCCGAGGTTATTCAGCCATGAAGGCTTGTCTGGGTGGCCGTCTGGAGTGAGAGAAATAGCAGCTTCAAATCTCAATACAGACTGGTTGAGATCATTGAGATCACCAAGTCGTTTGAAGCAGCTGACGAGTGAACTCCCGAGATTATTCAGCAATGAAGGCTTGTCTGGGTGGCCATCTGGAGTGAGAGCAATAGCAGCTTCAAATCTCAATACAGATGGGTTCAGATCATTGAGATCACCAAGCCGTTGGAAGCGGCTGAGGAGTGAACTCCCAAGGCCATTCAGCCATGAAGGCTTGTCTGGGTGGCCATCTGTAGTGAGAGCAACAGCAGCTTCAAATCTCAATACAGACCGGTTGAGGTCATTGAGATCACCAAGTCGTTGGAAACGCATTATGAGCGAATTTCCGAGGTTATTCTGCACTGAAGGCTTGTCTTGGTGGCCATCTGGAGTGAGAGTAACAGCAGCTTCAAATCTCAATACAGACTGATTGAGGTCATTGAGATCACCAAGTCGTTGGAAGCGCCTGACAAGTGAACTCCCGAGGTTATTCAGCCATGAAGGCTTGTCTGGGTGGCCGTCTGGAGTGAGAGCAACAGCAGATTCTTTTCTCAATACAGACTGGTTGAGATCATTGAGATCACCAAGTTGTTCGAAGCGGCTGAGGAGTGAATTACCGAGGTTACTCAACCATGAAGGCTTGTCTGGGTGGCCATCTGGAGTGAGAGTAATAGCAGCTTCAAATCTCAATACAGACTGGTTGAGATCATTGAGATCCCCAAGTCGTTCGAAGCGGCTGAGGAGTGAATTCCCTAGGTTATTCAAGCATGAAGGCTTGTTTGGGTGGCCGTCTGGAGTGAGAGCAACAGCAGCTTCAAATCTCAATACAGACTGGTTGAGGTCATTGAGATCACCAAGTCGTTTGAAGCGGCTGAGAACTGAATTCCCGAGATTACTCAACCGTGAAGGCTTGTCTGGGTGGCCGTCTGGAGTGAGAGCAACAGCAGCTTCTTTTCTCAATACAGACTGGTTGAGATCATTGATATCACCAAGTTGTACGAAGTGCATGATGAGCGAATTTCCGAGGTTATTCAGCATTGAAGGCTTGTCTGGGTGGCCATCTGGAGTGAGAGCAAGAGCACCTTCAAATCTTAATACAGACTGGTTGAGATCATTAAGATCACCAAGTTGTTCGAAGCGGCTGAGGAGTGAATTACCGAGGTTACTCAACCATGAAGGCTTGTCTGGGTGGCCATCTGGAGTGAGAGTAATAGCAGCTTCAAATCTCAATACAGACTGGTTGAGATCATTGAGATCCCCAAGTCGTTCGAAGCGGCTGAGGAGTGAATTCCCTAGGTTATTCAAGCATGAAGGCTTGTTTGGGTGGCCGTCTGGAGTGAGAGCAACAGCAGCTTCAAATCTCAATACAGACTGGTTGAGGTCATTGAGATCACCAAGTCGTTTGAAGCGGCTGAGAACTGAATTCCCCAGATTACTCAACCATGAAGGCTTGTCTGGGTGGCCGTCTGGAGTGAGAGCAACAGCAGCTTCTTTTCTCAATAAAGACTGCGTAAGGTCATTGAGATCACCGAGTCGTTCGAAGCGCATGATGAGCGAATTTCCGAGGTTATTCAGCACTGAAGGCTTGTTTGGGTGGCCCTCTGGAGTGAGAGTAACAGCAGCTTCAAATCTCAATACAGACTGGTTGAGATCATTGAGATCACCAAGTCGTTTGAAGCGGCTGAGGAGTGAATTCCCAAGGTTACTCAGCCGTGAAGGCTCATCTAGGTGGCCATCTGCAGTGAGAGCAACAGCAGCTTCAAATCTTAATACAGACTGGTTGAGGTCATTGAGATCACCAAGTCGTTGGAAGCGGATAAGGAGTGAATTCCCGAGATTACTCAACTGTGAAGGCTTGTCTGGGTGGCCATCTGGAGTGAGAGCAACAGCAGATTCTTTTCTCAATACAGACTGGTTGAGATCATTGAGATCACCAAGTCGTTCAAAGCGGCTGAGGAGTGAATTACCGAGGTCATTCAGCTGTGAAGGCTTGTCTGGGTGGCCATCTGGAGTGAGAGCAATAGCAGCTTCAAATCTCAATACAGACTGGTTGAGGTCATTGAGATCACCAAGTCTTTCGAAGCGCCTGACAAGTGAAATCCCGAGGTTATTTAGCAGTGAAGGCTTGTCTGGGTGGCCATCTGGAGTGAGAGCAATAGCAGCTTCTCTTCTCGATACAGACTGGTCGAGATCATTGAGATCCCCAAGTCGTTCGAAGCGGCTGAGGAGTGAACTCCCGTGGTTATTCAACCATGAAGGCATGTTTGGGTGGCCATCTGGAGTGAGAGCAACAGCAGCTTCAAATCTCAATACAGACTGGTTGAGATCATTGAGATCACCAAGTCGTTGGAAGCGGCTGAGGAGTGAACTCCCAAGGCCATTCAGCTGTAAAGGCTTGTCTGGGTGGCCATCTGGAGTGAGAGCAATAGCAGCTTCAAATCTCAATACAGACTGGTTGAGGTCATTGAGATCACCAAGTCGTTTGAAGCGGCTGAGGAGTGAACTCCCAAGGCCATTCAGCACTGAAGGCTTGTCTGGGTGGCCATCTGGAGTGAGAGCAACAGCAGCTTCTTTTCTCAATACAGACTGGTTGAGATCATTGAGATCACCAAGTCGTTGGAAGCGGCTGAGGAGTGAATTTCCGAGGTTATTCAACCATGAAGGCTTGTTTGGGTGGCCATCTGGAGCGAGAGTAACAGCAGCTTCAAATCTCAATACAGACTGGTTGAGATCATTGAGATCACCAAGTCGTTCGAAGCACCTGGCAAGTGAACTCCCGAGGTTATTCAACCATGAAGGCTTGTCTGGGTGGCCATCTGGAGTGAGAGCAACAGCAGCTTCAAATCTCAATACACACTGGTTGACATCATTGAGATCACCAAGTCGTTCAAAGCGCCTGAGAAGTGAAGCCCCGAGGTTAGTCAGCACTGAAGGCTTGTCTGGGTGGCCATCCAGAGTGAGAGTACCAGCAGCTTCGAGCATCACAACAGATCGGTTGATATCTAGCAAGCTACCAAGCTGCTCAAAGCGATGTCGCAAGGAGCTGCCAAGATCTTTAAGATAGATGGCACACCCTGAGTCATCCCGCACTGCATCATTGTATGCACAGACTGCCTGGTTCAGGTCATTTACAGTCCCAGATCCCTTGTAAGACTGTAAAAGAATATACCCCAGTATATTGAGTAACCGAGCCCTGTTGTCATCACTTGGGCAGCAAAGTAGAATCCTTTCATGCATCACCCAAAGCTGCAGAGTATCCATAGAAAATTGGCTCTTCCTTGAGTCTTCATACATCTTCTGCAACTCACTTTTGATCCCATGAGAGGCCACTGTAGATGGCTCAGCTGATGGTCCGACAATATGTAGGGAATCTCACTTGTATTCTCTGGCATGTCAATGGCATTTAAACCTGGTATCTCCTGGTGCAACACATCAGAGACTGCGGAACCAACACTCAATTTGAGAGAGGGACCATCGGGGTTCACTTTATTGAACTCAAGATCGAAGGCTACAACGTAATTTATGAGGGACTATGATCACAAAGTGAGGTGACCTACACAGATTCAATTTTGCGGATCTGAGAATCTTCTCTCGTGTGATTTCGGCATGACCAAGAAGTCGAATGCCCTCAGTTTTACTGTGGCGCAAGGCTGTCACCAAGAAAGTGCGATCATGGGGTGGGCTGCGAGAAAAAGTGAGGCTCACAGTGAGTCATGAGTATCCGATACAAAGCCACATACTCACATTTCACATCCGAAAAGAAGTTTCCAACTCCTTTGATCCGGTTCTGGTGCCACTGCTATGGTTTGCAGGAAAATATTCCCCTTGATGATGAGCTGGGCAGACATGAACATGTCGCTCGGGAGATCATTGTGGGGTGAGTCAAGGATGTGATACAGATATCTGTGAAAAAGGACTAAGTATTGTTTGGCAGCATCAACATGGGCAGGTGCTTACTCTGAAGCTGAATGCTAATCAAATGACATGAATTGAATCAACAGTCTCGACAGGAGGTCGGGAATACTCACACGGTTTTCAACTTGGACATGATTGTGAGGGGAAAGGTCGAAAAGCTTGAAGGCCAGGAAGTCGATCTTATATATGTCAGACGTCCACGCCGCACCAACGTGGCTGCAAGGTGCTGTAAAGACATGGGACCATTGATACCAATCACTCTTTACCATTTGACTCCCAACTTAAGATAGATCCTGCCATATCGGTATCTGTCGTCGACGCCAACATCAGCAAACCTTGCTCCGGTGGTGTGTTGCGGAACATCATGCATGTGTGCGTGCACCTGCATCACCGTCTAAGGCTTTGCTTTACTCACACGGCAGTACAGCCATCTGACAGCGGCGTTTTCATTCGCGCGGGCCAATTCGGCATCGAAGTTAAGATGCTGTATATGTAGCTGTCTGACAGTGGCGTTTCCATTTCGCGCGCTCGGTAATTCGACATCACAGTCAATTTAAGATGCTGTATTGTGATGCACGAGGCATTGGGTTCGGAGAGGCATAAGAATACCTGTAACCTGCTATGTAGAGGGCTGGACACTGCAACTCGAGTGAGACGACGTAGATGAAATCTAGGCAGCTTGGATGTTCCAGGATCAAGACATGGAATTTCAAACATGGAGTTTGACTCTTTGAGAGACGTCAATTGGGCGTGGGAGCCCGGAGCACTGACGGAAGCTGATTGGGCTAAGCATCAAGCATCGACAATGCGCGCCTAGCGAGATGTGTTGTCCAGCGCGCCGTGAGGTGTAGATGGTGTGTGGAATGTACATAGTCATGTAGTCAGACGCAAGAAGGTTGCAAGAAGGGATCGGAAAAAGGCGAGACCGCTGTCAATCAAGTGACTGTGATGCTGTCGTTCTGACTCATGCCACTCCATACGCGCCAACGTTCCATTAAAGACGCAATTCACGGCGCTGCGTTGATGGTGATCTAGACCCCGACGGCGACGACACAATCGCGCGGGGTAGTCAGTGTGGTGTCAAACGTAAATGTCAGGTGTGTCGCCAGCCCCGCTTCCTTCGCGTGAGCACGCTGTACATATCTACGCGCCGCTTTGTGTGGGCTCGTGGGCTGTGGAGCCCCATGCAGCATGCTGCACCCAACCCCTCCATGTCCCCCTCCCTCAACTTCCCTTTCGACGTCGACTTCGCCTCTTCTCGATCTCGACGTGAACGGTGTCGGAGATGGACGCCCGCTGCTGAGTGATGAGTCCGTGCCGTCCGCAGTACGCAGGGGACGCCTTCCTTGGTCCGTGCCATATGCGGCGCCGCGTCGTATGGGCTAGCGCCCGCTCGACTTATTCCCGATTCGCGCTCCGAACTCGGTGTGCTCCTCGCACGCCGCCCACTGCTTCCGTCGAAGCTATTTCGATCTCTATCTCGACGCCGCCATGCGCGTCCGTCCCCCGCCCTCCAACTCGACGCCGATGCCGACATGCTCGCCCCCGCACCGCACAGCTCCAGGACTGACCTGCCAGATGCTGAAGGACGCACCGCCGCCACCCGCGCCGTATTTCTTGCACCTGCGCTTCGTCCTCTGCGCTGAGCTTCGCTGTGCAGGAAGCGGCTGGATTCTGGCAGTTCTACTCTGCCGCACTTGAACGCGGTGCGTGGCGTCCCTTGACTTCTACACTCATACTTATTTTCATCCCCCTAGCGTGCGGTACTCAATTCGAGTTACTTGTGCGACCACGTTTGGACTGCGCCTCCAACGAAATATGTCGCCGCCGCTGACCCACGTTACATTCATCCGTTACCGTCCACGTGTCTGCAACACCGCGAACTAAATTGAAGCAGGATTTTCCCGGTGAGATTTGATCTCGGCTTTTATTTCCAACAGGTATATAAGCTTTCTGTACACGCCGCCATCGGCGTATATGTATTTCGCCTCTTCAACTTCCTACAGTCTGGCCGGACGTCGGAATTTACCGACATTTGAAAATGTGCTCGCGCAGCCGCGCATAACCCGGTGGGGAGCTGCTTGTGCTCATATTCGAGTGGGAAGTTAAATCTCCCTACTTTATTACAAGGTTCTTCCATTGATTTCCGTCCGCAATAAGTGTTCAGTAACCATGGTTTCACAAACCTAACGTCGATGCCAACTTGGCTCAGGCATCTGATCTGAATTGCGGCGTAATGATTGGGAGATCGCACCAGACGTCAGCTGGAATAGCAGAGGACCTCATTCACGCGAGATCGATCTCCCGTCCTCATGACTGTTGGATTCGCCCTGTCCAAGATTAAGTCCGCATTGGCCCTCCACAAGCGTGCAATCCGGAGCATAAATCTGTTCTTGGGTGTTTAGACCTACTCGGTGCTCCTCTTCTGTATCATTTATTTTGCGGTCAACTGATTCACGGGCTGAATCCGTCAGATGTCGCAGACCGACTCGCTGAGTATATTCACTCCCTCAATTTATAGTTTACTGTCACTGCGGCCACCCTCGAGTTAACTCACATCGCACGATGTGGGGAGAGCTAAACGCACAATAAAAATGGTACGAATCTGCCAGTCTTCGCAGTTATTTCACCAGTCCTAATTGAAAATTTACCTGGCACACTCATTTGTCTGGGAGTCCCGGGAAATTTGATGAAAGTTTTAAAGCTTCACATGCCACTCAAAGTCAACTCGCCGCCCCACAACATCACAACCTGCTGCGCCACCCGACTAAATCGGCAGCTGCGCAAGTTACCCGAACACTGCTGCCTACAACACCTCGTATACTGCTCCGCTCCTTATCTTCCCCGCCCGTTGCCTCGAGGACCTGCACCGCCTCCATATCCGCATTCATTACAAGTAAATTATACCGTACCTTTCTCGCTAAGTAATTCCCAATTCATCGCAACTCCCCATCTCATACCTAAATACATATATTCTCGTTCTTAGAACAGCTCAATATGGCCCATATGAAGCGAAATAATTGGAAATCATCGTCCTCATCATGAACACCGAAACGAGCAGGACTTGGGTTTTTATTGAACATTCAGCCAGAAATGAACAAGACCTGGGTTTTATCACCGAGGCTGCGGGTACCTCACCCAAAATATCTGCGTTATTCTTCTTTAACGCACACAAATTGGTAAAGAAATTTGGTTCGCTCCTGGTACAGCCGCACCAATATTTCTTCCACGGCGTCTTCATCTTTCAGACTCGCCGGAGACCAGTTTGTTTTGAAATTATCCAAGAGATTCTTGCTCTGAACACGCACTAAGTCTCTGCCAAACGCTGGTCGGGCTATACTGCCTCAGCTCGTCTCGCCTCTCTAGAGCTTGCAATCCATCATGCAGCAACGAGCCGACTCGACCCCTGCTTCTCTCTCATTATTTTCCAGCGCCCAACTTATTTCCGGGGTAGATTTCTCGCACTAGGCTTTGTTTAAACTCTGATGTGCTGTTGGGGTAGCCATAATAAGTTAATTCGGTGGTAATTTACGGCTGTACCCGAGGGGCCTGGTTTATTCCTTCGTGAAGTTGTTGAACAACTATACCGAAACACTGAGGGAATATTGGTGAGTCGCATGCAAGGTGTTCGAGTAACCTCTCATCAGATGCTAAACCAGAGCTGGAGGTGTGAGGTACGGTGAAAAAGAACGGTGCATGCATCCGACGAATTTAGACGCGGAGACTCAAGCCCCGGACAACGAGCTAGACATATTCAAACATCACTCACAAAGAGACCTCATGTGCCCATTATTTCTGCTGGTCATCTGCAAATGAACGAAACTGGGACAACGTACTCGGTATAAAAAGAACACCGGATGTTCCCCGAACCGTTAATTTGCCCACAGTTATTTCTCGCAGTGGGCCGGCCGAAAGCAGCGTGTTCCACGAAAATAGGTTATGGTAGGAGTGAATCAAAGAGAAAGTTGAATCAGGCGCATTGGAACGCGGGAGCCGGAACCCCCGAACTGCAAACTAATTGTCTCCTAGCTCTTGAAGAGCACTCGATGTGTACCATACCGTACACCACGCCCGATGATTCCCTATGCTTATGCCAGATTATTGAATAATTTTGTTTGAACAAGTGAACGCACCAAGAATAAATAGAAGGCTTTGCGTTACCTGAACAGTTAATTCGGTCAAGGGTATTTCTGCCTCGTAGACCTCCGAGATACACAACGGCGGAGCCCGCGTGTCCAAAAAGGATGTTGAAAGCGGGACCAAAAAGAGTCAATCCAAGATGGATCGAATATTCGGACGCGGGGAGTCGAAAGTCGTGCTGCAAGCTACTGGGCTCTCCCGCTTTTGAGCGAGTTCGATGGGTACCGTACACCACGCAGTTGTTTCGCACGAGGGTATCTCTGCGCCGTGGTTAGATCGATAGACAAAACGGGGGAAGTGTTCCACAAAAAGATGTCAAGGTGGCATGAAACATAAAAGGGAATACAAGACAACCGAACATTCGGACGCGGGGAGTCGAGCCCCGTACTGCGAGGTACTGATTTTCAGGAACCTGAAGAGAACCCAATGTGTACCGTGCACGACGCCCGATGCTTGGATCTGTTCATGCCAGATTACTGAGTGAAATGTTTTCGAAGAAGCCAAGCAAACAGATCTAGAGGGAAGCGCCGACGTACATGGAGTAAATACAATGTCCAGTGCTACTTCCCCGAGGTTACTTCTGCCTCGTGGTATACATACATCGAGATCGGTGCGCGGCGCGTTCCGAAAAAGATCTCCAGGCAAGGGAGAAAAGAATTAACCCAAGCCAACCGAATATTCGGACGCAGGGAGTCGAACCCCGGACAGCGAGCTGGATTTTTTCACCCAACCAACCGAGAGCTCGTGTGTACTGTAAACCACGTCTGAATACTTGCTGGGTTTATCCTTTCGCTTGGGTATGAGCAGAAAATTGGAGATGCAATTGAATCTTGCCATATTGCGGAGAGTTCGGAGAGTGGGGCGGAGTTTCGTGAGACAACGCCGATACGCGAAATTAATGGTACAAAAAATCAGAAAGTACTGGTGCCATCAAGTTGAGGTCGATCTAATGAGATATAAGGCCTACCCTGGATGAGTAGTGCACCAGCCGGTGCAATGAAGACGCAAAGAGAATGTTTCGGCGTGCAGGGATATATATATTGGAGCTCTGTGCGCATTGCGTGAGGTGGCGCGGCTTGTGCTGTCAAGGGCGTGCTAGATCTACCTAAGATTAGACGATGCGGCCACGGGCAGACGGAGTCAGCTCAATGGCGGGAGAGGTACGATCGCGCGAGGGTCCTGTGCTTTCTGTACACTAGTACTGTACTCTGGGTGCAAGCGCGCGGCCATAGGACATTTGATGCTCGCGGGCAAGAGGCAAGATTAGCGTCCACATCATATCTCGGCTTTTTCGGCCGCCCACTTCTTGATGCGACTTGACAGTGGCAGTGCACCACGCTTCCTCCGAGTCTTTCGTCCAACTTTCATCGCCAATTCGTGAGCTTTTACGACCATCCGCGGGACTGAAAGCCTAGCCGGCAACGGAGCGACGACTTAGACAACTACCGAGCCAAGCGACGCACAAGACGTCCGATTCGTGCGTGCGTCATCGGCGCCGCGGTTTCACGAATACTGAAGCAGCGCGCCGTGAGCACATGTAGTGCGGCGCTGAGATGGCGGGAGACGTTGTCCTTTGTATGCAGTCTTCCTCGCGGACGGACGTATCCTAGTCTTCGACTTTCGATGGTGCAGTGAAAGACGAGGTGCGTTCTTTTGCTGTTTCTGTCTGATTTGTGGGTGGGAGATAATGAGTGCGGATGAGCCCATTACACGCTTTCGGCTTCCTGCGGAGGTGGATGGTTGAGGGAACAGAGGGCTCGAGGAGACTGCACGCGAGTTTACTTCTTACCCGGCCGGCTCCCCATCTTTCCTCTTTCCTCCCTTTCGGTGGATTATGACCAGTCCCAATGTCGTACGCGAAGATGGCGTTGAGTATTGGGAGGGAGTGCACAGCTGGACAGCGCTGCGTGGAAGGTGGAAGGTGCAGATATGCTCGCCGCGTGGCGGTGGCCGCGAGCAAGTCCTTGGTTCTTGCCGGGCCCCTCCTCCCTCTCCTTCCCCGTCCTTCTGCTCGCAGAAGGCTCTTCCTTTATTCCCTCCTATCATCCCTGCTCTCCGTAATTATCTTACTAGTACTGACGTCCATCTCCACAGCCGCCCGCTCAAGCGCACTCTTTCAAGTTCCTGAGGTACACCCGCACGGTGCGTCACCGTCTTTCCCTCTCTTCCTCCGTTTCCGCTCTTCCCTCCGATCTTCAAAGACGGAAGTGGTTAGGCACCTGGCACCCAATAAGCGCCCAGAGTATGCGAATCCTCCGCTACCACTCATGTCCGGGCACCTTAATCTCGGGAATCTTCCCCGAGTTCTTGTGCCGGGTACTTGCGCAATGCGGCTCCCTGCCCACGCCCATGTCCGTCCAAACCGACCGCGTGGACTTTCCTCTCATGTTACGGCGGGACGCCGCGGGAGGCGTGTATCCCAAAACGCCCACCAGCGCTCCTCCTTGACCGCTGTGTCTTGCACTCACGCGTCCCGCAGAGAACGATGTCGACTTAGCTCAAGACACTCGGCGCGCACGGTTTGGAGGTATTGGGAGTATCATGCCGGTGGGGAGTGCGGACGAGGTGCGTTCTCTTCGGTCCGCTTTTCTACGCGGGGATGGGGGCAGCATGGCATCGCGCGGAGGAGATGATGCTGGGAGGGGCGAGGATGAGGAAGGTGCATAGTCCACGCGCGCTCCTCGTTCTTGTTTCCGCCTCCGGTGCTGAGATTGCGGTGCGATGTGCGTGGATTAGAGAGGCGAGGGGCAACCTGGCGCGAGCCACAACGAGCCCCTCCCTCTGCTGGAGTAAAGAGCGGCGCGAGCTCGTAGCCCCCTCCCCCTCTTTCTTGACTCTTACCCGGCTTCCCTTCCCTCCGTCCTCCCATCGAGCCCGCATGGCTTTTTTCTTGCTTTTCTTTCCTCCTCTCCATCAATATCTTACTAACGCACATCCCTCTAGTATCGCGCTCAAGGATACCCTTCTCTCCAGGCGCACGCTGCGTGCGTGCGTGTCCCTCCCTCCCCTTCTTTTCATCTCTCTTCCTCTAAGCATTTCGACTTTCTTTTCTTTTCGCTTTCACGCATCCCTAATGCGGAATCGGTTAAGCGCCCAATAAGCGCTCGCCCGATACTTTCATTGGGATAGGTCCTGCTACCACGGCGCCGTCGGGTGCGGGTGCGGGTGCGGCGGCGGCGAATGTGCGGGTGCGTGCTGCTCCCTGCCCTACCTGGTTTTCCTGTGTGCGGGGCAAGTTCTTCTGCGGGGTGCTGGCGCGACAGGCTGTGTGCGCCGTGAATATCCTGGCGATCCATTCGCCGCGGGAGAGGCGGGCGTGCATGTGCGCACCCACGATGGCGGCGGGTGCGTGGGACGCGAGTGACAGTGTTCATGGAGGGTGCCGCACGTATCGTGGGGCGCAGTGGGGAGATAGCGCGATTGTGTGCGCACATATATGGTCAGCGAGCGGGATGTGTACGGTGGCGGAGGGCGCGATGTTGATGTCTCAGTGCGCGACGAATCGGCGTGCGTGTCTCCGCGAGTGGTGGAACAGGGCTGGTGTGTCACCGCGTGTGGCTCACACCTATTCCTCGGCGCGCGCGTGGATGCATGCGATTGCGGGTGGGTGTGCGCGGGGTCGTATGCGATTGCTGCGCTTGCCTATGGCGGCGTTACACCAAGGGCTCGTTTTCTTCCCTTCTCCGTCTTCCGTATCCTGGGCCTCTCGACGCTCGTACTATTGAAGCCGGGCGCTCGACGGTGCCGTTCCATTGAGAAGGCGGACGCAGGTGGATGACAACTGGATGTATCGTGCTTCCCTCTGCAATTTGCTGCATGGATGCTCGCGCGGCTGTGGAGGTGCAGGGCCCGCGCCTTGGGTGAGCATACGCAGTCGAGCTGCATCGCGTCCATATGCGCGGTGCTGTATCCGGCCTGTCTCAGATGGGTGCAGTGTCCGCCCCTTGAGAGGGAGCGCACGTCAGCTACGGGGTAGATGCAGATTGGTTGTGCAACGGGATGGCTAGGTGCCCGAGATGTGCGTGGCACTCGGGGAGTACCGCGCTTTCGGCTTGACGTTCCTGGAGGGTCGGCCACAGACTCTTGTAGGCTCGACGGGATGCGTGCCGTCGTTGAATCTCTGGGTCAGAACAACGGTGTGCGGGCTGTATGTGCGCGATACCTGCGTGCGCCCGGGCGTGATGTTGGGGCAGAAAACTCCGCTATGCACGGATTCAGCCCCGACTCGGAGCCGAGAACATAATTTATCTACTTCAGGTTATGCACACATCAAATGTGTACTCCCCGCTGTATTTTCTGGGGACATAGAATTTGCATGTACCTACTTCCCATTAATTCATCGCTACTTTCCTGTGAATTTGCTGGGAAATCTCGAATCTTTCTTCCATTTGGGGTCCGCGCTTGTTAGGGGGTGTTTGGCTGGCCGTTGTTTGGCTTTGTCGCGTTTCGTCAAACACTTCCCTCTTCCGTCCACGACTACCAAGTTATCAGAGGTAGGTACGTGAATCGAGCCGTTGGATGGTCAATTTCTCATCTTTGTAGCATGTTCAAAACCTGCTCGAAATGTGGAGCACCAACCACGACGCTTGCGACCCTCGTCGACTTGCCGCCTCCCAACCCGAATATCAGGCTAACCCATCTGCTCACGAGCAACGAAGTCCCTCTTGAAACCGAAATTCCCTTCATCCGTGATATCATATCCGAAGGGGAGAATCGAGAGGATGCTTTGACGGCCCAGATGGGTGCTCTGGAGGCACAGATCCGTCGTTTGAAGGACACCATCACGCAGCTGAAACGAAAGCGGTCTGAAACTACGAATTATGTTCGCCAGCACCGCGCTGTAATCTCTTCAGTGCGCTGTGTGCCTCCAGAGTTGATCGCCGAGATCTTTGCCTTGACCTTGAAGAGCAGCGTCGCCTGGGACACTGACGACGTGATGAAACAGCCTCCGTGGCGTTTGGGCCAAATTTGCCGTTCGTGGAGATACACGGCGCTCTCATCTGCTCCTTTGTGGTCCTCTATCACCGTTCCCTCGGCTTTTTATCCGAGGGAGACGGATGCACCCAGACTCGAAGCCCAACTTCTCCGGACAGCTAATGCTCCATTGGACATTTATTGGAAGGATGTCACCAAATCCTTTGAGTCCCATGTGGTAGATTTGGTCCTCCGTCATTGCACTCGCTGGCGTAGCCTCTGCTTGCAACCAGGCTGTCCCTTACGAGTGGTAGCGGATTCTGTCCCAGATTGGCTGCTTCCCGTCCACGGCCGCCTTCAACAATTGCAAAATTTCCAAGTTGAGAACGCTGCGCTGCTTACCACCATCCCTGACATTTTTTCGACTGCTCCAAATCTATGCGAGGTATTCCTGACGGGAGAAAAATTCGAATCCTCCCCAATAATTAAAATTCCTTGGGGACAAATCACTCACTATCGAGGGACCTACAGCCCGAGGCGTCAGCTTGAGATCCTTGCGGCTGCTCCCAATCTCCTGGAATGTGCAATAGGTTTGCTGGGTTTGCGGAACTTCGACCCCGGGGCCAATCCTGTGGTCATCCTGCCCCACCTTCGTCGTCTCCGCGTACAGACCACAGATCTTCTCCCAAATCTTACAGCGCCTGCGCTTCAAGAGCTGTGTGGTGCATCGAGCATGAGACAGGCGATACCGCTGGTACTGCCTTTTGTTCATCGCTCATCCTGCACGCTTCAAAAGCTGGCTTTGATGCAATGTGACATCTGTGCTGAACTCATAACTGTCCTACAGGGTCTTCCGAGCCTCATACACCTCATACTCAGATGTCGTTCCGATGCCCGTCCTGCTCATACCACCCTATTCGACGCCATCTCCATATCCGATGACCCCTGCGACGTCTGCCCTAGCCTCACATCATTTGAGTACGGGTGTCACCTTCGAGATCAATTCCCTGTTGATTCTTTCTTTGCCATGATCCGGTCCCGAATTCAACCGGAATCGAGTTCTTCGTGTCGTTTATTACGCCTCCGTATCTTTGATGACCTCCGTTCATTTAATCCTCCCCCCAATGCCTTGATGATTGGAATCGCAAAGTTGCGAGACGAAGGATTTGATGCAGACATTTTGGAACATTATGAGGTGCAACTTCTGGAGAAGAGTCTGCTTTGAAGTGGGCCAGCTTTTTTTGGTTCTATATCATGTTCATTTCGTCCTTTTTAGATCTCGGGCACTGCAAACAAGCGCTCGACATATTTCCCGTAGAAATGAGGCGAGCGTTGTGCAATGTGATTACTTGAATTACAGAATTTGTGTGCGAGTCCCACTCAGACAGACACCGACTCGAACCCAACCTGCAAGCCACTCACATCCCGAACTTACTAATTAGACTCTGGGTGGTCCTCGGTGAAGTTGGCGAGTTGAAATGAACCGGCACCAGAACGAGAAATTTCCCAGTATAATTGTTGGATTGAGCTTTGTTCAAATTCAGAATCATATCTGGGCCTCTTCAGATCCAGAATCAGAATCTAACAAGGAGGGATAGAATTTAAGAAAATCAAGACCACAATTCCATTCGGACGCAGGGATTCGAGCCCCGTACTGCAAGCTGCTTTTTCGCTTCCCGGTCTTACAAGAAAGCTTGATGTGTACCGTACACCACGCCTGATTATTCTTGCTAGTCATCTAGACACAGTTATTGAGGCGGATGGTTTGTTTGCACGCGAACGAGAGACAACAGCGCACCCCGATAAATTTGAATAATATGCGAAATACTGCTTGAACAGTTGTTTCCCCCGGTCCTCGCTCTTTCTTTCGATCTCCGGTGCGGATTTTTGGGGGTTGGACTTTGAGCGGGGAGATGTGTAAAATGCCCGATCTTTGGAGACTATACGAAGTTAGTGAATGAATTGACTTGTTTGAACATTTGAACAAAGCGAGCCAACTGAGGAGACGTTAACGCACCCGGATTAAATCAAAAACGTACCTGTGATACACCACAGATTATTCCTGCGTCGTGGTTAGATCCATAGATACAAAATGGGGGAAGGCTACACGTTCCGCAAAAAGATATCGAGCGACAAAATAAAGCAGTAAACTAACAAATCGAACATTCGGACGCGGGGAGTCGAACCCCGTACCGCGAATTACAGAAGGCCAGGTAGCCTGCACTTTTTGAGGGAGATTCCATGTGTACCGTACACCACGCCCGATGATTCCACAAGTTCATGCCCAATTATTGAGTAAATTCGAACACAAGCGAAACCAGGAGAATTGAAGGCCTTGTGTTGCCTGAACAGAAGGTAATTTATTGATAGGGGCTAAGGCCCAATCAAAAGCCATGCGGGCCAAAAAAGAAATTAGGGAGGGAAAGAGTAAAAGATTAAATTCACGTAAGCATATTCGGACGCAGGGTTTCGAACCCCGGACTGCGAGTGACTCGTTTCCCTGAAGGAATTCTAGGCCCAGGGAAACTCGCTGTAGACCACGTACGATTATGTGGGCTGTTAATGTGCGAAGTTATCAAGGAGAAGAAAAAAAATGCAGCGAGGAACTGACGCACAATAAAGTTTGCTTTAATCATGGTTCTACACGAGGAAATATTGGATTCCCAAGGTAAAGATCCAAGCAACATTCGGACGCGGGGAGTCGAACCCCGTACTCGATTGCCCGCTACTCACCTCGGGGCCTTCGAAGAAAGAAAGCTCGAGGCAACCATGCACCAGAAAGTCAGAATCAACAATAGAATATTGGATTCGAAGGATGAAAGGATGTGTGATACCAACCGAACATTCGGGGGCTGGGAGTCGAACCCCGGATGCTGGGATCTATTCTATATTTTTGATTAGCGAATGCCCGTGTGTACCGTACACCACGCCCGATGCATGCATATGTTCACGCCAGATCATTTAGTAAGTTCGAACAAGAGAACCCAAGAGGAGAGAGACAACCCATCTGGAGTAAATTTAAGCCTTTCTGTCTTCTGTTACCTATGATACGCCCGAGGATATTTTCCGCGCCCTGGTTGGACTCATAGATAAAATTGGCCGAGGCCCGCGCCTTCCGAAATGAGATCTTGACTCGGAGGGACAGAATAAAAAAGAATAAAAAGAAAATCCAAACTGAGCATTCGGACGCGGGGAGCCGAACACCGACCCTCGAGCTAGAACCTCGATTTCAATCCATTGGCAGCGAGAGCTCGCGTGCACCGCGCACCACGTCCGAATACTTGATGAGCGCATGCGTTCGCTTCGGTATGAGCTGAAAATTGTACATGGGATTGAATCTTGCAGCGCCATCGACATCGGGAGAATCGGGAGTGCCGTAGGATACGCAAAATTAATTGCAACAAACAATGATAAAGGCGCGTAGGTCGATCTTAAGATCTTGCCATAAATAAAGCCAAGTGCAGCGGCGGGTGCAAAGACGGTCTCAGGACGATCTAGACGCAATGAGATGTCTCGGCGCGCAGGATATTGGTGGACAATTGGTGGACGCGCTGGATATACCCAGGCTTAGACGATGCGGCGGCGGGAGGCAAAGGGATCGCGCGCGGGAGGCAAAGGGATGGGAGTGCAGATCTAATCTCGGCTTTTTCGGCCGTCACCCGATCCCGATGAGTCCAGGTGGCAGTGCACGCCATTCTTCTTTCGCCCTACACCGTGATCATTTTCCGACCTGATTCTCTTTGACTATTCGCTGGAATGAGACCTACTGGTAGTAACCCTCCGTAACGCCATCCTCCGCCGACCACGACCACGAACGCGAACATCATCCACGCCGCTCGGACGAAGAGTGGTGAACAAGAGAGACTCGGAGAGGAAGAAGAAAGCCGGGACAGGCGCCGAGCCAAGCAAGACGACAACAGGCGGTGTTCACGTAGCGCGAATACCCGTGCGGTTTACAAGGTAGGTGGCTTTCAAAGTTTCATGAATACTGAGCCACGTACTGCTACCCTAGGACACGTAGTGCTCATGGACCGACGCAACAACCCCACGGGTTAGCGAGTGTTTGCTCTATGGTGCGTGTCCTCTATTCCATCTACAGTTTTTGCTAGGATCAGACATACGTTCTCTCCGCGTGCATCTTCTATTCCATTATGTTCCTCATTCTCCCTCGCCGCTACAACCCTACCACTAGCGCTCATCTTCCCCTCCGCTTACGCTCGGTGTCTTCCATCCTTAATACCTTGTTCTCTCAAGCGACCCGGCGCTAACCTCATCGGCGTGCACGGCGTTGGAATGAAGCAGTGAAACGAGGTGCGTTCTTTCGTGTCTGAGCCGCGAGTCTGGCGGAGCGGAGAGAGAGTGGAACGTCGACGCGCAGTCTCGCCCCTTTGAGGCGCTGGAATTTGCGGTCCGGATCGGGTGAGGACGCAACGAGACTAGGTGCAGGAGAGCAGGAAGGGATACCGCGAAGACCCTCCTCTTGCACGCGTGCCATCGCGAGCTCCTCCCTCCGTCGCGCGGGCTCCCCTCCCTCCTCCTACTGCCGAGCCCGTGCTTTACTCTCATGAATACCCGCTTTTCTCCTTCGCTCCTCCCTTTAACCCCATACTTACGCGTCCCGCAGATAACAATACCTACTTCCCTCGAACGACTCGGCGTGCGCGACTCGGAGGTATTGGTCCGGAGGTGGTGGAGGTAGGGAGCCGCTCGGACAAGGTGCGTTATCTTGCACATTATTTTCCTATTTTTTTTCGGTCCGATATCTGCGTGGGGATGCGCTGCAGTGGTGGGTCCTCGTTTCCCCGGAGCGAGTCTGCATGGCATCGTGCGGGAGGAGCGCCGGCGTGTACTCTTTGCTGCTCACCCCGCTGCTCCGATGGGTTGTGGAGTGGGGCTGGACCCGCGCACTAGCACGAACTACGTGTCTCAGTTTCTCTCTCGGGATTTCTCGCAGCGTGCCCTTGCGTTGGCGGGCGTGAAGCGCGGCGTGGGGTCGTACTCCCTCCACTTTTCGCGGGCCTCTCCTTCCGTTCTCCCTGGTCTTGCTCTCCTCGCTCCTGCTCTCCTCCCTTTCCTTCCCTCGCTCCTCTCCGTAGGCATCTTACTGACGCACCTCCTCGTAGTCTCAAGGACACCCTTCTTTCGAGCCACGCGCTGGGTGCGTGTTGCCTCTCTTTCCTCCCTGCCCTTCCTCTCCCTCTCCTTTCCCTTCTTTCTTCCGACCTGTAAAGACGGGAATGGGTTAGATTAGACGCCCAATAAGCGCCCGTCTTTCCCTTTCTTTGGATGTATCGGCGTACTCATGCACCGACTGGGGTGTGCGGCGGCGGGTACGGTGAGCGCGCAGGTGAACGTTGGTTTGAGGGATCTTCCCTGAGTTCCCGTCTCGGATGTGTGGATGTCTCGCGGCCCAACGCGACATCGGTGTAGGTGGTGAAATCGCCCTCGCACCAGCAGCGCGAGTTCTTATTCCTTACTCCCCACCCTCCTTCCTCTTACCGAGTGCGGACGACTCCCCCCTGCCTTTCTCTCTTCTCCCTCGTTATTATCCACCTCCTCCTCGGTAATCACACACTGACGCACATTCCTCTAGTATCCTGCTCATGTGCATTTCTTTCTCAAGGCGCGCACACTGGGTGTGTCCTCTGTTCCCTCTCTCCTCTGTCGACTTTGGCGAAGCTTGAGGGAGAAAGACGCTAGATGCCGATTAAGCGCCCATCACACCTATCCCTTCTTTGGAAGGTGGACATATCGTACTACTCGTGTACCGTCGAGCTACCCGGCGAAGGATGGGGTACCTTTGTGCGTTGGTCCAAGATCTTCCCCGGGTTTCCTGCATTGGGTGCATGCGCTGCACGAATACCCATCAGGGTGTGTGTCAAAACGCGTATTGGAGCCTTGCCACTGAAGGGAGATGTATGCGTGCGGAGAGGGGCCGTGGCCCGGCGGAGCGGGTGGAGCAGGGTCGGGTGCGGGAGGATGTAGACCTGTCCGCGTGGTCGATGTGCAGAGCCGGACGCTGCGCGGCGAGGAAGGTGACCGGGACGCGACGATGTAGTCGTGTGAACGTCTGCGCGTATGATGGAGCGGGGAGTGGCTCTGCGCTCACAGCTTATTATCAGCGCGCATCGTGGAGACCGCGCTGGATCCACGCAGGCGTATACTTTCCAGACTCGCCTCGGTGGCGGGCTTTCGAGGCGGCTGCACGTGGGGTCAGGTGTGGTGGCATATTGCGCGGCGGATTGACTTGTGACGAGGATGACTCGGGGCGCGAGGATACATCCGTGTGGGGGTCTCAGCAGGTACAGGCCATTCAGTCCACACACGTGCGGGTGGATGTGTGCGCGGAGGGCGCTAGCAAGCGGGTCTGCCTTGTTTTACATCTGAGTGCATAGATGCAAGAAAAATGGTGCAGTGCTACCTGGGGCGAGATGCAGATTACCGCGACTTTGGTCTAGGTGGATGCCAGTACCGAGCCCATCTCTTCTTTCTTCCCACTCTGTTTTTGTTTGAGAGGTTGCCTTGGGGATGCTGGGATGCGACACCGGCAAGTGAAGGGTGAAGGTGTGGATAATTTGGGTGAAGTTATGAACCTCCGCTTTCGACCCATCCCCTCACTGCAGAGGTGGAGGGTGGATATGCACTCGACTCGAGCGTGCGGGACCGGTGTTTCATTATTTTCGCCCCTCCTTTTTTTTCTTTTCTTTCTCCCGACGTCCATACAGTCACGGCGAAATTGCATGACCCCATTTGGAAATTACCATCAAAAGGAGTCCACCACTTGATGGGCATGAATAATGCCTATCTTGAGGTGGTTCAGAGTTAAGTGTAGATAGTCTATTCAATGTGCTGGTGTTACCTAATACAGAATCAGATGACATCTAAGCTACATCGAATTAAAATAACTAGTAGAGTGCACAGATACTAAAAGAAAAGGAATAGCTACATATATGTTCATGAAGTTGTTAGTATGCCATGTTAGGGTGCCCATCTGGGATGAGGTCAACTGCTTTTTGGTACATCTGCAATGCAGCCTCAAGATCATCTAGGTTTCCCAACCTTTGGTATCGATCTGTGAAAGACACAGCAAGGCTTTGCAGACGACCTGCTCTATCTGGGTGCCCATCTGGGGTGAGGTCCACAGCTTCCATGTTCATCTGTAATGCAGCCTCAAGATCATCCAGATTTCCCAGCCTTTTGTATCGATCTGTGAAGGACACAGCAAGACTTTCCAGATGACCTGATCTATCTAGATGTCCTTCTGGGGTAGGATCCACTACTTCTTGATGATATTGTATAGCTTGCTCACAGTCCTGCGAGTCTCCTAATCTCTGGTACCTGTGCATAAGACAAAGGCCCAGACTTTGGAGATTGCCTAGTTGATCAGGATGCCCTGCAGGAGTTAAAGCAACAGCTTTTTGGATGGTTTGCAAAGCCACCTCTAGATCTGCCAGATGGTGCAGCCTTTGGTATCTGGAACGATATACTGTGTGTAGTCTGCTCAAGTATTGAGGCTCTTGATGCTGCTGCTCAATCAACCAAGTGAACACAGAGATAGATGTATCCAATGAGGCAGCTTCATAAGAATACTGGTAGTTTGAATATTCCAAATCTCCAAAGTTCAGCAGACGCTGTGAAATCTGGATCTCCATCAGGAAGATTATTGGCAAGCCACTGATAACTGGATCTTGTGGCTTGAAAATATGGATCTCCAACTTTTCCATACTCACGATAATAGTTCAGGCACTTGAAAGCAACCTCCTTGTGTGACGTAAGCAGTGACACTTTTAGGTCTGGTTTGATATCTTCGCTGGTGACATATTCAACAAAACTCTTGTGGAGACGAGGGATGGTTTCCTGAGTAATTTCATCTGTTCCAGCAACAAGAACTGTCCGAAGTTGTCAAACAAAATGTAACATATCAACAGGCCGATAGATTTTTGAAGGGTTCTTAGAATCTACTCTTCGCAGATCAAGTATCTTTGCCAATATGCCAACAGAAAATGGTGTGTTGAGAACAACAATAGCTCCTACAACTCGTTGAAAGGTTTCAAATAGCCAAGGATTTGTTTGATCATGGTACATATTGTCAAGTATGACATGATAGAGCTTGTTGATATTGCCCATGCCTTCCACATTGAGCTGATCAAGAACCTCATCAAGACATTCTGAGCCAGATGCCTTGATCCGGGATCCAATATATGCCACTGCAGTTGTTGCCCAAACAAAAAGACCAGATGCCTGACGATACAGTTTCTGCATGTCTTCTTTGCTAGGCCATTCACCCAGTTTATGTTTAGTAGCTATCTTCCGGATCTGGTCCTGAAGAAATATTTCTACATCCTCAATAGACGATTTTT
>JARJLF010000934.1:0-116725 GCA_029378395.1 Mycena leptocephala
CGTTCCAGGTGCGTCTCGAGCGGTCTAAGCGTTACCAACCACTAAAACAACGCCGTGAAACGGCCTCGACCCCCCGCTACCGTGTTCCACAGCCCACATTCAGCTGTCCCCGCCCTTTCTCGTTGCCGGCGCTCACAACGTCCTGTTTGGCCGCCGAGCCCACCACAGCGCCCGCATCCCGGGTGCAATGCTCTGCTCAAACGGAGATGTCCACCTCCCTCGTACCCTTGTTCCTTGCGTGGAAATCCGCCGCACACTATATCTGCATCTGAATAAACCTTCGAGTATAACAGAGTTAGCAAAAGAAAAAGGCTCAGCAAGCGATGCAGCATGCCCAAAGCCGAATCGCACGGGCGTCTCCCGGCTGAAGTGGAGAACGTAGAGGTGTAATAAAGTGCTGGGGCAGACCACCATCATTGAGTCTTGGAGGAGTACTCTGTTGGGAGCGTGAGTCAGTGATGTATTTTTGACGGGTTCACGGGGGTACAATTGCGCATGGACTCAGCCCAGGAGGAGGTTGGATCAGCCGGCCCGAGGCAGTCGACGGCCTGCCAGAACAACTGGAACCGGATGTTCCGCCGGAATTAGTGTTTCGATTACAACACACCTTCAACGAATGACTCCAAAAAAAAGAACCCAAAGAAAAAGCAGCACAAAAAACCCCGCCTCTACGCACAATGCAGGACCGAACCTCGAATCGAAAGGGGTTCCTGCCTGAATTCCGCAGGATTTTGGTTACGGATGGCAGGTGCGGACCATCTGCCGTTGGGTCTTGTACCCTCCTTTTTACAGGCGGCTGAGTACACGAATCTCTCTAAGTCAAGTAGGTGAGTTGCATTGTAATTCTACGTAGCGTGAGTTCTCCGCGTGAGGGGTTAGGCTCACTCACAATTCGGAAGGTAAGAGCACCCGCTTAGAAAACCGGGGGAAAAAGCGAAAAATCATCTTCATGACCCAAGCCCGAATTGAACGGGCATTCGCGACTATTCTGTTACAAAGCGCCGGTGCGGACCACCGCCGTTAGGTCTGGCAGGTGATAGATGTATGATTTTGGAGGTCCGAAGTATCACCGGAGGCATAATGGGCATTACCCGAACCCGAAGCACTATTGTCGATAGTGCCCTCAGCACTTGCCAGGCCTATGGCGAGAATAGTGTGCAAAAAGATTTCACATATTGGGGGTCAGAATCAGCGGTGCCGCTTCTCGACCCCGCCAGCGCATCTGCAAGATCCTTCTCCGTCACCCGCACTGTTTCCAGACAGATGGACAACCGACTGAAATCAAGAACGCAAACAAAACTTCACAAGGCAAAGACACAAGATCGGCCCAGCCGTAGGTCGAACGCCACGGCGAGTATATTCTGTCCGCATTTGCTTTTTGCACCTGAGGAGCATTCCTTCAGTTCATGAAAGGTTTTCCCGCCGACCGATTCTTGGCCCCTACCCACGACTTCCGCGCACAGGGACAAATTTGTCCCAGTAGTGTGGAAGAGAACTAAATGCGCCACAGAAAGTACATCTACCGGGTACACATCGTCGAATACTGATCTTCCATGATCCTGATTTCAGCCCGCCCATTATATTTATCCAGGAACCACTCCCATGCACCACAAGTCATCTTCCAACCCTCCTCCTCACTTGGACATGGACACCCCCAGTGAAATTCTGAACACATCAAGTTTTCGTCCCAATTGGTATATCGATGTCCCCCAAAGTTCAAGCTTTTGCATGATTGTCTACGGACGCTCCGGCCCTAGGGGGTTTGCCTCGTTGGATCCCGGTCAGGTTCCTTTCACGATTGTATGGAATAATTTTCAGAATCGTCATGCTGCCCCCGGTCCTCCCAGTTCTTCCACGACAATCTGACCAACAAAATCCCCTCTATTCGAGCGGCGGCCGTGCCGTCCGGAAAACAGCGTTCCACAGATTTGAGATGGATGCCAAGCCCGGCTGTGCGCACAAAGAAGTTGTCGCCATCTTTGATTCTCCTATTGCGGTGCGGCTGCAATGATTCTTGTCATTCTCCCCTCTTTCAGAACTATAAGACATGCCGGCGCCTCGCTTCGGCACCATTTTATACTGGAAAGCGATGTAGAGACCTACGTGGCCGCAATTCCCAGCAATGTGAGATCCACCAAACTAAGATTGTTTCCACAGCAGTTAGAGCTGTGAAAACACGAGATATGTCCGCACCGCCGAGCAACAAAGTTAGGGATAATTACCGAAGTCAGGTTGCATTCACCGGCAAGCATCATAACTTCAAGCCGACTTGGCCTTGAACACATTGAGGAAATTCCAACAGCCTTTGACGGCTGTTCAACTGCAGGCCCATTTGGTCGAGCGGGATCAACTTCTAGGCGATGGATCTTGGGAAGCCGTCGGAGCGAAAGATTGATTGAAAACCGGCAAGAAAAAAAGTTGTAGTTATGAAGACCCGAGGAGAGCGAGCGAATGGAGTAGGCTCGAAGGAGATAAGGCCCAACCAATTGGGCACATAATTTTAATAGAACAGTTAATTAATCGCTGCCACTGACGGTAAGAATTTGATTGCTGCAACACCATCCATCCACCTTGGCGTTCAATCTGGTTTCGCGGGCGGCAATTGGACATTCGTGACACGCATAAGGTATTTCTTTCCCTCGATGAGTGCCTGAGTCGCGGACACAATTAGCTCGCAGAGTACTTGGCACTCTCACGCCACTGTGGCCACCCGAGGGGTCGCACTCGGCTGTACTGCATCGAAAATACCGTGCGCAGATATAACATTGGGGCAGAGACTGTGTGTCGCCAGCAACTTTCCTACAATGCCCCTTAGCTCCCCCGCAACAATTGACAGGATTCTCGAATACACTGCAGCAGCGGCAAATGTATTGCAGGATGTCGCGACTGCATCTGAGATTCCCTTCCTCAGCAGAGTTTGCACAATCACTTTGGCGATCATTCCTATGGTGCAGGTATCCAATCGGTACACCTTTGTGTCCTGTTTTTTTTAAAATTGAAAATGCAGAACACCCGGTTTCAACGGGAACGATGCCTTCGTATTGTTGAGGAGATTCACCACTCTCTCTGTGCACTTACGAGCCTGTCGATTCACTCGGACGACATCCAGGCTCCGAAAACGCTTCACCAGATTGCACAATTTGCCGCGTAAGTCTTGTCGACCTCTGAGTTTGTCAGTGTCCTCATTTTTGTCTCCGGGTGCAGCACTCTGCAGAAATTGGATTCATGCTTGAGATCCCAGCGAGAGCTTGGAACAATCAAGCGCCTTTTCAAGCAAGGCGAAATCACTGCCCAATTGGATACGTGCGACGCTGATTTAAGGGCCTTGTTGGGTATCTTCACTGTCAATCCTCACTCTCTGATCAAGGAGCAAAATCTAACTCAGGTTTTGATAGGCAAAACAAGCAGCTGGACTCGCTAATGCTCTTGTTGAATTCAGTATCGACACAGAGACGCGCCATCAAGAGCTGCTTGAAATGATTTCATCCCAGAGTAGCTCATTTGACACCGTGTCTTCGGTAAGCATGTTCCATTAAATTTGCACTCTCTGACATCACTACTCAGATTGGCCGAAGCTCCCTGAATGCCAGGTGAATATTTCTCGACTCAGAGGAACTATTTTGCTTATTTGTTGTCCAACAGCTCCGGATCATTCTCCCTGCTGCCTGCCCGCCCAAAAATTTTTCATGGTCGGGAGTCTGAGCTCGAATGTCTTGTAGACACTCTTCTCCCAGATACGGCCCGGGTCGCAATATTGGGCCCAGGCGGAATGGGGAAGACGACACTGGCGATGGCCGCCCTTCATCATCCGAAAGTTGCGAATAAATACCAGGCTCGGTATTTCATCTCCTGCGAGTCTGCTCACGCAAGGGATTCTCTTGTTGCAATAATTGGTTCCCATCTTGGGCTTGATACCTCGAGTACATCGGAGAGAGCCGTGGTTGGCCTGTTGTCTGCTGGACAGCCGTGCCTAATGATTTTGGATAATTTCGAGACGCCATGGGAAGCACTGGAAGGTCGTGCAAAAGTGGAGGCATTCCTCGCACTCCTAGCTGATATCCCACAGGTAGCACTTCTGGTAAGTCCCCTTCATACCTCAATGTACATTTGCTGACTTGGCCTTCTCAGCTCACAATGCGTGGGGCTGAGAGGCCCGGAAAAGTTCAGTGGACCCATCCATTCCTACGTCCCTTAATGCCTTTGGATCGAGCTGCTGCCCGCCAAACTTTTATCGAAATTGCAGACGAAATTCATGATGACCCAGAAATCGACCAGCTCTTGGACATTACAGACAACATACCTCTCGCGGTTCAACTCGTCGCATCGGTTGCAGCCTCTGAAGGCTGCGTGACCACTCTGGAGCGTTGGAACCTGGAGAGGATTGCTCTTCTCTCCGCTGGCTATGATAAACGATCTAACCTCGAGATTTCCATCACGCTTTCTGTTTCGAGTCCACGCTTGCAATCTTTGCCTCATGCCGTGGACCTCCTCAGTCTGATGTCGCTCCTCTCAGATGGAATTTCAGACCTTGACTTGGCTCAAAGCAATATACCGATCCCGGATATCCCGAATTGCAAAACAACACTAATCCGCACCTCACTCGCATATGTTGACCATGCCGGACGATTCAAAGTGTTGGCACCGATTCGGGACTACATTCGCAATGCCAGACCGCCATCCTTGCAATTGGTGAGGCCCTTACGAAGATATCTCATTGATCTTCTCAAACTCTATGAGGCCTCGTGGCATGCTTCTACATTTGCAATGGACTTGGTTCCTCGCCTTGTCTCAAATCTGGGAAATTTGTACAGTGTACTGCTACAGGGATTGGAATCTGATCATACTGGCCTCAGAGAATCCATCCTGGGCATAATTATGTTCAACGACCTCACTGTGATGATGAGTCGGGGGCTCACTCCACTCATGCTGCGCCTGCCAGAAATACTGTCTAGAATGGATGACCATGAGCTTCATGGACGGTTTATCGCCGAAGTATTTGCGTCTATCGACGCATTTGGGTCTAGCGAGATCTATATGCTCCTCCCCAATCCGGAATTGGCCATGGACAAAGGTATAGAGCATTTTCGCCTGATCCAAGACTCTAAGGGGGAAGGTCAGTGGATTTACTTCATAGATCAACAGATCTTTGAATCAAATATATGCCTGCAGCTCGACTCTACTGTGCGATAGGAGCATATTACCTCGGAGCCCATAATCTCAAAAAAGCCGAGGACTTCTATAGGCTTGCCCTCTCTGTGCCATCGCAATGCGGTTCCGACACCGTTGCATTTCTACCCCTGATTGGCCTGGCTATGACGGAATGGAATCGCGGCAATCACGCCAGGCTTTAGGCCTGGGCCAGAAAGCACACAGCATTGCCTGTCTGTTGGGGAACGTCAGGGGAGAGTTGTATGGAATGCGAATGCAGGCTCACTGTTATACATCGCTGGGAGACTTCAAGCACACCGTGGAGATCCTGGAGGAAGCCAAGGAGCTGGTGGTTCGGGCAGGTATGCAAGGGGGACAAGTAGAAAGTGTCCTAATGAATATGCAGGCAGAGGTGTACCTGCTCAAGACCGAGTATTCCGACGCGCGGCGTATCCAAGAAGCTATCCTGCGCCAAACATCCGCCGTGCTCTCGCCTGTGGACCACGCATATGCCCTCATGAATATTGCATCCCTCGATATTGCTACTGGTGCCAGCGCAGATGTTGTGTCTCTCAATCTCAATGCTGCGCTCACATGCTTTCAAAATGCGCATCACCTGCGCGGCATATCCGCTTGCGAGTACTTCCATGCGGAACTGCGGCATCGAGAGGGTGATGGCATAGGGGCTGGAGTCGAATACATCCGGCTTTTTGCTGCCGCAAGGGACAATGAGGCCGAACTTGCGTATTTGTGCCTGGCAAGGCTGGCCGACCCAACAAACCTCGTGCATACAGATATGGAATGCCACCGATGGGCGGTGGTTTTCCTCGCGTTTGGTTTACGCCCGCTGGTGCGGAGGCGTCTGATGGTACATCAGGCCTTGCAGAGCCTTGGGGGTGTGCTCGTACAACAGGGTGCGGACGATACGGCGTTGAGCGTTTTGACAGTTGCCCTGGAGGGTTTCGCACAGATGGACGTGCATCAGAGCAGGGCCAAGTGCATGTGCACAATAGGCGACATTTATGTGCGGTGTGGCGACCTTTCCAGGGCCAGAGAAGTGTGGGAGGCTGCACGACCATTGTTTGAGCACTCAGAACAGAAGATGGAGATTACAGGAATTGACAAAAAGCTCCAGGCCCTCAGCATAGCCCAGAGATTTCAGGATATCCCCAAAGCACAGTTGCCTACTATCCAGCCCACTTTGCAGTAGTCTGGCGGGTATAGCAACGAAGAGAAGCCTGTTTGGACCCCGTAACTATAGCAGTTTTCTTGTAGCTCCTATGAATTACTATTTAGCCCCTCATATCTTCATGTACCCGGATGTGGAATTGTTCATGATCCTGTCCGCATTTCGAACCCGTTCCCTCCGGAAAAAATAGATATACACTAGAGAGTTTGCGATGCAGCCATTGGAGTCATCTGATGGCTGTTTGGCGTTGCGCAAATTGATGGCTAATGGCTCGAATGGCTTTGATACTTGCCCCATATTTTTGGAGTCATTGAGTTGCTTCCGAGTCGCTCAGCTCATGCATGGGTGATCAGTCCCACTCACATATATAACGGCCAGATTGTAGGCCCAAAATAGCTAATGTTGTTGAATTTCGGGGTCTCATGCAGTTCTAGGGGTATTCCTTAAGCTAACATGCTCATTGAAACTCTTGCTAGCAGAAAAAGCATACACTGACTTTATTTTATCAGGCATTTGAACCATAGTAGCCATCAGTTTGCGCAACGCCAGGTAGCCATCAGATGGCTCGAATGGCTGCATCGCAAACAGACACTGCGTTCAAGGCCCTCCTTGACTTACCCTCTGGCAAGGTCCCTATACAGAGCTCGGCAGACCAAATCTGTTTAGTGACCTACGCAATCTCTGTGTAGCTCTGTATAGATCTGTGTAGCTGTGTGTAGCTGTGCGTAGGTCTGCCAAGGTATGTATATGTCAGGCTAGGTCTGCCTATCTTCCTAGACAGATATCACCTCCCCGGAATACAGCCATCTGCGGCACTTGTAATGTTTGATTGAATAAATATGGGCTTAACTACAACGTAGTTGAGTATAGATGAGTTTAGGTAGCTACACTGATCTGAAGAGACCTACACTGGCCTACACGGGGTCAGCTTAGATGACCTATACACAACTGGTCAGGCACTACGCACACCTTGCCACAATTGTGAGCAGGTCGGTCTAGTAGACCTACACAGAGTCTGTTTAGCCTCCTAGGCATTCCTTCACAGACCTATACACACCTTTACAGACTGAGGCTAGGGGGTTTAAGGCACGAGGTAAAATGCGATACCTGACGAGGAAACGACCAAAGAAAAATTTCACGCCAAAAGGCTGCACGACCTGACCTCGGAGTTTAACGAGTCTGCCGTAGGGATGGGACACTTTCTGCCACAATCAAACCAGCTCCAAATTCTAACGACTAGGAATAAACTTAGCAAATAACACCTGGGTATATACTTGGGAAAAAGGTGCCACATAAATACTGGTTAGAACTCAAAGGTACTTGACAAGATGAAAGAAATAAGATATAGAAAATTACATATCAGAAAGCACTGGTTTTTGACCAGCTGCACCCTCACCCTGCTCAATTCTGGACGTCTCAAGTTCCAATGAAAGCTCATCAATAACCATATCGGGTGGACGGAGTGTTGCAAGCTGCATTAGTGCCTTCTGATTGTGTTCAAGCTCGGTAAGTCTGGCATCAATCCGCGCAACATCTTTGGCTTGTGACGACGTTTTAAAAAGTGGACGAGCAGCTGTCCAATGCTCTGCAGCCTCTGAGAAATTCCCCATTTTGTTGGCAAGATCTCCGAGCCGCAATAGGCATTGAGCTCTGCTGCGATGGCCATCCATAAACACAAATCCCTCCATGGCCACAGTGATTAGGCTGTGTGCAGTATAGTTGTCTCCATGGGAAATGAACACATCTCCAAAGAATAGAAGTGCTTTGTGGAGGGCTAATTTATCCTTAGATTTGTGTCCCAATGCAAGGCAACCTACAAGCCATGGGGATCTACTCTACTCTCCATGCTATCCCAGCGGTCCCTGTCCGCAAATCTCTCCAGACAAAAGGACACTACTTCATTGTCCTTTCCCCAGCACAAATTGAGACAGTCCTGCAATGTATTCTTTGCTGTGGAGATGTCCCCCTCCCTAAGTCGGAGGTCTGCCAAAATCATTTCACAAAAAGTAACTCCGCCAAAGTATTTCATGTTGCTGAATATCGTTTTTGCCTCATTCAGGTTCTTTTGTACAGCCGATTCAGTTGCACCTGTCATCACATCGATTTCAGCAATATTGACCAGTGCCCAGGCACATTTGTGAGGATCTTGATCACTGTTTTGCAAAATTTGGGAGTGGATACTTCTGGCATCGGTATATTCAGATTTCAGCAAATGGACCTGTGCCTCAACTATTTTGATATCTGAGTCAAAAGAGCCTCCCTGCATGCCACAGATGCCTACAAGCTGCTTGGCTCTACGGAGGTAGTCAATGCTTTTTCGGTAGGCACCAAGTTGGGATGTGCATCGAGCTGCAACTCGGAATGCCCATGCCTCCTGGTATAGATTTCCTGACAATTTGGCCAGCCTCCTTGCCTCGTTCAGATGTGTCTGAGCATTAGCAGCGTCTCCCTTCCTGCACCTTATTTCAGCAATGGTGCTTAACATGCTGCACTGAGTGTCAGTATCTCCGCATGATCTTGACAGTGTGAGTGCCCTCTCGAGTAATTCTATGGCCATATATATGTTGTTGTCTACATAGCAATGATAATATCCAGCAGCCTCGTTGAATTTACCTAGGTGAATATCTTGTAAGGATATGATTACAAACAATAGGAGACCCACCCTCAATTCTTGGATCTTCGAAGTTTTCGCAATGAGATATGGCTTGTGCAATCATTGATTCTGGATTGGATATAGGATAATTTCTGTATGACCGAAGGACTTATGTAATAAACTGTATCTTCAGTCTGTGGCCACTGTGCTGAGAGAGAACAGCTGGAATGTTGACTATCGATGGAGTAAAACTGCGCCCAGTCACTCTGTAGAATGAGTTCAGATTTAAGATGCACTCCGTTGTGTTTGTAAGATCTGGATCTTGTGGATGTAATCCTAGGTCAAGGAGTTCGTGCAAATTCCCCAGATTCAATGTTATTGATTGAGAATGTCGCTCAGCTGTGCTCCGTTGTATTTCCCGTATAGATCTAAAAGGGAATAGAAATGCTTCCTCAACGGGTGCATAAGAAACAGAGAAGGGGGAGAGAACTGCTGGATGTGTTCTCTGATGGGCATGAGCAACCGCAGTCGTTTCTTGTGGTCATTGTATGCCAAGGATGTAGCAAGTAGTGTGGCTTTACAACTCCGAATGTCCTTGATGGGAAGACGACTTTGGAGAAATTCAACATCTGAGAGGCCATCTGGAAGAATTGAGAGTAAACTCAATAAGTCCTTGGCACCAGACGTGATCCGGGGACTGGTGAGAGAGATCTTGATAGATGCATCCAGATTGGATTTTCTGTCAATACCAGCCGAGAGTAGAGAGGTTTTCTCAGTTTCCCAGCGAGCCAAGACATTTTTAAAGCCCTCATAGTCTGCCAGATGAGCCATGAGATCCACAGCTAAGGGCATGTTGTCTGTGAGTCGGAGAAGTTGCTTCATGTATTCTTCGGGATGATCTGTGATATCCATGAAAATTTGTTGGGCAGCCTCATCTGACAAAGGGTTCAGAGGGGGCAAAAATGGGTGAGTCCCACAGGGGGCATGCCCCACCACTTATCAGCTCATAAGCCGCAGACGCTTATGAACGGCGGTTTGCTCGTTTATTGATGGCTCGGAGAATTTGCCTCGTGTTTCCCTCATGTAATGAACATTGATGTGTAGTGGGTTCAAACCTGGGTAGCAGCATTCTTTTTAAAATATTACCTTTCATTTGCTGGCAGACTCAGAATTACACAAGGAATGTTGGCTACACCTCTCAAATTTACTGAACTCTATACTCGCTATCACAACAAGTAACCGGAAATGGGCTGATTGCATCAGACCATGTGCACCAACTTCAACCACCTACTATCAGGAGATGCCTGAGGGTCCTCCCTATGGATAGCATAACTTGTTTCATAGAATTGGCCCATTCGCTCTGTTTATCGTGGCGGACAGATCAGCTGTGCTTATTGTCATACGCTGCCTCATCAACCGCAAGGGAAAATCTCTGGAAGAAAACTCTTGGACACTTGATTGAGAGCCTGGTGCTCATGGAGTAGACTCAACAGCATCTTGAGTGAATTTCAGAACATCCAGATCATAGATCATGCAGCGTAACGGAGCTGCAAACCGTGCTTCAACTAAGGCAGCGAAATTTCAACATACATCACCAAATACCCGATTGGGAACACGGTCCCGGAGCAGGGGTACCAGAGATAAGGCATACAAATTCTCTACTGTCTCCTCAATGACTTTTAAGCGAGGATATGGTGGTAAATGGCAGATTTTGTGCCTAAACAAGACAACACTCTATTTGAGGACCACGCAGGATTGACTGGCTGAACATATTGGCCTGTTTCACCCCATTTAAGCGATTATTTCCTAAGTCTATGGGGCTCAAATTATTGGGAACATCCCCAGGACTTCTCTCAGAAAATACTAGACCCTGTCTATACACAACGCCACCGCTGCGCAAAAGGCTTTTGGGCATTCGGGGCAAAATCACGTGCAACGGAATTTCCCGATTTATCGAACACATACTGAGTGTTGTCATTCCCGAAAGTGAGTGGGAGGCAGCCATATAACCTAGAAAACATCTATATGTGGTTGGAAGTAAAATAACTCACCAATTGCGATCACAATAGACGAATTTCCGGTTACTTTTTGTGATAGCGAGTACATATTTCTGTCTGCATTGTTGAGTTTCTTTCCAGTGTGGTGTTAGGTACACAGCAAAATATTCAGTTAGTCAATGCAATTTATGGAGCTTAGAATCTCTTCTTGGGCTCCTTGGAACACAGCCAGTATCCTGAAAAGTATAATATTTCAGAGGGATACAGGCAAAATTCCTGTACCAAATGTTTGCAGTTTTGAGAAGGAACTAACAGTATGGTGCCAGAAGGCAGTAGGTAAACCCATCTCAGTCGGTGTGTATAGGCTACCATTTGGGTGCTGAGATCCACAACCTCAAAACAGGTGACTCATCGAGAGTGCTGGGATGATGGCATAGCACAGTACATTACAACTTCGCATGTTCCAGAAAATGGACTGGTCAAGCTAATATATTATCTTGAATTTTGTTTCAAAAAAACCTTCATAGAATAGCACAAGTATGACTCACCCTGATGGCATATGTCGTCTCCACTGAATTTCTCTCCCGAAAATTGTTCACTACAAGTTGTTAGAACAGCACAAGGTCGTGAAGGCTGCAAAAAAATCTAGAACTGCTGTAGAGAATATGTTTACAGAGAGTTCGGTAATCTATTGTAGGTGTGGCCAACACTCCTTGTGTATTTCTGAGTCTGCCCCTAAATAAAATGTAATATTCAAAAAAAGAATGCCACTACGCATCAATGTGCAATTTCTCCGAGCCATCAATAAGCAAGTAACCTGCGAGCAACCTGCGATCAATAAGTGTCTGCGGCCTATAGATTTTAAGCGGTGGGGCATGCCCCCTGTGTCCATGCCACTTTCGCTGGGTGTTCAGCACCTCGCATTGTTATCTGTTGGATGTAAACAGCCGAACTTGACAGAGAGATGGGACATTTACCATTAATGCAAGGTGTGGTATATCCGTCAGGAGGGAAAGCAGCTCCTCAACCCTGCCCTGGGACTTCATTGGCTCCCAAGGAGTTTCGAGATTATCCAAAATCAGGAGGGAGGGTGGTTTCCTTGCAAAATACTGGACAACAGGTTTGGTGAGGTCTTTTCCCGGGTTCAATCCCAGGTGCAAGCCAATCAATGCAGCTAACTCGGCACTGTTGGTTGCAGATTCAGCGCCGACAAAATATTGGTGCTCAAATTTGGCGCCAATATCTGGGTGATGCAGGGCAGCTCTTGCGAGGGATGTTTTACCATTCCTCCTCCCCCGAGAATAGCTACTCTTGGTTAATCCAGGCTGAGTGTTTCAATGATGTGCTTGAGTTCTATTTCACGACCATAAAATATCTTGGGCTTTGAGGGCAACATTGAGAACGAATTTGAGCTTCAAAGTATAAGTAGAGGCCACAGATGAGACTGGGTGTCTGACCTATTATGGGATTCGTTGGCCTTTTGGTATATCTGGTCCTAATAATCAGCGGTGGGCTTACAAAAGAAAATGCCCCATTTGTTTGTGACTTTCGCTAGTCAAGGCCAATGGTTTGACCTCTAGAACGGGTCCGTGCAACAGATTAAATTGTAAAGCAGGGATCATGCCCCAGGTGGAAGTCTTTCGTGGATCTGAAGTTCCATTGGGAATTCTGCCAATTTTTGGGCACTGAACCTGTATACTTCTCAATTGCTTATTCACTTGTACAGATAACACGTTAATTGCATTAGAGAATGGTAGTATTTCCACGTTGTGCATGTCCCATGTAATGGTCGCTGGCAAGCTCTTCAAATTGAGAAATAATTGGTTGAACCTCTGGCTAAACTGCTGGTATAGTGTGTATTTTGTAAGAATGTTGATACCCTACCTAAAGGTTCAGCACCCGCCTCGAAGAGGCCCAATCCCAAGTCATACATTATCTTGAATTTTATTTCAAAAATGGTTCATAGAATAGCACAATTATGATTCACCCTGATGGCATATGTCAGATCCACTGAATTTCTCTCTCGAAAATTATTCACTACAAGTTGTTCAAAAGCACAAGGTCATGAAGGTTGGAAAAAAAATATAGAATTGCTGTGGAGAATATGTTTACAGAGAGTTCAGTAATCTGTTGTATGCGTGATCAACATTCCTTGTCTATTTCTGCGTCTGCCACTAAATAAAAGTGGTATTTCAAAAGAACGCTGCTACACAGGTTTGACCCACAACACATCAATGTGCATTACACATGCACACGAGGGAACATGCGGCAATTCTCTGAGCCATCAATAAGCGAGCAAACCGCCGTTCATAAGCGTCTGCGGCTTATGGAATTTAAGCGGTGGGGCATGCCCCCTGTGTACAACTTAGTGCAAACATGGAGTCATTTATATTTACCGACTCAGTATATATGATTCATTCTGACTTGAATCTGACTCAGAATATGACTCCTGTTCTCTAGTATATGAAGCCTCGCTTGTATCGTAGTTGGTTATCGAATTGAATTGATTAGTAAGTGAAACTAAAGAAAGCTTATATTCTAACAGGTTATTGGCCCCGCCCGCGCCTGAACTAAACTATGAATGACAACTCTGCCTACCGTATCAAACTTCTCGAGGATGCATCTGGCTACTCGACGTGGTCCACAAAGGATATCGACATCTTGACTGACCAAGATCTCGAAGAGTGAAAATGTCTCCCAGCGTGGCCGATTGTACTGCTCCTACGGCCACTGAAACAGCGCTTCTCGACGCTTGGAAGAAGAAGCAACGTAAGGCACTTTCCGCCATCCGTCTACGCATTGGGGAGAGCCCTATGGCCTTTATACAGCAATGCAACACTGGTGATGACACTTGGGATAAGCTCGCACGTGTTTATCAACCAAAGGGCGCCATCTCTATCATTTGCCTCTGTCGGCAACTCTTACGCTCTGCCTGTGCTGAAGGCGAGAGCATCGCGGAACATATCTGCACTCTGACGCAGCTCTGTACTAGCCTACAGAATTTTAGGACTCAAATCGATGAGCTGGAATTGCCATTATACTGCTCACCTCTCTACCTGATTCTTGGGATACTTGGGTCTCCAGCATTGATGGGCAGGTTAGCTGGGTGAATTCAACCTTCCAGTTTGTGAAGCATGCCTCTGTTTAGGAGAATGAAATATTCTAAGGAATGGGGCAGCGGTAGGGCTGAAACGAGTCACGTATCAATATGTCCTGGTGCAGTTGCTGAAAATCTCCTGTAGCCCTTGACAGCTGCGGCCTTAATTTCCACAGTTGCTTCGAAATTCAGTGAACCCAAAGGAAGAAGAGGCAGCTGAAAGTAGCCTCGCACCTAAAATCGGGCACCAGAGGAAATACAGTTAATTCTGAATTGGTGAGCTGCAACATGAACGGGGACCATATCGCAAAGGAAATGTATTCCAGAGGTCCCGTTCCACGACATGCGCACTGTTTTCGTTTTTGAGGGAGTGTCTTGTTGTCGAAGAGTAAGTACGGGCAGCGTCAAGCGACCGAGGATCTAGTGGCCTGCCGGGCACCCCGCTCAGAGACCCGGAGCCCCTCACAATAGAAGCGCACGGGAGACCTTAGGTATCCGCAATGCCGACAAGGCCACATAACCGCGCTGGTTTACGGAGAAGCGCGGGTTTGTGTATGCGACGTACGAAATGAAAACTTGATACTATGATGCGTGGATGTCACAGGAAAAGGCGAGATATCCAATGACGAGGACCGAGGTGAATGGTAGGGTAAGTAGACGTATCCGTAAAACTGAAGAGAATGGCGCAGAAGCCCAGCGGGATTCAATCAATTCAGATAATTCCAGTCCGCCGTTCCAGTGCAGAATAAAAGAGCCTCCGTTTTTTACGCATCAGACGCGTTTCGGTGGTGAATCCAGAGCGCGTGAGAATGCAACGAGAGCTCAGAGTACAGTTGAGGGGATATCAGAGAAACAGTGTGTAGGTGGGCAGCACCAGCAGCCTGAAGGATGGGCGGGGGCTCCAAGCACAGGCCCAGGACAGAGAGATGACGATGGCAGGCGAGAGCAAAGGGACAATTGATCCGGCCGCCGATCAACACAGCCACACCATCTTCTCTCATCCACCCACGCCGCGAACTGTTCTAGAATGCGTCTCAATTCGGTCTCCCTCGTACTAGTACTGCTCTAGTCCTTAGCGCCTCTCGATATAACCCTTCTTCGCGGTGGATTGCTCCACTATTTCAGCCCTCCTCTCACCTGCGTCCCTTCGCCGCACAGTCAATCGCCCAACCATCTGAAGTATCCCAAGGGCTCTTATGCCCCTTCCATTCGCGACCTTTCTCCTCCCAAAGTCGGTCTTGATCTCCTTAGTTTCAACAAAAGATCTCTGGTACTTTCGAGCTTCACCCCGGGCCTCTGCAACAAGCACAACTCTCGCGTCCGATCCCCGCTCTCTCCGCGTCGTCGAATATGAGCCCGTTACACGCCCCCAATGTACTCTACTCATCATCACACAAAGTAACCGGAAATGTGTGTTTTACGGTCACAATGTGTAGAATATTTTAAGTCAAAGTGCATGGAGATGTTCCCTAGGATATATGGCCCACCTTCAATCTGAAAGGGGCACCGAAAATGTCGATATGTGCTCCATAAATGCATTATATCATTGCACATGATTTTGCCTCAAATGGCCACAAAAGCTCACAGAGCGGCACTCCCTGTGTGACTAAATGTGACTGGTAATGACTGAAGTGGCAGCACAGAGTCTCCTGAGCATTTTGGGTGCAAAAAGGATCAGGATAAACTCATATTTGGGTAGAAAATGAGGGCCTCATCTTCAGTGACCCGAATCCTGGATGAGTTCTGAAAGCTGCAGTATTAAAGTGTCCCGCTAAAGATGAAAATAGCCCTTGAGCCCCCTATTTCTTCATTTGAAGATGAGAGGGCATCTTCTAGTCCATCTTCGATGCATTTCTGAGCCACCATCCCTGCCCCCTCTCCGGCTAAATTCTTAGTGATGAAAAAAGGCACTTTCACACGGTTTGTGATTATTGCAATCACTCCAATGCACAGCACACTAGGTCAGCCCTGCACAAGCCACAGAAAATGTTCATTTATCCATCCCAGCATTTGTTGGGGGTCAATCCACCATTCTGAGCTTTTGCTGACCATCTTTTTTTGGGAGGATGATTAGATCTCGTAATTGCAGATAGCACAACTGATCCTTTCACACCTCTTAACTGCACCAACGATCCGATTCATGTCAAGTAAGTTATGTTGTAGACTTGTAATATCGGTGGACATCTAGTGATAGCAGGTTATTGATTTTAGTGCACACCGTATGGTGCAATAACTTGATTTCCGGTTACTTTGTGTGATGACGAGTAACTCTGCGACGTCACCGATGTGCTTTGGCCTCCCCTGCGCCCTACGAGCTTCCTACTCTCGACATCACGCCGGCGCACACCTGACACCTATCCAGCACCACCACCCCCATGCGCAGCATACGACGATGGTCTATCTCGTGGCCTAGGTCGCGTATCCGCCCCCTGCGACCGTCTCTACTGCAAACCCACCATGTCGCTTGGGGTCCACGCCCGCCGTGCGGTGCGAATCACGACGAGAACGGCCACCCGCATGCACAGTGCCGGTGCTGGACTTCCCTGGTCGCCGGCGCCGCCTTTATCTGTTCTTCGCGGCACCTTCACCCCCACCCCCACTGTCACCGCTCGACGCGCGCGCTCAGGCGCATCCCAGCACCTTCACCGCGCGTTCCCCATTGCCCGCGTCGCCGCCGTCGCCTCGCCGCACACCCCGACCGACTTCTATTCGGCTTCGCCTCCCGGGACTGCCATCAGCGCAGGAGCGCCTCCATACGCCCGAGGATCATAGCACCACCACCATGCAGCGCACGACGCCGCCGTTCCTTGTCGACAGCCGCTTCCCCATCACCTGTTCCCTTCACAACCATCCTTATCATCGCCATCCGAGCCAGCGGCACGCCTCTCATGCGTGGGGAGCCCGCGTGTACCACTATCCGCGTGCGCAGCGCTCCCGCGGCCATTCGTGATCACATGTGCCGCATTCTAAAACCCCACGCATGCATATCTGCCCAATGAACGATGCACGCCGGCATATGTATCCTCAATACGAAGCACGCGCCGGCGGCGTGCCCCGCAGCTGCAGCGGCGATTTCTTATCCGCATGCCACCGTCATCGCATGGCCAGATTCTGCTGAATTCCGCCATTACCTATCGCTGCTCCCCCATAGTCCTCGTCCATACCACCTTCCGTGTCACGCAGCGCCCCGCGGCCGTTCCCCATCGTGCACGCCGCCTCCATCGGCTCCCCCGCCGCATGACTGTTTCCCATCGCCAGCGTCGCCTCCTCGTGCGCTCGGGAGTGCTCGGCGCAATACCACTCCCACTGATCGACGCGTGGCCTTGGATGCATCCCAAAATTGCGCACCGCGCACCGGGTGAGGGATGTCTCTGAGCAAGGAACCGGAGGTGTGTGTTATCTATCTTTGCGTTCCGAACGTAGCCCTTGGATTGAACTATTCCAGGCTGATTGTATTGTTTATTTACTTTTGGCCGCGCCCCTTACCTCATTCTGCGACCCAGTCATATTTCTCACTCCCATGTTGGTGCCGACTCACCCATGACACTCAATGCAGATAAATCATTCTCTTCCGCTGTCACCATAATGAGGCCGATGGGGTGAAAGCATGTATTATCATCTTGCGTTCCGAACATAGTTCTTGGATTGAACTATTCCAGGCTGATTGCCGCAATGCAGATTTTTTTTTGACGCCGCGCCCCCTTACCTCATCCAGCGACCCACCCGCATTCTCAACTTCTACGTTGGTGGCGACTCATTCATGACAGTCAATGCAGATAAATCCACCGTCACCGCAATGAGGCCGATGGGGCGGCGGACTTAAGTCGCGAACTTCTGGACCATACCACGCTGCCCGTACATTGCGGATCCCAATAAATATATGGATTTGATATCCCTTTCGCACGTAACGCATTGGAATAGCCGATGTGTATAAAATGGCACGAGTTGGGAGAGAATGAACAGGACTCTCCCGTCCCTTCTTTCGCCGCAAATTCTTAAATGTTCTTCAAACAGCTTCCCCTACTGCCCTTCTCGCTGTATCGTCAGGCGTTGTTGGAATAGCATCCACTCCTCTTCAGGCCGTGGCTAGGTTGACAGCCAGGGCAAGCTCCTCCTCCCATCACAGCTCATCTAACTCACAGCATTGTATTCAGGCGGCCCACGAAATATTTTGGGGCAATGGTTCCATCGTTCCCTCCGGGCCTGGACGAAAGATACTACCCGAGGTGACTGGCCCGTATCTTGTTCATTGAACTTTCATTTTTCGTATTCAGGATCATATTTGGGCATGTTGTAGATTACGACCAGGCGAGTCGGAAATAATCGTTCCCGGGTGGCTATTCCAACGTGTTAGTGGGCTTGACTCGTTCAAAAGGTATTCCGAATCACCTCAGAGATGCCCGACTCGGCCGTGGTATTTGCGAGTCGAAGGTCAGCAGATGGAAAAAGAAAAGCAAAAGCACCCGCACAGCTCATCATTCGGGCGTGAGTCAGACCCCGTCTTGTAGCCTGACTGGCTTGAGGCACTACTAGAAGCTGCTGTGCACCACACCCGATTAGCATTGCTGGTTTAGACTGTACTTTTCTTGTTTCCAATTGGAGGTGCTTAAATCGCTAGAAAGATGTGTGAAGATGATGCGGCCCAGCAGGAGTGTTGAATAGGAAGGAAATTGTACAGGAAAAAATAAATCAATAATTGTGCACATTTCAAGTGCGGAAAAGTGGGGTGGAAATCAATTGGTCGCGGTTTGAAGGCATTTGGAGACGAACTGCGTGAGATATTGTTACATTAGTGGTTTTTGTTGAAATTTTGATCCGCGCCTTACCTTCAGCAAATACCATCATGTCGATTTTCAAATCTGGCTCAAATCACACCACTCTGCTCATCGATGCGCAGCACTCCCCAAGAATGTTGAGCCAATGGTCACCGCAAAGCGTTATCCTGCGGTCGAGCCGAAAACCTCGAAAAAGCGCAAAACGTGAACTTCTGGACACAATCGCGGAATCGCCTTGTTGTTCCCTTCTTTGCCGCGAAGACACCATTCCCAGTAACGGAATCGCTGTGGTGGGCCACTCCTCCAAACGGGACACGAATTCGCGATCCAGGCAGCACTGCCTGGCGCACCTCTCCCAAGACCCTCTTAATCCAATTCGTTTACCGCCAAGCCTAAGCGGAAGGAAAACCGTTTGAAACAGTTTCAACAGTTTATAAACGGTAATAGTTGTTTCCAGTCTGTGCTCCGGTCGTGTGTTCATCCTTCTACAAAGTACAGACATGAAAATGTCCCAGTGAGCCACCTGTGAGCGGGATCCGAGAAAGTGCACTCACACCACCTTCACAGGCACTTCTTTGATAGTACTGACGAGCATATCAGCAGTTCATCAAAGCTAGTCAATGATATATCGGAATACATTCCTTGACATACTCGGTGCTTCAATGCCCGACGTGCACGGGTGAACTTCTCCGTCGGCGCTTTAATGATCTTATCGAGCCTTTGATCGTTTAAATGTCAAGAAACCCTGCGCGCCATGATCAACTTGGAAGAAAGTAGCACCCAGGATGACAGTCTGCTAGCCAGCATAGACATAGTTACTTCAGACAGACCGCAACAACTGGCGTAAATTAAAGGCCATGTCAGACGTTGAATAAATGATTCCGGTTCATGTCAGCGGCTGCGATTCTTTGAATATCATCTTGAGAGTCTAACGGTCTGTAACGGAGACCCGAGTTGAACTGAATTTACTCCGTGTTGAACTGAGTTCAGTTGATGTTGCGGAAACCATCTTACTTCATGGCTTGTGGGCCTCCTTTGCGCTCTGAAATAGGCCTCACTTAGGAAAATCCGCCGTTCCGAGGGTTTCATTTGGCCGGAAATGGCTGAGGGTTTTGCCGCCCGGCATGATTTTCATGAGTCTACCGACTTGCCATCACTTGGAATGGCGGGGTTACCCGCTCCCGCTCCGGCTGCGCCGCGCTCGTCACAACCGGCGACGCGGCGATTAACTCTGCCTGTTCTTCACCCCCACCACGCAACTCATCGCTCGACCTGACAGACGTGGGTCCCCACCAGAAGGATGAGACGTCCCCACTAAGTGTGAGAGTCCGCTTTCCTAGGCTCCATGCCTTGATTCGGCCTCCGCTCTCGGGATTGAACACCTCAGGCTTTCCGCATACGGAAGTCCCGTTTCCGGGCAGGTTAGCTGGGTGAATTCAACCTTCCAGTTTGTGAAGCATGCCTCCGTTTATGAGAGTGAAATATTCTAAGGGAACGGGGCAGCGGTGGGGCTGACACGAGACACGTATCAATATGTCCTGGTGCAGTTGTTGAAAATCTCCTATAGGCCTTGACAGTTGAGGCTCAATTTCCACAGTTGCTTCGACATTCAGTGAACCCAAAAGAAGAGGAGGCAGCTGAAAGTAAGAATATAAAGCACACAGTCGGAACGAAGGAAGGAATGTTTGAAAGTGTAATGCGTCGTTTATAATGAGTTCAACTATGTTCAGGAAGTGTGGAATATTAAAACGTTCCAAAACAGTCCAGGAGAGAAGAAAAACGGACAAAGCGCAATGGGGAATACTTAAACTCATATGGCCCTCCGGGCATCCCGGTCCGGACCTGTTACTGGGTTAATCATACCGATTTCCAGCACAGCTCATTCCCTCTTACTTATCAGTTCGACTTCTGACCTGCCCCTTTCCAGAAAGTATTTCTGCGTTTCTGGCGTCTCAACGTTTATGGAGGCTTACCATCCAATAATGGGACCAAAAAAAACACACTGACACTGCGTTCAGACCCCCCGTAGGCACAGGTCTGCCAGATCCCGATAGGCAGATGCGTAGGCAGATCAGTGCGCCGACCCTTGCCAATCCATCTGCCCATCCCTGCCGAGGTTGGTCTAGGTATTCTGACCGGATTAGGCACACATAGACTCACATGGGCCGATGTGCCTAGCTGGGTAAATTCAATAACCAGCATCGTTCGTCCTCGTTCTCGATCCAAACCCCAGCTTTAATCTATTCTCACACATACACAAAAGGGAAGACCACAGCCACGGGTTTGACAGATTGAAAGAAATGCTTGATTGCCCAATGATTATTGCGGACATCAATGAAAGATACGCTAAGATTATGTGCCAGGAGAGTTGCAGGAGGTAGAAACAGTAATTACCAATACAACTAGGGCAAATTGGCAGCCTAATTTAGACTGCCACCAACTTGGACCCAGGTCGACCAGGGTTGGCCATGATAGGCACACCACCGTCGGCAAAGATCTGCCAAGGTGGGCAGGCTTTGCCTCGGTAGGGATGCTAGACCAAAGTCGGCCAATGCTATTAACGTGGACCAACGTCGGCTTGGGTGGGCAATTCATAGGCGGAGATCGGTGAAGGTGGGCACATCTGTGCCTACGGGGGGGTCTGAATGCAGTGTGAAGGTGTCATCAGGCCGTGCAAACCTGGGCAAGCTGATTCGAATCTCGTTGAAAGGCAACAGATCGTTTGGGATAGGGAGGGCTGAGCAACATAATTGACTGAATTGGTCGCGTTGCGTGAAGTGTGGGGAGAAGAGATTCAAAGCGAATCGATTGCACACCTACAGACGTAGATCGAGCGCCCACGCAACGCGGAGACAAAATAAAGACCACAGTGGGGAAGTAGCGCCCAGAACGGCGACACGGCAGATGCCCGAGTCAACAATCCAACATCGAATATGCGCGAGGGCCGTAGCATATTATCGTGAATGGGGAAGGATCGGCACGCAGGTGAAAGACGCTGAGGTGCACGAGGAATATGGACCGGCAAAAGAATTCGGGACATGGGAAGAATTTGAGGGTGAAAACCTTGAGCAAGACACACTGGAATAAGATCGCGCACTCTAACCTAACCCATCAGCGGATTTCATCAAGCATCGACTCATCAACTGTTCAACAATAGCCGAGAGATGGGCGGTAGCTTGCACTGCCCAGTGCCGGCACCCTGAGGCTTCACATCTTCCCCACCACACTCATTCACCATGCATCTCGTTCCCTCCTTTCTGGCACTCTCGCTCCTCGCGCTCCCTTTGGTCACTTCTTCGTATTATGCAGAACCAGTCAAATTGGCGGCATTCTATGAGCGAGCGTATTTTGAATCCGCATCCTGCCAACTTCGAGCTCTCACGGAGATCCAGGACGGGGCCTAAGACGGAATTTACATCTCAGCTGGAGGCGGTTGCAAGTGCTCTCAAAAAGCACCACATCCTGGTCACCCAAGTGGATTGCGCTGTCGAGCGAGCCACGTGTGAGCGATACCGTCCCGGTCCATTGCCGTGAGCACAGCGACTACACATTTTGTTTTTTATCCAACCACGATTTTTGTAGTTTCTTGCGGGTGTACCGATATGGCATACCTACTGCCTATGATGGGACGAGTATGAAAGCGGCCGACATTGTTTCTTACATGCTCCGGTAAGTGATTATAACCTGGGTTTGCCGGTCCTCATCCCTGTTTCTTATAATCAGGAAATACACCGCCTGGGTTCTTGAGGTTACTGCCCTCAACCTAGAAAAATTCAAGGATGCCGACAAGTTTGTCGCCGTCGCATCTCTGGCCACTTCGACCGATGCGCCCGCCGCTGCCTTCAGTGCTGTCAAAAAAAAACACCATGACCGGATTTTGTTCGGTCTATCAACCGACCCCGAGGCCGCAGCGGCAGCCGAGGTCAACGCCCCTGCAATCGTCGTATATCGCAGGTTCGACGAACCCCGCACGTTGTATCCTTCCCCCGTCTTCGAGGTCTCTGTCAACGACCTTGAAGATTGGATAAACGAGCTGGCTATATCAATGCTGGGAGAGTTCACCGAGCTCAACGGCGGGGATTACGCGACCTACTTGGAGACTTTGCATTGGTACAAGCCCGCGGCAAACATCCTCCTCGACCCTACCGATGAGAGCACAGAGGCGTTGATTTCTTCAATCATACCGATGGCGTCGAAATACAGATCCGACATGGTTTTCGTCTGGAGTGATGTCCGCACAACTAAAAACAACACATACCTCTCTTTCGGTCTTCCCGAGCCTAAGTGGCCTAGTTTCTTCATCGAGAATACTGTGACCCACCGCTTCTTTCCGTACGACCAATCAAAGACAGTCGATGCTAAGGGTGTGGAAGAGTGGGTCAAACAGTACCTTAGTGGACAACTTGTATCTGCGCCGAAGACCCAGCCCATTCCTGAAGACCAGACTGGAAGCGTCTACGACCTTGTCGGGGCAGAGTTTGATTCTGTCGTGTTCGATGATTCGAAGGATGTGTTCATCGAGTTCTACGGCGCTTCTCAGTACGCTTCGTTCACGAATATCAGTCTTTTACTGACCGCTGTCGCCAGGTGGGAGGAGTTCAGGCTTTTCATGCCAACGTGGCAACAACTCGGGGATCGCTACGCAGCCTTCAAGAAAACTCTCACCATATAGGGGATTCCAAAAGCTGATGCCGTCTCCGCTAATTTATTGTCCTGCTTTTCAGTGCAAGGATCAACGCAGACCTCGACGACTTGCCTTCTTCCGTGGGCAAAATGACCCGCTACCCGGCCTTCAAGTACAAGCCTGCTGGCGCGCGGGAGTTCATCGATTACAAGGGAGACCGATCATTCGACAGCCTGGTCTCTTTCCTCGAGAAGTACGCAATGAATTCTGTCGAAAACCCTTATCTTACTGATGGCCGCGGAGATCAACTTCCCCTTGGTGGTGTCGACTCGGTTATTTGATATTGTATGGTGTTGTGCGGCGGGTTATTATCATAAAGCTACGACTGTAATACACTGTCTGGCAATTTTGCCTAGTACTACAATCTCACCCTCCTTTTGTCCCCAGGCACATTGAATACTCTGCTATCCACCCTGCTGGCACGGTCAGACATATTGTACGGGACACCGCTTTAACGTCTATAAATTTGTCCGGTTGTTCCAGGCCTCAAAACAATGGGCCATGGCTAAGGCATGAACACGGCTGAGCACATGACACAGCCACGGCTCCGGGCGTTGAGGGTCAGAACGGCTGGGGAAATACATAGGGATCTGGTAGGTGGCCGTCGATGAAAAATGTGTACTATCCCCCCCACCACTCCGGACAAACCTGGAACTCGGACAAACAAAGATTTCTTGTTCAATAATGGATCAATTTCTGAGATTGTTGGCTTAAAGTAGACCTCAGGAGGCCCCCTAGAGATGTACAGAGCAAAATCCTTGAAATCCCATGTCCAAAGGACATGTATCACTGGGAGAGTTGACAACTTGGGTGATTTTCACTAATTTTGCGTATTTTAAGGTTTTAGGCTCTCTGTTTATTATCAGCGACTGCCTAGTCGGCCAACCTAGCTAGTCGGCCACTTGCATAATATAAGCCGTTGCGATGTATGATTCTGGGATTTGGTGCCTGTGGGAAGGAATACAACGTATGAGGATGTTGTAGGTCAAATTTGAAGGCCAACCGACGCGGCGATCAGAAACTGTGGGAGGTTTTCCGCCAAGATGACGGCGTGTGAACATCATTTCTTATCTCCGAACGACCCTCCAGCTTGTCTTTTCCTTATTTCTCCACCAATTCCTGACCGATTGACAAGTTTCTGGGCTAGTTCTTTTCCCTTGGTTTCTGTGAGTGACCTATGCTCATGCAATATTCTGGAATAAAGCTTCCTCGGATCGTCTATCCTGCAAGAGATCTTCCGCCCGAGCTTGAGTTTCACAAACCGGCCACCTCTACAGCGAGCGACACAAGGCTGCTACTGACCTAGAATTTGACGAATGCATTAAGGATAGCCCAGTCTGTATTATTTCAGGTCGCTCAACATTTTCACTTCCCGATTTCTTGGTAACGGCAGAGCACTACCGCAAACCACCGAAATTCAGTTACGCGTACAAGTGAACTTTTTCTGAAGGGTTGTTGGCATGTGGGTGGCATCCCTGGCGGATAGGTACGTCCTAATACATCCCAAGCATTCATATGTATCTCCATCTGAGGTCTGGATACCCTCTGTAGTTTGTAACTCACGCCATTTCGGCCACATCCCATTTTCACTCATATCTGTGAGTTAAAAGCGAGATATTTATCGTCTTCATATACCTCAGATGTTCATTTTGAGTGTGTGGAATCATGTATTTCTATCTCCTCGATGATATTGGATACACCTAGATGGCCGGCATGAGTCGGAACGGACGGTTTTGCAAGGTGGCCGACTAGGCCGTTTTTTCTATTTTGGGATGCCGCCAGAAAAGAAAATTCGGTAAGCCATGAAACCGCCGGGTAAATTCGCGGAAAATATCTCAACTCACTCCCAGGATGAATGTCTTCGTTTGAGCATCCCTAAAGCTGTATCCAGTCTACTGGATGCGCCTGCTCGACGTCAAAAATGCTAAGGTGGCCGAGTAGGCAGTTTCTGATAATAGAGTCTTATTACCTTGTGAGCACATCTAGGAGGTACCTTGACATCATAAAAGTGCCCATGTAAAAATTCAGAGGTATAGCTGACTTGTAGCCATCACAATGGACCGAGAGATTATGGCATGCCTGCCAAATTGATCTCTCAATTGTCAGAAATGATGGTAAGAAATTGCATGCTGCTGTCGACCACGCTGATGTTGCCTTGGCCACTCCTTCATGTATACCATAGTCCCTGTTGAACTGCCTCACCCTATGAAGTTTGGAGGTGCTGAGACCCCAAGGTGGTTATATACGAGGCTGGCAATCAGAATTTGACGTGTTACCTAGAACTCGGACACCTGACCACGTCCGCAAAAACAACATTGTTTGCCCAATTCTTACCCGTTTCTCATGAAATAAAATTTAATATCAAGGTAAAAGACAAATTACTGAAGATCTAGCCACTCGGCGTGGGCCTAGAACCCTTGCATAACATTATATCGACCAATCTTTCTTAAGTGTCCGAGTTCTAGGGGGGGGATAGTATCAGAGGGAAAGAACCCACCCCAAATTTTGGGGGTTGATTGGATAACATCTGGCCTTACACCAAATGTAGAAATGGGCTATACTAGGTGGTGGCACGATGATCTATTCATCAACCGCTTGCGAGATGGACCCACGTGAAGCCGGCACATGTCCCACTGTAGGCTGATGAAGTAGATGCCATTTTCAGCATTTGGTTCATACTTACGAGGTGTGGCAACAATTGTGGAGAGAGCATTCTCAAGGTCATGGAGAGTGACATTCAAGGGCCGCTTGGAAGCTTCATTCTACATGTACTACATTACCTGCCAGACACTGTCCGTAATATGCTGCTTTTATTCCTATATCGCCGCGTAAGGCTCAAACGGCAGAGCGATCTCACTCAGACGAGTGTCAGTACATGTGCACCGTTCCTCTGGCGATCCAAAAGCATCAAAACCGCCAATGTTGCTCATTACTTGTACCTCAAAGAGGAAAGAAACCTTGTAACACGAGCTACTGTAATAACACACGAGAATCCTCCAGTAATCACACTGGCTCAACTGTACTCTTTGCTTCCTCGTCACGCTCTGTGTCGGCGATGTGGGCCAGCATCCATAGAGGGACCTCGTGTCCCGGAGGATAGAACCTGAACGGGAAGAAATTGGCAGGATGGGGGATACCTGGAGGAAGGGACACGTTGGCCTCGCCGTGCAGCGCGATGGCACGGTGGTACACTGTCCAAGAAGCGCGCATTACTGAATGAATGGATTAGCAGGGCTATATCCGGTGGAAGAGAAGACATGTACGAACAAGTAGCAAAAATTGCAAATGGGAAGATGAGATCCATGCCAATTGGAATGCATCGTAGAGCTAGAAATCGATCGGCGAAGCACTGAGTCAACTGTGGGGTCGTTGCGGTGTGTTCTCCAGTGATTTGGAAGAATGTACGGAAGACTGGGGATTGTTAGCGTTCTGCGTTAGTCGACGATCGTGCTCAAGTACGTACGAAGGATTACCCAATTCACCATCAGGAAACTAACGAACACGAAATGTTTCCCGGCGCGCGATAAGGGGTTGGTGGCGTCCACATAGGTAAGATACGGAATCCTACGCGTGTTCCCGGTATCAGACATCCGCGACGCAAAAGAAGAGGCTCGTACAATCTCAAGAGCATCCCGGCAGTGATAACAGTGCATATAACAGGGAAAATATAAAATCCACCTAGGAATTTGGATGAGATTCGGAGGAGATGGAGCATGTGTGCAGGTCCTCACTATATCCATCGAGGTAGATGATCGTTAACCCGGACACCAGGTAAAGAAGGGACAGCCCCAATGTCAGGCCTACAATCGTAAGAAATTAGACAAGGACTAGCAGTGACCCGTGCTTCGCTACGGTGGGAATATTAAAATCTGACATTTTCATTTTCCTGCTTGAAAAGGCTTGAAACTGCCACTCCTTGTCAACCTCTGGCTGACTCGTCGTGGCCCCCTGGCCAGTAACAACTATTCTGATGCCCTTTTAATTCATAGGTTACGCCAGGAATATTCAATGGTTCGGTACATTACAGTATTTTGTCTCTTCATACCTGGTCTGTGTCTAGACCGCCAGATGATTATTTTGCTGTGGTGTGCTGCCCATAGGACAATCCATGGGCATTCGCAGATTCAATCAAACTGAGTTCAAAACCTTGAATATAAAAGTGTTGCATCCCTCTTCTCGTTGTTGGTATTGGGCATTCATGAACACTATGTGTTCTTTTTGCATCCAATTTTTTGTGGCCAGGTAGGATATCCTGCCTTATATTTTTCTTAGTCTGCTTTGGACCTAGCACCGGCATGGTCCTTGGAATTTGTGCCGGTTCTGCAGTCCATCAAAACCCAGCTATTGTTGTCTTTCATTCCATTTGTGCGTGCTCCCCAGCCTTATCTCGTGAATGAGGTGATTAGCGTAAGCCCGACGTTATTTAAAGTTGCCCTAGTATTCAAAATGTGTTCATATATGATCTTTGGAACTAATCGCAATTCAAGAACCAAGTTTGCAACATCTGAACATTCAAAAATAGCAATGCAACAGTTGAGTGGAGATTTGAACATCTCCACGGTTTTCAGTGGAGCGTTGGAGCAATTGACGACATGCGGTGCTCGGGCAGCCAATCAGGTTTATCGAAAGTCAAAGGTGTTTGATTCTTATATAGATAAAATGAAATGGTAAAGGAATCCAACGGTGATAGATTCCAGGGATGCGCGCCATGAGAGCAGTGTGAGAGCAGGAAGGGCTCACATCAAGAGGTTGCATAGCCATCGAACAGCTGTATGATGATGCACTGCATTTTGAGAGTAATATGCCGTTAACTAGCAAAGTCATTGGCGGCCACCGATGGCCACCACTGGTTACCGGCGGCCGTTGGCAGACGCTGATGGGCAGTGTTGTGCATTGTGTACCACTGGGATTGACAGCTTCCGCCAATCACCACCGGGGATCACCGGACTCCTTCGTGTTAACATCCATTGGATTCCAACGTATGCCGCTGGATTCCGCCGCACACTGCTGGATGTGTTCCAGTTTGCCCTGCCCCAATAAGGAAAATACGCCATTATATTAACGCTTGATTCTGGGCAGCGGCGACGGGGGATTAAGAAAGCATACTACTAATGTATCTCACAGCTCACTTTACTGAAAAATCTTCAGCTACTGTGATACAAATATATTGGGTGTAACTTATTACCAGGGAAGGAAACTGAAGTTGTGCTTCATCTGGGCAGATTCAGTTGGCGGCTGAAGTCCGACCTGTGATGGAAGATAGGCTACTTACTCGGAAGCCTTGGACTCATGTAACCGTTGTCTAAGTAACAAAGCACTATAATAATTGTCTTCCGTTCTTCACTGATGTTTGACACAGACTTTGACACAGACATATTATGTAATAAAGCGACTTTTGAGACCCCACTACACCGTAACCCACAATGATTGTTTTATCACCACATCATTGGATCTGGGCGGGCGAGTTATGGCGCCGCCGGAACTATATGTTCAAAAATGGCAAAGCTAGTTTAAGAAGTCCTGACAGATAACATTTGGGTATACATTCAATTTTATGCATTTCACAAAGAAATCAGCGCCTGGTGAACCACTGGATTCCGACGATTCACGCTGGAATCCACTGAAACCCACTGGACTGCGATGTGATTAAGTGTGTTGAAAGTGCCGCCAAGCACCAAATTACATGGGAATGCAGTGGGAATTAGTGTAAACCAATGGAGAAACCTTCGAGGATAGCCCACCGATATACAGTGAGATCCAACTTTCCGAGATTGAGGGCCAGTGGATTCCACTGGGACCCTTTGCCTCGGCACTGGATGCCGCGGAGACGCAATGCCGACCAATGCCGATCAGCCGGTTGCTAGCTCCGCGTATATTACTGCATTTTGACAGGTTCTGGATGTACGTTAGCCGAGCTTCGGCGAGGTACCCTAGGCCGAACCTAGGCTGCCGAGCTCCGGACCGACCTGGCACAGACCTCGGCAAAGCTCGGCTAATGAGGTCGAGGCTCGGCTCGAGGCAGACGCTCCCTCCTCCCTAATCTGTGGTTAACGAGGCGATTGGCGGGGATTGATTTTGATATCTAAATCCGCTGATATTCTTTCCCAGTGCTTGGCCTACTCCGTTCCTGATTGCAACAAACCAGTGCGTGCATTGATATCGGTCAGGCGGGCGACATGCTTATCAGCACTCTGGGTACAAAGTGCAATTGTTTCCCAGAGTTTCAGAGATGGTTCGACATCCGTCCATCCTTCCCATCGGGAAGACTCTGGAGGTATGTAACGCCCCAATGAGCCATACAGTACCCATATCAAGCACGAGGATGTCCGGTGAACTTAGTTCTGATTTTCTGAAAGTAAAGGTGTTCCGGATTATTAGCGCGATGCCTCCACCACGCCGAGCATCTGTCATTCGCGGCTTCTAGGAAGCGATACCAAGGTATATCCCGCAGGGACATCAGCGGCTTCGTCCTCGCCCGGAAGCATATCAGTTTCAGCAAAAAACATAATGTCGTACTCGCACAGGAGCTCATGAAACTCGGGACTGGTGAGCTTCAACGTGAAGTCGTGAAAGATGTTCCAGTACATAAGGTTTACTACATCTTCAACTGGACGCGGACGGGCGCCTTTAGCTTGTTCATGATCTGTACTGTTGCGGTCTGGGCGAGACGGTGGTTCGTTGCCACTAGCGTGACCTCTGAGGCGTCCAGACCAAGCACCTGTGTGTTGCGAGGGGCTCCCGATCGAGGACATGAATCCGCCGGCACCATTTTGCGTCGCAGAAACACTACGTGCATAATGGCTCGCGATCGCAGCCACTGGTCCAGGACAGCATGGTGACGGGAAATTTGCGGCGGGAAGTGAGCTGAGCGCTGAACAGGTCGACCGAATATACGCGACAAACGGGGTGTTTGGTAATAGGCGGAGAGATCGCGAGTCATTTATCTTGATGGTGAGGAGACCGCCAGCGGGCAGCAATGACAGAAACGAAACAATACCGAGGAGTACCGTGAACTGGAGAGCCGCGGGCATTACCTCGCCAATCACAAGCAATCCGAAAGTAGCGATGCGTGGAGACGCGGACGGTGAGGCAGGAGATCCGAAATCTGTCAGAGGTCCGTGCGTGGGTGCAAAGATTTCGGGATCGCCGCCAGCGGTGCCGACGCACAGGCTGCCCCTGGTGGTCCTCGCTGTGCCCGACAGGCGGCAAGCGGGGCACACCTTTCGTGGGCCCCTGGTCTCATCAAGCCTGGAGACGCTAGACCATTCCGTCTTGAAGGGGAACACGGCAGGCTGAGACGGCCAATACGTGTCCAGAACAGAAGCCTGAAGGATGGGCGGGGGCTCCAAGCACAGGCCCGGGACTGAGAGAGGACGATGGCAGGCGAGAGCAAAGGGACAATTGATCCGGCCGCCGATCAACACAGCCACACCATCTTCTCTCATCCACCCACGCCGCGAACTGTTCTAGTATGCGTCTCAATTCGGTCTCCCTCGTACTAGTACTGCTCTAGTCCTTCGGGCCTCTCGATGCAACCCTTCTTCACGGTGGATTGCTCCACTATTTCAGCCCTTCGCTCACCTGCGTCCCTTCGCCGGCCAGTCCCTCGCCGACCGGAAGAATACACATTACTCCCGAGGTTCTTTCTGCAACTTCCAATCCCGCCTCTCTGGACGCAATGTTAGTCTGTATCCCATTATTTTATTGCCAATTGCCTTAGCCAAGAAACATGCGCTAATGGCGTCCCTTTTCTCTAGGTACTTCCTACGGTACCATTGCGACAAGCACGGCGCTCGCGTCTGATCTGCCCCGCTCTCTCAGCATCGTCGAATACGAGCCTGTCATATGCCGCCCCAAATGTACTCCGCCTCCGCGACGTCGCCCATACGTGTTTTGGCGTCCGGTCACCCGCATGCGCAGCGCCGGCGCTAGACCCCCTCGTCGCCGGCGCCGCCTTTATCTGTTCCTCGCGGCACCTTGACCCCGACTCCCGTCACCGCTCCACGCTCGCGCTTCGGTGCATCCCCGGCAGCTTCACCGCGCGTTCCCCATTGCCCGCGTCGCCGCCGTTGCCTCGCCGCACCCCCCGACCGACTTCTGCTCGTCTTCGCCTCCCGGGACTGCCATCGGCGCAGCAGTGCCCCCATACGCCCGAGGACCATAGTATCACCGCCATGCACAGCACACGACGCCGCCGTTCCTTGTCGACAACCGCTTCCCCATCACCTGTCCCCTTCACAACCAGCCTTATTGTCGCCATTCCAGCCAGCGGCTCGACGCCCACGCCTCTCATGCGTGGGGAGCCCGCGTGCGTAGCGCTCCCAGCGGCCATTCGCGATCACATGTGCCGCATTTTAATACCCCACGCATGCATATCTGCCCAATGAACGATGCACACTGGCATATGTATCCTCGATACAAAACACGCGCCGGCGGCGTGTCCCGCAGCTGTGGCGGCTGTTTCTCATCCCCTCCGCAACGCGGGCCAATTGTGCGGAATGTCGCCATTATCGCTCGCTGCTTCCCCGCAGCGCTCATCCACACCACTCACACCGTGCTCCGCAGCCTTTTCCTCATCCCGCCGAACGGTCGTTTCTGATCGCCAGCCTCTTCTCGTGCGCTCCGCAGTACCATCCCTACCGATCGACGCGCGCATCTTCAACGCCGCAAGCGGCATCACCAACCTGCCCAGGTTTGCTCGTACTGCTTTCTCCGGCCCCCCGCACAGCACGACCAAACTTTACCCCACCGCACCCTCTGCTCGAGCCCCCCGCCCATTCCCATCACATCCAACTCACTTCTCGCCTGCACGCTCTCTCGTACAACTCTCAGCGCCGCCCTGCCCCGCCTGGATCCAACAACTTGTGCTGTGTATTGCAGCCACATCTTGATTCCCGATACATGCTCTCCCTGTGCATCGAGGCATCCGCCTGTTTCGGGGCACGCTCATGCACATGCGCGGCACTGCATCGGACCCGCTCATCGCTCAAGACTGTGTCCCCGCCCCGGATTCGCTTCCAGGAGCTCTGCGACCCAGATTACAAGCACCTTAACCTCTCGTCTATATACCTTCCCACTTACTCCTTCCTAGTTACCTGCAAGTACCGTACTTCTTGTGCAATAACTTCGTCCTATGTCATTGTCCATCCCCGAGTCCCTTTCGACGAGTAAGAGTCAAAGTGTGAGCATGGAAAATGAAGACTCGTGCGTTAAGCGTTGGTTGCATCAGGTATCTCTGAAAACCTTTTCTCTGGCCACATTCCTGCTTTACTCAACCACGTATAGCGTTACCACTGAATCGTCGATCCCTTATTCCGCCCTCGTCAGTGCACCCTTCAACCTTGGGATTTTGTTTGGATCTTGTATTTCACGCCGCGCTAAATTGATCTTTGAATTCCTGGCAGTCCCTGATTCTTTGCTTTGCCCACCGCGGGATCACCCTTATTTCTACCCGCGAGCACCGCAAGTCACCCCCTGCCCTCGATCTTTGGTCCTTGCATGGGCAATCTCACGCCTATTTCGATGCCCACCCCGTGCACAGTTTACCTGCACACGAAGCCCAGCCCTGACCGCCTTTTATTATCCATACTTCGCCTCGGACGGTGGCGCGTTGTATTATGGAGTTGTTCCAGATGCGTCCCAAGCGGTCTAAGCATCCAACCACTAAATCAACGCACTGTAACCCCTTATATCCAGTTCTCCCCCGCTTTTCTCATCGTCAACAGACTCTATGATTCCCTCCCTCCCATTCTGCGCTCATAACGTTGTGTTTGGCCGCCATTTCATCTCAATGGAAACCGCCCGCATCCCGCTGGCAGCGGGCTTAATATAATGCTGCACGGGTGTGGATATGTCCGCCTCTCTCATACCCCCGTTCCTTGTGCGTAAATCCCCGCGCGCTATTTTCTTTGCGTGCTCACCTTAATTCCCAGGGTACTTGTGATTCATACTGCGTACCATCTGTGGCTCCTCACATTGTTTAAACCTCATCGAAACTGATGCATGAATCCCTGTCGCAATTTCTTTCCTCCATTCCCGCAAGAAGGGTCAAGTCTCGGCAACAGCGCCTCAGGTTTCCCCTCGTCCCGCCACATTTCTCAGATGAAAACGAGCGCTGCATCTCAGAGAGGAAGCAGATTGTCGACAGTCGATACCTGCGAACCAGCGAGCGCGGTCCTACCGCCCGACAGCCTGAGAAATTCTAAACCTGTAGTTGTGGATATCACATTGATATCACAGCCTTTGATGGAAGAGATCCAGTCTTTCCCATCTCATCGCTGGATTGGACTCCATATACTCCTTCTGACTCACGGTGGGCAAGCGTCGGCCGCATCGAGTTCCGTATGCCATACCCTCCCGATTCCGGTACTCTCACTCTCACAATCGGCCTCCTCTACGCCCTTTATGGCCTATTTCCGCGCTCAATGCGAAAGCTCTGGCTTCGTTCATCATAGATTGATGATCTGATAGATTTACACCGTGCTTCTCCCGTTCTCAGAAGACAAAAGCTGTAGCGGGCAGTGCTGACGATATTTTAGTTATTTGAGGCAGTCAGGACTTCTTGCCGCCCTTCCACGCCCTCACAGTGCAGGCTCATGGTGCGGAATTTCTTTCCTCTCCCAGAATAATGCTTCTAATTCATACTATACAAAGACGGCAGCCAACCAGTTGAGGGATAACCGATTGACTTGGCAGATTGACTTGCGCACCAAGCGGAGTTTAAATTTGGGTGGGTTGACTTGTTTAACTTGCGCGTGGATTGACTTGTGCTGGCATCCGTTTACACTCATCTCTCACACTGTAAACAGATAGCCCAGAAACACTCCCCTACCACTCCAAATGCCCTCAGAGCACTGTGTGATGGTCGGCGATACCCCTAGGGTCCTTGGCATCGTTTGATGCCATCATTCACTTGCCGTCACTGGGCTTGGCGTCGCCGCCGCCGTTGAAATTCTCAAGGCAGAACTGGCCCTTGAAAACTTCAGGTGATCACGCCAATGTTACTCAATGAGATTGTGAGATTGCAGGGATATCGCGAGGTGGCCGTGGAAGCATATGAGGAGTCGGGAAGATTAAATTTCGTACATAACCCCCACCTAAGACAAATCGGGGGCGGAATTCTATTAGAATGTTGGACTGTTGCACAAAACCAGTCCGGAGGACACGTCAACAATAATGAAGAGCTTTCGGCTCAATGACTAAGAAGGTGAAAATTTGACGGAAAGTTGCGAATTAATATTGAGACCAACGTGCCAAGTTCCCATGTTGCTGATCCAAGTCGCTTCGAGTGTATACACCACAAGTCAAATTGAACAATAGTTGACTTGTGGCAAACACAAGTCAACTTGTTGCAATATTAACTTGTGCATGCGTGTGAATTGAACTGGCGCCAAGTCAACATTGGTATAATCTCGCTGGACCACTACTATCAAGCAGGGACCGCAGGCCCACAAGTTTTTTCAGTAATTGTTTCTCAAGTTTAGGGACAAGTCAATTGGCCTATGAATTATTACAAGCCACGTTAAACTGCGACCGCGCAAGTCAACTTGTGCCAAATTGACTTGAGCCTGAGAGGACATGATGTATTGTAAAACTATGGTAGCTTCGCGAGACGCCCACTTCTACGTGCTACTGGAGCCGCTGACCTGGCTTCCAATCGTGTTTTCACCTCTACCCCTTTTTTGGTACGTTTGGCGGGAGGCTCTTCAGGCGCTGGCTCGTCATTCACCCTCTTACTCGTGACCACCGGAGCGTTTGTGGTAGATGCCGTGCTCGGAATATCGAATACGATGGCGTACGTGGGGAGATTGACCGATTCAGCGATACGTGCGAATGTCGGCGGTCGAAGGGTGGGATCATAGATAGTGTGCTCAGCGTTGAATTTCAACATGTGCTGTGAGAATCGGTTTATATCCCACCCATTCCGGTGTTTCAAGTCGATCGGATCCGTGGCCAGGAACATTGCTTCAAGGGCCTTGGTGCCATCGATCTTGCAGGGAACGATGGATCCATCCAAGAGATCAAGAAGGGTGTCACCATTCAAGTTTAGCTCTTCGTTAAGCTCGTGTTGGATTGCCAATAGTTGGAGCAATGCCGAACCCACAGAAAGCACGCGCCTGCGTCGTTCCACTTCGGGTACACGCAGGACACGCCGATTCAATAGTTCGTGCATCGGCGGCTGCATGAGGGGCTCTAGTTCTGGAGTAGGTGTCAACCGAAGGTTGCTAAGCCATTCGCCTGCCTTGGTGTCTCGAGTGCTGGAGTTTTTTCCGGCGAAATATTCGTTATAGCAGCCGACAACAGGGTGATCCTCGTCGAAAGCAGCTAGCACAACCGCCAGACGAGTAATACAGGCGCTTAGTGTTGCCGCGACTCCAAAAGTCGAGTCGCGACTTGGTAAAATGACTTCCTGCCGAGTTTGACTTGACTTGACTTGACTCGACCCACCTCAAGTCACTTGAAGTTGCTCAAGTCGACTCGAGTCAGCCAAGTTGGGGAGTTTTTTCTCTGATAGTGAGTCCCCAAAACTGCATAAAAGCGCAATAAAAGGCGGCGGTGACATGGTCGTGACAATTGTCACACTAATGTCACCTGTGTGACATTCGGCCGGAAAAAAATGAAAATTGCTCCAATCGCGCCTACCAATGTCAAGAAACATTTTGTAAAAATGCCTCGACTCAAGTCACTCAAGTCACTCAAAGTCGACTCGCATTGACTCCGAGGTCGCAAGAAAGTCATCGAATACCTTGACTCGACTCGGCTCAAGTCGACTCCCGTAAGCCGACTTGAGGGGGGTCAAGTCAAAGTCGCGGCAACACTACAGGCGCTGAAGATGGCAACCAGGGGGTGATCGAGAGGGGCAGACATTTCTGGTTCCAAATATGCCGGGAGACAAATTTTGCCAATCTATCAGTGCGTTAACTAGTAAATAAGACTTTCCCCGCCTGATTTTGACATACCTGCTCGGATTTCAGTACAACTCCCGATACTTCCTCGAAGAATTCGCGCGCATTCTGGTACGTTCGAGGGATTAGGAGTGGAAGAGCATCGGGGTCTGTTTGGAATATCCAGTCACACTGAAACCACTTGAACTTAAATTCCCGGACTGTTCCTCTGCTGCGCTCGAACCGCTTGAAAAATGTTGCAGGGTACCAGAGGACATCATTGGCCCTCCAATCGACAGCACCGGGGTATGGAAGCATCACGATTTCTCCGGGCCGAAAGCTGGGATTGATAACATCGTCAAAAGAAGGAATATAGGCAGGAAGGAAAGACATACAGCTCGGAGTCAGAGCGGGGCTTGGGCTTGCATCGTGCGCAGATGAACTCAATTTCAGGATTGCTCCAATCCACGTCGTCGGGCAAACATTTCATATGCGACCGGAATTTACAACGCTCGCACTGAACTTGATCCAGCAAATCGTCACCGTCGGAAACCAACCCACAGCCGTGGCAGAAAATTGGGCACGGTGTTGTAGAGTTGGTGGAGTCGCTTTTGGCTGGGCTTGCGTCGCACTGGGCCTTGCTTTTGTCTGAGGGAATTAGCGGCAGCGCGGGCTCCTCAAGGGTGTCCATTATCATCTTCGAGATCGCATCCTCCTCCACATCCGAGGGAGGGTCGTCATAAAATTTTTGCGAGATAGGGTCCGCGTAGAGATCCCGAATCCATGGTTCTTGCTCGTCGGAATCGGGCACCAGAGACGGAGGTGGTAGAGCAGGAACTTTGGCAAAGTCAGCCTCTAATTCTGCCGTTGTCCGAGCCGTTGTCTACAACACTCTCGATTAAACCATTGTTTTGTAAAGGTATGAAAAAACACTAACATTTGAACGCGACGTTCGCAAGTAGACCACAGATATCACCATTGGATTGATGTCCTCCAGAATGTGCAGTGGTCCAAGTTCGGCCAATGCCCCATCGCGGTCGAGATCATTGAAGATGTAGCTGCGGTTCCCAATCCGAGTTTTAGTCGTGTAATGCCCAACAGCAGTGGGGCTGGTGCTGGTGGTTGGGTGATAAAGAACACGAGAAACAAGTTCGTACTCCACCTCAGGTCCCAATTTTAATGTGAGGGGACAGTCGGCGTCCTTCAGCAATATATCACCTTCTACCCGTGGAAGCTGTGGGAAAATACGGAGAAGCAGGGGCCATTCTGTCGAGATCGAGACCAGGGTGGCCTCGCCCTCATTGCAGGATGGATGAGGGCATGCCAAGGAAGATTCTTGTTGGTGAATATATGCTCCACTTCGTTCGCGTCGATTGCCATACCGGTCCCGCGGAATAGAGTGCATGAGAACTGCGGCTAACGATGGATTATCGGCATCTGTTGGGATATAGGCCTGCGCAAGTGCCAGATCATGCCTTTGAATAGCTGTTTCAAAGCAAGTGTTGGGGTGGACCGTTTCTGTGGCGTGATTTGAAGTGCAGATATACTTCAACTTGTAACGTGTTGAAAAGTATTGCTGTACACGCGGCGTCGTTTCGACCTGAACAGGTGTTGAATACAATTATCACGACTACGAGACCACTTACCTGCATCATCTGGGTCGGCCATGTCCTAGCACATCCTGCCATTCCTGCTACATATCGTCCTCCATCCCACTTCGCTTGAATCAGCCATTTGACAACTCTCTGCCCGGCATCCAATGCGGTGACGAGTTTATTCAGTAGAGCTTTGGGAGTTTCCTTTTTCGCAGGTTTGTCGTTAGCCTTGGGATTTTTTTCTGCCATGATCGCACCACTGAGCAGTCCCCGAAGCCAGAAGTGCTCAAACACGTCTCGCAACCCAGAGTCGGGACATTCTGTCCGAATCCGCCTCATCAAGTCGGCTCTGACAGCATCAGACATGCCAATAAATGGGCGGAAAAATGCCTCCATCGGAGCGTCAAAAAGCAGGAGTTTGCGTCCCAATTATAGGATTGGAGGAGACGTTTATCGAGGGATTTCTGAGTGATTTCCCTGGCTACTGTGGACTTCTGTGTGGAGTTTGCAGCCGTGAAGCGTTCGGCTTCACTGAGGGTGGATTTCTGCGCCATCAAGTCTGCCTCCAGTTTTGCCACGGCAGCCAGACGTTCCCGAGTATCCGGGGCGCGGCCATCATTATTATACCATGTAATTCGGGACATCGGCTGCGGTTTTGAACCCTGGAATTTGGGTTGAACATGGCCAGCTGAACACGAGGACGTAAGTAAAATCAAACAGCAAGTGCGTTCACGAACCCAGAACAGCATCATAAAGCAATTCGGTCTCGCGCTGGACACGGTAGAGACGCCGTACACCTTCATATATGTCGTGGCTCCTTCCCGCAGCCCCATACAGAAGGTTATGAGCCGACTCCGCACCATTTGTTGAGCTCGGTAATTGTGCGCGCAGCTCAGTAGGCATTCTTTGCATCGCAGGGAAGATCATACCACCGTTTCCAGGTAGGATCCACCACGAAAGCCACGGTCTAACCTCGGGAAATTTGCGATGGATATCGGCGACAGCCTGCAGAAATTGTTCGGCCGTGGTGCTGGCCCCCTCTAACACTGCGACGAGACCCTCGAAGCGAAACAGGAATTTAACCCCGATCACCTGTTTAATTTTGTGGGTTGAGCGTCGCCAGTGGACCTTGCACCCAATCAACAACGCTTGGGCCCGTAGGCGCAAACTCTTGCGCTCGGAGGCCTGACTCTGGGCACTGAGTTCGCTCCAACCGGGAATTCGTGAGCACATGTAATCAACAAATGCATCGATGAAGCCGTTGCGCTGAGCATTCGAAAAATCGAGTATCTGTCTCGGATATGAGTTGAGTCTGTAGTCTAGAGTGCGCCACTTACCGCGCTGAATAAACGCTCGTCGAAAGTGAATCCGAGCCCTTTTGTGCAAGTTTCTGCAATGACATAAACAAGCTGCTTGAAGTGCGGCAGATGATGCTCCTGATCCTGTGCACCTATCCAGGTGTAGAGGACAACGACCCAGCGAAAAAGAATTTGCGAGAACACCAACGATGTCAGAAGAATCCCCTGCTTGAAGAAATCATGGGTGCCGTCCGTGATTATGCCATGGCGTCCGCTTTCAGCCTCCAGATTTTCCGCATGCCAGGACTGAACAGCGTCGCGGAGGAGAACATCTCGCATGAAGGGTGTTTGCATGCATATGAACTGCCGGTCAAGCAGGTCTGCCTCGACGATCCAAGGTGTTTCAAAGGAGTTCTTCAATGCCGAAAAGGATTCGATGAACTGGAAGCCAGTATTTCGCCCAGCCGGGGGAATGAGTTGTTGGCGCACTTTGCTTTTTTCGACCACACTGCGAGCCTTTCGTGGGTTCAGAAGGATGGGGTTAATTTCACCCAATGATACCTGTCCAGGGGACGCAGCAGCACGTAACTGTTGAGCTGTAGCCTGAGGATTGTGAAGAACCTGTGTATCCAGTGCTTCCATGTCGGCCGCAGACAGTCGTGTCAGAGGGGGACGAGCATGAGAATGCCGTCCGAAGTGATGACGGACAGCGTTGACGTTTCCCAGTTCATCTTTATAGTGGTAATAAATCAAACTGCAACCGCATGGTACATATACCAATTGTGAACGGCAGATTGGACACGTTTCACTCTGCTGTTTGTTGCGTGCATTTGTGGCTGTCTTCGGTCGAAAGAAACGGCGCGGAAGACCGTCGGTATCTTTACAGGAGCAATGGAATACACCAAGGCAGACACGTTTGTCAACCTTGAAAGCTGCTGTCGGAATTCCAGTGCGCGGTGTTGTGACTCCACTGTGCTCCTCACATTTATACACGGCTTGCGAGGCCGGGACTGATGGGTGGAGCGGAAGAGGCTCGCTTAACACTCACGGGCAAGCAGAGGTCAACAAAAACGAGCGTACATGACCACCTGCAAACCCGTACATTGTTTTCAAAACAGCTGTAATGCTTCTCATTCAGACCATACAAAGACGGCAGCCAACCAGTTTATCCATACGCAGGATCTCTATGAGGTGTTACTGACACATTTTGATCCTCCCTGGACCACCCACTTCGAGCTTCACACCCTGGCCCAACTTGCACGGACTTGCAAGGCGACATCCGAGCTCGCACTCGACACGTTGTGGAGAACACTCATCACTCCCTCACACATCCTCCGGCTGCTTCCTGTGGATGCATACGAGGTAGTTGACACCAAATACGCGCTCGTGCGGCCACTTGTGGAGTCAGATTTTGAAGTGTTTGACCAATACGCGCCTCGCATCCGTGTTGCGGACTTTTCAAGTCCCAGCCGCAGCATGGGATGCGACCTGTTCTTTAGCTTAAAAGCGTTCAGGGATCCCATTTCCCCCGGCTTCTGGAGCTCAGATGGCATCTCTCATTCAACACCGTCGGTGCTTTCGAAATTATTTCTCGTGGGCTCCCAGCGAACACCTTCTCGCTCTTCTTTTGGGAAGGCAATCTTACCTCGTCTTCCCGTCCTGGGGAAAACGCGCACCCTGCGAATGCCAGTGAAGTCGCCGCTCTTCTCGACCAACCATTGTCCTCTTGGTTCCCAGATGTGCAGTCTCTCAATCTCAGCATCGGTACAAAGCATCGAGCGACTGGTGATGTGCTAGAGGGTCTGCAGTCCTTGACCAGACTGGAGCATCTCACTGTCAATTTTCCCGTCGGCCCGAGTATCTTTGCGCATCTTGCGCAACTCCCGCATCTTCTCTCGCTCCACCTTTTCGAAGAGGACGAGCGCTGCATTTACGCTGCGAAGCAGATCCTTGACGGGCGACCACTGGGGACCCGGGGGTCCAGTCTCAGTGCGTTACAGAAATTGTCCATCCGCACCTGCGAATAGTGCATGAATAAATGCGCGCTTATCAACAGTGTGTTTGCTTCACTAAAAAGATTGCGCACAAGCCATATGAGCCACGTTATGGCATTTTGGCTGTGCTCAACCGAATGGCTCCAGCACCAAATATAATATATCACTATATCACTATATCACTGTGATGCAAATAGCTCTCATACGGCTTATGGAGCCAGACTTGTTGGATGGGCTTGCAAAATGGGCTCGCCCCGCATGTCGGAGTTTAAATTTCGCTTTACGGGCTTTGATGGCTTGGGCTTGGGCTTGTCCTCACTTACACCAAGTATATACACTGTAAGTAATCCATTGATATTTTTTGACTGATGCCTCCGCATCATCTACCCTTAGCCCGACCACCTCAACATCACACCCCTTCACCCGCCACCACCAGAAAATGCGACATTTAGCCATTGAATGTTAGGCAGCGTATAAAATCTATTCTACTTGCAGATTTTGCTTTCCAATTGATTCAAAGTGAGCGAAACTGTCCCTCGAGGTTCGGTTCAACCAAGATCAGGTCTCTGAACACGAAAGCCAAGTTGGGCTTGGCAAACTTGTGTTCAAGCCCAGGCAAGAATGTAGTATTTTTTCTACAGCTGCATGAAACCTGTCACTGCATCGAATCCAACTCTGAAGCCATTCAAACTGTGGACGTGCTTTGTCTGGGCCCGTTCAAGCCACATTTGAGGGTTTGTCGGATCCGGCTTTTGGTTGAGTTTTCGGCATTATTTTGCACTGCCTAGTCAAATTAACGCATAGAAATGTTAAAGATATGCAAATGACGCCCCTGGGTAAGTTTCTCTTCCGATATTCGTGGCAAACTGGACACAAGCCCGTTTGCTCAGTGACTGCACGTGACACAAGCCGTTCTGCTCGAGCCCAAGCCCGACCCAAGCCCCAGTCAAAACGACGACCAATCCACACGTATTGTATTATATGATGACAGAATATACTTACGTGAAATGCATGTACTTCTGACCCAGTCACGGTCCGAGTGCGAGGATGGCCAGGTGTTAGCGACTTGCTAGACATGATTACTGAATTGAACTGGAAGTCGTGTCCTTAGCGGGTGTGCGAAGAAGAAATACTCTGATTGAACCACAGTAGAGCTCCCGATGACGCGGAGTTAGGAATGGTTCAAGTGTTAGGAATTTTTCAACTCCCAATACCGAATATGATGTTGAACCCAATGAGGGAAAATGTATATGGGGAAAAGTCTCAACACTTATTCGACTCGTAAGAACCCAACGAGTTTCAAAAATCTTGTCAGCCTTCACTACTGGCATTGCTGGGCGATTTACACGGCTAAATGATGACTTCAACTGTCCATAGTACTATATCATGAAAAAACCCGCGGTTGAGAGACAAAGGAGGCCAAATTTCGGGAAATTTTTGCTTCGAGACACTGTATACGTACTAGCAGAGTGTACTTGGGCCGGCAAACCCAGAATTTTGCCATGAATTCACAATGTTGCCCGGTGTCGTCTTCGACGATGCCGTATCATGACATCCGTGAGCAAAACCACCGGAAAAAAACGCAAGCCCTGGAAGTATGCACTTGCACTGTACAGTATATCCACTCAGAGTGATCAAATAGGCCTTGGGGGACGAGAAATATGTGCAAGCCCATTTCTCGGCTAAGCAAGCAAACGGGCTTGCAAGCCGATCTGCCGGGCTTGGGCTTGGCGCTACACTAAAATCCAAGCCCAAGCCCGAAAAAGCCCGTTTGCGCGGGTGCAAGCCAGTTTTGCAAGCCGAAAAGTTAACTCTCATCTGCCTGCACCCGGACATTCCGAGGGACACATCCTGCTGGAGATGCTTTCCAATCCCCGAAGGGTGGCCAGGTGCACTGACCGCGGTATCCCCAACTAGTGGGATCGGAGCTGGAGTTGGAGTTGGAGGAAGAGGGGGAATTTGGGCCGCACTATTCCCTAGTGGCCGCGAGAGTGGAAGAGAAAGAGTGCTGGAAAGGCTGGCCCTGCTTGAGGCGCACGCCGCGCAGTTCGACCTCGGATGGGGGGTGGTGCCGCCGCCCTCGCCACTTGCTTAGAACGCTACCATCATGGTTCGATATTCGACTTGTGGGCTCTTGGGGTATATGTGTGAAGCGTGGGATGGGGCTAGGGCTGCCACCCGTGCCCGTCACGGGCACGGCCGTGGAAACGAGGTTTCGACGGCACGGGCCGTCTCAAAACGGCCCGTCGAGTGGTCCAGAAAAATCTTGACGGGACGGCACGGTCAACGGCACGGCCGTGACGGGTCCACGGCTCTGTAATATTTTTTTCTATAGCTCTTTTTTTCATCAGAGCATGATTATATGACTGCTATGAGGTGTGTATAAACTTTATTCAGCCTATGCACCCTGCCTGGCGAAGCTACAAATAATATCTGTTCACTCACTACAGATTCTACGGCTCTTGATCTTCCCAATGGCCCCAAAGTTCAGTTCAGAGGACACTGAAATCAACTATGCAATCAGAAATCTGAACAAAATGTGAGGAATGAGTAAAACAGAGAAAAAATTGTGGAGGAAGCTAAGTTGAAACTCGGCTATCATATCCGGCTTGTTCCGGCATCAGCGCAACTCGGCTGTGACTTTGCAGTTATACCACAAAGACCTGGCAAATTACTGTTGGAGAAGCAGTTGGTGAGTATCTACGAGTACTCGAGAGCCTCAACGATCGAGACAAACCCTCCAGATGCATTTGAAAATTTCCCGTTCGACGGCTGTCACGGCCGTGTTTGAACGGGCCGTGGTGGTGAACAGCCGTGCCGCACCCGTGCCGTGGAAAGCCGCAAAAGATCCTCGACGGAACGGGCACGGGCGGCAGCCCTAGATGGGGCGGGGAAGGCTGTGCATGATCGTGAGGTAAAGATGCAAGTTATTCGGATAATCAGTCGATTGAGATAGGGAGGGAGGCGTATCTATATGCGCCTTGCCGCTGCATATCTCAGAGCACGAACGGAATTATATATACCCCTTCTGCACCTGAATGAACACCAATCATGTTCAACCATCTCGACAGGAACACCGCAAGGTCCAACCGCGTCGGCCCTCCTCTCAGCAACTGGCGTTCTTTCAGGGCCCGAATTTAAGGCTCGGCGAGGAGTGATCACTGAAAACACATAAATACGTTGTGGCACGCCCAGATCTAAGGTGGGGCAATTACACGGAGTGAACCCTGTATCCCATGCCATTAGATGTCGCTAATTCAAACAATGACCGGCCATATAGAAATTCGACAGAGCTGTCATTCAGGATAGCGGTGATGAGCAGGGAAGTGCCCTAGTTACCCTTCTCTTGTCATATAGCAATCGTCTAATAAAACCTCTCATTCATTGAATTACGTAATGCGCTCAGGTCGATCATTCATATTATTCCCCTTCAAGAGCTTAACTTCCGGCCGGACCAGCGGTGTACTGTAGCAAATTTCTCCAACTTGAGCGTCGCCGAATGTTCTAGGGGAATTTATCTTCAACCACAAGGGAATTGTACCCAAGTTACCACTTAGATCGATCTTCGGTTAGGGATTCAAGGCAAGCCCATTGCGCTGACCAGTTTGCTTAATGTATCGTAGATCAGCACGTGCTTGGTCATTTGGACAGTGTAAGGGTCCTCCGTATTCATTGTAGGGTGTTGTTTACCCGACGGCGAATCCTCAGAACGAAATAATACAGTATAGCAAAGATAGGAATCATAGGATAAGGATATATCCGCTTAGCAACTCAATAGGTTCATCAGTCAGGATGAGCAGGGAAGCGCCCTGGCTTGTCACATAGCTGTTGGGGCACCATTCACTCATTCAATTACAATGCGTTCAGGTCCATCATTCACATCCTGCCCCTCGATGGGCTATACCCGTGGCCGGTAAATCCCAACACGGGTAGATCCGCGCTTGCGGTCCAGTGTTCTCATAAAAGGGCCTCGACTCGGCCACTGAGACACAAGATAATGAAGTCCTTCTCCGTCATAGCTCTGCTCTCCTCTCTTGGCTCCTTGTCCCTTGCACAGGAATCCTTCCCTGGGGCTGAATTCAAAGTCTCGTTTGAATTCCTCGGTTTGAGCTCATCTGCCAATTTGAGTCAACCCTTCGGGGTGAGCCTGTCACATCTAGCATCTCTTTATTTTGCATTTATTTCCGTCCGACAGACAATTTCTGGATCTATCCTCGAGCGCAAAAGCATTCTTGCTACCCGGCAGGAAGGGGTCTGGTCAAAACCCCCAGCGCAATTTGTTGCGGTCACTCCACTTGGCAACTACACCTCCGGCACGACCACTGTGGCGAATTTTGCCAACTTCAGCATTGCCGATGGTGCTACAGTACGCCGCCTCCAAATGCAATTAGAGAAACGTGACTCGTACTCCGTCGTAGATCGATCTTCGTTTGGGGATTCAAGGAAGGGCCAGCGTTGCCCCTAACATCTTGTTCAATGTGTCGTACGCCAGCCCATGCTCCGCCTTTTGGACAGTGTGAGTGTCGCCCATACTCTTCGGAGGATTTTACTTATCCGACGACAATTCCTCAGCGATGGTGACATTAACACAGTGGTCTATACATACGAGGGATTGGTCTGTTGAATCTAGCGAAGGATAGGAATTATAGGATAGGATATATGCGCTGATGTTTTATTGACAGAAAATGGATGTGGTTCAGAAACAAAGACTGTAGCTGAGGTTACAGCTAATTTCAGTACCGAAGGCGCGAACTATGGGCGATATAGTATACTGTCAAAAAATAAATTTCACGTGGTCATGTTTTGTGGATACAACTTCAGATTTTTGCGACAACTTTTGAGACCTCTCATTTGAGAAACAACTTTCATGGTGACAACTTGCTCTTGTACATCTTCGTTGGAGGGCAACTTCCATGGCAGCTGCTCCTATGATCACTGCGTTCAAGGCCCTCCTTGACTTACCTTCTGGCAAGGTCCCTATACAGAGCTGGGCAGACCAAATCTGTTTAGTGACCTACACAATCTCTGTGTAGCTGTGTATAGCTGTGCGTAGATCTGCCAAGGTATGTATATGTCAGGCTAGGTCTGCCTATCTTCCTAGACAGATATCACCTCCCCGGAATATAGCCATCTGCGGCGCACTTGTAATGTTTGATTGAATAAATATGGGCTTAACTACAACATAGTTGAGTATAGATGAGTTTAGGTAGCTACACTGATCTGAAGAGACCTACACTGGCCTACACGGGGTCAGCTTAGGCGACCTATACACAACTGGTCAGGCACTACGCACACCTTGCCACAAGTGTGAGCAGGTCGGTCTGGTAGACCTACACAGAGTCTGTTTAGCCTCCTAGGCATTCCTTCACAGACCTATACACACCTTTACAGACTGAGGCTAGGGGGGCCTTGAATGCAGTGATAAATACAGTAAAGGACACACTGCATTCAGCAGCATATTAGCTGACACCTCGGCTAGCTTCTGCGAGCCGCTGTCTAGCTGTGGCTATGCTTCAGCTAGATCTGGCTATACGGGTAGCCAGTGCCACCTCGCCACACAGCCGGTAGCTTCTGCGAGCTGATGGTTAGGTCGGCTACCCATGGTGTGGGTAGCTGTGGGTAGCCGGGCCTTCGGCACGACCCTTGAATCAGTCGTAAATCACTTGTTGTTATGGGAATGCCGTCTGCCGATCCATCTCCGCATCCATATGGAATCAAATTTATTTGCCGAGACTAACTGCGCCTAACCGCCGCCTACGTTCTTATGTCGGCAATGATTGTAGCGTGATACATAGGAGAGGTTAGAGCTAGCCAGAGGTGATGGCTAGCTGTGGGGAGGTGCGGCTAGTGCAGCTAGCCAGACTCGGCTTGTCCGGTCAGCCACAGACGGCCGGCTAGGTCCGGCTATGTGCTGCGTGGCTAGAACCCTGCTGAACGCAGTGACAGTTTAAGGCACGAGGTAAAATGCGATACCTGAGGAGGAAACAACCAAAGAAAAATTTCATGCCAAAAGGCTGCACGACCTGACCTCGGAGTTTAACGAGCCCGCCGTAGGGATGGGACACTTTCTGCCACAATCAAACCAGCTCCAAATTCTAACGACTAGGAATAAACTTAGCAAATAACACCTGGGTATATACTTGGGGAAAAGGTGCCACATAAATACTGGTTAGAACTCAAAGGTACTTGACAAGATGAAAGAAATAAGATATAGAAAATTACATATCAGAAAGCACTGATTTTTGACCAGCTGCACCCTCGCCCTGCTCAATTCTGACGTCTCAAGTTCCAATGAAAGCTCATCAATAACCATATCGGGTGGACTGAGTGAAGCTGCATTAGTGCCTTCTGATTGTGTTCAAGCTCGGTAAGTCTGGCATCAATCCGCGCAACATCTTTGGCTTGTGACGACGTTTTAAAAAGTGGACGAGCAGCTGTCCAATGCTTTGCAGCCTCTGAGAAATTCCCCTTTTCGTTGGCAAGATCTCCGAGACGCAATAGGCATTGAGCTCTGCTGCGATGGACATCCATAAACACAAATCCCTCCATGGCCACAGTGTAGGCTGTGTGCAGTATAGTTGTCTCCATGGGAAATGGACACATCTCCAAAGAATAGAAGTGCTTTGTGGAGGGCTAATTTATTATTAGATTTGTGTCCCAATGCAAGGCAACCTACAAGCCATGGGGATCTACTCTCTGTGCTATCCCAGCGGTCCCTGTCCGCAAATCTCTCCAGACAAAAGGTCAATACTTCATGGTCCTTTCCCGACAGTCCTGCAATGTAATCTTGCTGTGGAGATGTCCCCCTCCCTAAGTCGGAGGTCTGCCAAAATCATTTCACAACAAGAAACCCCGCCAAAGTATTTCATGTTGCTGAATATCGTTTTTGCCCCATTCAGGTACTTTTGTACAGCCGATTCAGTTGCACCTGTCATCACATCAATTTTAGCAATATTGACCAGTGCCCAGGCACATTCGTGAGGATCTTGATCACTGTTTTGCAAAATTTGGGTGTGGATACTTCTGGCATCGGTATATTCAGATTTCAGCAAATGGACCTGTGCCTCAACTATTTTGATATTTGAGTCAAAAGAGCCTCCCTGCATGCCACAGATCCCTGCAAGCTGCTTGGCTCTACGGAGGTAGTCAATGCTTTTTAGGTAGGCACCAAGTTGGGATGTGCATTGAGCTGCAACTCGGAGTGCCCATGCCTCCTGGTATAGATTTCCTGACAATTTTGCCAGCCTCCTTGCCTCATTCAAATGTGTCTGGGCATTAGCAGCGTCTCCCTTCCTGCACATTATTTCAGCAATGGTGCTTAATATGCTGCACTGAGTGTCAGTATCTCCGCATGATCTTGACAGTGTGAGTGCCCTCTCGAGTAATTCTATGGCCATATATATGTTGTTGTCTACATAGCAATGATAATATCCAGCAGCCTCGTTGAATTTACCTAGGTGAATATCTTGTAAGGATATGATTACAAACAATAGGAGACCCACCCTCAATTCTTGGATCTTCGAAGTTTTCGCAATGAGATATGGCTTGTGCAACCATTGATTCTGGATTGGATATAGGATAATTTCTGTATGACCGAAGGACTTGTGTAATACACTGTGTCTTCAGTCTGTGGCCACTGTGCTGAGAGAGACCAGCTGGAATGTTGACTATCAATGGAGTAGAACTGCGCCCAGTCACTCGGTAGAATGAGTTCAGATTTAAGATGCACTCCGTGGTGTTTGTAAGATCTGGATCTTGTGGATGTAATCCTAGGTCAAAGGAGTTCGTGCAAATTCCCCAGATTCAATGCTATTTGATTGAGAATGTCGCTCAGCTGTGCTCCGTTGTATTTCCCGGATAGATCTAAAAGGGAATAGAAATGCTTCCTCAACGTGTGCATAAGAAACAGAGAAGGGGGAGAGAACTGCTGGATGTGTTCTTTCTGATGGGCATGAGCGACCACAGTCGTTTTATGTTGTCATTGTATGCCAAGGATGTAGCAAGTAGTGTGGCTTTACAACTCCGAATGTCCTTGATGGGAAGACGACTTTGGAGAAGTTCAACATCTGAGAGGCCATCTGGAAGAATTGAGAGTCAACTCAATAAGTCCTTGGCACCAGACGTGATCCGGGGACTGGTGAGAGAGATCTTGATAGATGCATCCAGATTGGATTTTCTGTCAATACCAGCCGAGAGTAGAGAGGCTTTCTCAGTTCCCCAGCGAGCCAAGACATTTTTAAAGCCCTCATAGTCTGCCAGATGAGCCATGAGATCCACAGCTAAGGGCATGTTGTCTGTGAGTCGGAGAAGTTGCTTCATGTATTCTTCGGGATGATCTGTGATATCCATGAAAATTTGTTGGGCAGCCTCATCTGACAAAGGGTTTAGAGGGGGCAAAAATGGGTGAGTCCATGCCACTTTCGCTGGGTGTTCAGCACCTCGCATTGTTATCTGTTGGATGTGAACAGCCAAACTTGACAGAGAGATGGGACATTTACCATTAATGCAAGGTGTGGTATATCCGTCAGGAGGGAAAGCAGCACCTCAACCCCGCCCCGGGACTTCATTGGCTCCCAAGGAGTTTCGAGATTATCTAAAATCAGGAGGGAGGGTGGCTTCCTTGCAAAATACTGGACAACAGGTTTGGTGAGGGCTTTTCCCGGGTTCAATCCCAGGTGCAAGCCAATCAATGCAGCTAACTCGGCACTGTTGGTTGCAGATTCAGCGCCGACAAAATATTGGTGCTCAAATTTGGCGCCAATATCTGGGTGGTGCAGGGCAGCTCTTGCGAGGGATGTTTTACCCATTCCTCCTCCCCCGAGAATAGCTACTCTTGGCGAATCCAGGCTGAGTGTTTCAATGATATGCTTGAGTTCTATTTCACGACCCTAAAATATCTTGGGCTTTGAGGGCAACATTGAGAACGAATTTGAGCTTCAAAGTATAAGTATAGGCCCCAGATGAGACTGGGTGTCTGACCTATTATGGGATTCATTGGCCTTTTGGTATATCTGGTCCTAATAATCAGCGGTGGTGTGGAACACCCAAGACCACACATACTGAGGATGATTTGTCCGATTGACACTCCTTGAGCAGTGTGCTCATTTCACTGTGGCGGAAAAAGTACTTGATCTTGCTTCTGTCCTGCTGTGCTTCAACAAATGTGTGTATCTTGTGTAGAGTTCTGTGGAAACCCTTTCACTAAATGTTCTCTCCTCCTACACATGAAGCCAGATGATGTACTCGGTGAATGTTTCGATATGATCAAGGATTGCTGGGTGGAGCGATCCAGCGGTCCCAGAATGTATATGGAGATCTACAATTGCGTAAAGGATTTGAGGAACATTTTCCATAAGACAGATACACTCATCCTTATTCCTCTTCACATTCTAGATGCACAGTGAGTGAGATATTGGCCAAACATAATAATAAAATCTGTCACCTGCACTGCAGTAATCAATGCGAGAGTGGTATTTGAAATCAGTTGGACAAAGGAGCTGCCAAATGCATCATTGATCTCATGAAGGAGTGTTAGTGCAGGAGTCAAGCAGTCAGCGATGTTCTTCAGACGAGTTTCTGTAGTAGTGTTCTGGCGGGCATTTTTGAAAGGGCAGCCACGAACCTGTGATGTCAGACTTGTATCACCTCTCGCGGGGCAGTGTCCATATCTCCGCTTCATCAGGTTCCTTGATATCATGGTGGCTACAGGAGTTTGGTTCGCGACTAAGCTGATTTCCCCAGTGCAATGTATTGTGATGGATAGGTTTACTCGGCCTTCGCGAGCAACTATTTGGATCCAGCATGAAGATCTATCAGCTGGCCATGATTTTCCCCAAGGTCGTGAGCTTCCGGGGCAGTATTGAAAACCAACAGTTGGAAATCTTTGTGTTACTCCCAGGATCGCGCTCCGGTTTGGTGGTGTCCCGCTCCATGAGTTGCCATGAGTTGGTCCCCTCGCCACATGATCGTGAATCTCGCGCCACGCCGATGTGGAACGGGGATCTTGAGGGCTCTCAACTCCGTGTTAAAAACATCAGTTTAATCAGCTCCTCCAACTTCTTTAATCGCCTGAGTCCTAGTATATTCGCACACATAGCAAGTTGTCATGGTCTTTCACATGGCCGTAACATTTCGTCGCAGTATCTGGATTCCGGAAACCAACAGATGCAATTCTGTCTGTCCTTCCCAGTATCACGCTCCATCTTTGCTAGGATCCCCCTCGTATCCCTCCACTGGCTGTTCCCATCTCCAAACTGGTTCAATATCAGTTGACAATACTCTTCAAGTTAAAAAAAGCTACATTCTCCCTGCTCAAAAAGATACCTGTGTTCTGTTGAAAGTAGACTGTACAACTTAGTGCAAACGTGGAGTCATCTACTGACTCATTGAGGAGTCATTTATATTTACCGACTCAATATATGACTCATTCTGACTCCAATCTAACTCAGAATATGACTCCTGTTCTCTAGTATATGAAGCCTCGCTTGTATCGTAGTTAGTTATCGAATTGAATCGATTGAATTGATTAGTAAGTGAAACTAAAGAAAGCTTAAATTCTAACAGGTTATTGGCCCCGCCCGTGCCTGAACTAAACTATGAATGACAACTCTGCCTGCCGTATCAAACTTCTGGAGGATGCATCTGGCTACTCGACGTGGTCTACAAAGGATATCGACATCTTGACTGACCAAGATCTCGAAGAGTGAAAATGTCACCCAGCGTGGCCGATTGTACTGCTCCTACGGCCACTGAAACAGCGCTTCTCGACGCTTGGAAGAAGAAGCAACGTAAGGCACTTTCCGCCATCCGTCTACGCGTTGGGGAGAGTCCTATGGCCTTTATACAGCAATGCGACACTGGTGTTGACGCTTGGGATAAGCTCGCACGTTTTTGTCAACCAAAGGGCGCCATCTCTATCATTTGCCTCTGTCGGCACCTCTTACGCTCTGCCTGTGCTGAAGGCGAGAGCATCGCGGAACATATCCGCACTCTGACGCAGCTCTGTACTAGCCTACAGAATTTTAGGACTCAAATCGATGAGCTGGAATTTGCCATTATACTGCTCACCTCTCTACCTCATTCTTGGGATACTTGGGTCTCCGGCATTGATGGGCAGGTTCGCTGGGTGAATTCAACCTTCCAGTTTGTGAAGCATGCCTCTGTTTAGGAGAGTGAAATATTACAAGGGAATGGGGCAGCGGTAGGGCTGAAACGAGTCACATATCAATATGTCTGGGTACAGTTGTTGAAAATCTCCTGTAGCCCTTGACAGTTGAGGCCTCAATTTCCACAGTTGCTTCGACATTCAGTGAACCCAAAGGAAGAAGAGGCAGCTGAAAGTAAGAACATACAGCAAACAGTTGAAACGAAGGAAGAAATGTCTGAAAGTGTAGTGCGTCGTTTATAATGAGTTGAACTATCCTCAGGAAGTGTGGAATATTATTTGGATGTCAAGGATTCCACCACGAAGAAAGAAATGAGTCCACACACTATTCATGAATGCTAACGATCAGAGTCACCAGAAAGATAGATGCAACATTTTTATAATTGAAAAACTTAGAATTCAGTTTGCCTGAATCTGTGAATTCCCGGGGATTGTCCTATAGGTAGCAGCATAGGGACCAAGGTATGGCGAGACAACCAAGAGACAACAGGCAATACTGTAATGTACTGATTCATTGAACAATCCTGGCGTGTTCTGTGCTCACCTATGCGTTAAAGGGGCATCCAATTTTCATTACTGCTATTCTCCCAGAATCTAAGAGATACCAAAATGATTTTGACAGCAGAGAATCAAACTTAACGACCGTATGAATTTTTTATGTAGGGTGGCCCTCCCCACCCTCAAGAGAAAAGAGATAGGCCCTACATGCAATTCTGGGAGAAAAACATAAAGGGCGCGAAAAAGGGCTACTGTGGTGAGCGCCCCAATCTGGGCCTCCCTTTTTCCGCACCTTTTTGCCTCCTTTTCCTCTCATTTCATGCAGTCTGGGTCCTCCTATAGTTCCTCAAAGGTCGCATACCACCTCAAATGCTTAAAAAGGACTGGGGTGATTTTCTCTGGATTTTATACCTCACTCAGTTACATTATCTGCCAAACACGAAAACTGCGAGCAACTCCATTGTTAACCCGGCTCGCAACCAACTCGTATTGTGATTGGAAGTTGGAGAATATGTTTTGGCCAATTCCTAGACAAAAAAATGGGAGATCAACGTATCATTCACCCTGATACTACAGTGGTGGCCAAAAAGAATGCCCGGCCCCTTGTGGCCTCATTTGTTGGTCGAATTGCCTCAAATAAAATTGTAGCATAAACCTTGGATGATTTGAAGCTCATATGCACCGCCTGAACAATACCTCACCTACCTCAGTTTCCCCCGATAAGTTAATTGTGATTTTTTCAGAAGTCGAGTTTGTATTGAAAAATGGTCTAACGTTATTCCGGGCACAAAAGCAGAAACCCGCCTGCTTGCCATTTTTTTATCGGAAAACCTGTCCCCCAAATAAGATACCACTTGAGCAACTTCGTATTCCGCGGATCCTCCCAAAAATTCTCGTCCTCCTCGTCCTATCTCCAAAATGCATAGGATTGCGGGTCCAACCATGTAAATCCACCCAGTCCGAACACCATTGTCAGACAAAAACGGACGCTTGCCCGTCGGCTAGGAGTCCTAGTGACATCCAAGGTCACATCGACACACAATTTTACCAGACCAAAAGAGCGCGGAAGAATCAACTCCAGCACGCACCTAAAATCGGGGCACCTGAGGAAATACAGTTAATTCTGAATTAGTGAGCTGGAACATGAACGGGGACCATATCGCAACGGAAACGTAATCCAGAGGTCCCGTTCCACGACATGCGCACTTTTCGTTTTTGAGGGAGTATCTCGTTTTCGAAGAGTAAGTACGGGCAGCGTCAAGCGACCGAGGATCTAGTGGCCTGCCGGGCACCCCGCTCAGAGACCCGGAGCCCCTCACAATAGAGACGCGCGGGAGACCCTGGGTATCCGTGTGACGGAGAGCTGGAAGCTAGTCCGGCACACGGGGCGAAATGGGTGGTGAACCTTCACAAGTGACTGGCGTAAGTGATAGATTGACCGAGGAATCTGATCTACGCTACAGGTTTATATATCGAATCAGAGTTTGTAACTATTTGAGTGATCGTAGAGATGGTTGAGATGTCAAAATGAAACAGAGGTGAATGAGTGGGCATCTGTAAAATACAGAGTGAACTGCGGGTATAGAAAAGAGTGTCGTGTCGTATCGGCGTAAGGATATAACTAATAACGAGTGAGTGTGCGAAACAGGCCGAGACGGAATAGGGGGTTTGAAAGAAGAATACGTCCGTTACAATCCGCAATGCGGACAAGGCCACATAACCGCGCTGGTTTACGGGAGAGCCGCGGGTTTGTGTGGGCGACGTACGAAATGAAAATTTGATACTACTGTATGATGCGTGGATGTCACAGGAAAAGGCGAGATATCCAAGGACGAGGTGAATGGTAGGGTAAGTAGACATATCCGTAAAACTGAAGAGAGTGGCTCAGAAGCCCAGCGGGATTCTATTAATTCAGATAATTCCAGTCCGCTGTTCCAGTGTAGAATAAAAGATCCTCAGATGATCTTTTAAGCATCAGACGCGTTTCGGCGGTGAATCCAGAGCGCGTTAGAATGCAGCGAGAGCTCAGAGTATAGTTGGGGGGATATCAGAGGGACAGCATGTAGGTGAGTAAGCACCAGCAGCCTGAAGGATGGGTGGGACTCCAAGCGCAGGCCCGGGACGAGGGAGGACGATGGCAGGCGAGAGCGAAGGGAACATTGATCCGCCGATCAACACAGCCACAGCCACGCCATCTCTTCTCTCATCCACCCACGCCGCGAACCATCCTACGTCTGTTCTAGTATGGGTCTCAATTCGGTCTCGTACTAGCACTGCTCTAGTTCTTCGGGCGTCTCGATGTAACTCTTAAGTTCACGGTGGATTGCTCCACCATTTCAGCCCTTCGCTCACCTGTGTCCCTTCGCCAGCGAGTCCCTCGCCCACCCATAAGAACACCCATTACTCCCGAGGTTCTTTCTGCAACTTCCAAAACCGGCCTCTCTGAACGCAATGTCGGTCTGTATCCGTTATTTTATTGTCAATTCCCTTAGCAAAAGAACCGCGCGCTAACGTCGTCCCTTTTCTCTAGGTACTTTAGAGCTTCGCCTTCTTCCGAGGGTACCACTGCGATAAGAAAGGCTCTTTCGTTTGATCCCCCGCTCTCTCCGCGTCGTCGAATAAGCGCCCGCTACACGCCCCGTATGGACTCCGCGACGTCACCTATGTGCTTTGGCCTCTCCTACGCCCTACGAACTTCCTATTCTCGACACCATGCCAGCGCACATCTGACACTTATCCAGCACCACCACCCCCACATGAGAGCAAAGGGACAATTGATCCGGGGGTCACGACGCGGCATGGCTGTGCAATTGACAACGTTTGACTAAATTTGTTATTTCACATCCACAACAACCCAAATGAGCGTCCGCAGGGACTACCTTCAATTATTGAAGATTAATAGAATGTGTAATTGACGATAATGGGCCAAAATTGCCAGTTTTGGGGTGATCAGTCACTGGTTTTTGGTTTTTCTGGCACCAGACCGTGAGGTGATAGCACAATGTACTACTCACGGTTCATTTTGAAGGAATATAAACCTCTCATGTAATTGAACTTAGCGCGGCAACTCCGCGTTAGTTGCGCGTTGCTGCCACGTCAACGCCGCGTCAATGCGCGTCACTGCGCGTCAATGCCGCGTCAATGCGTGCTGCTGCCGCGTCAACGCTGGGCCACTGTAAATTAGTGCCGTGCTACTCCTGCACAATATATGACCACTGCATCGCTTCTATGTTGCCGCAACACAAGTTAAATCATGCCACAACTGAGCACCTTCACTCAGCCACTGGACGTTGAACTCTAGCTCATTATTGTTCGGTGCCGTTGATTAGGGACCGTGCTGAAGCTTGTACTCGGCGTCTGGATGATTGTATACTTTTCAGGTGACGACCCGGTGCTTTGTTGATTTTATCGCTGTCGATACTGATTGATGAACAGTTGTTGCACACCTTATTCGACCGAGCCGCAAGTTCCATGTTCGAAATCTCTGCAGCGTTTACTACTGCCGAGTAGATGATACCTTGGTCTATCTTTACCTCTGCCCAACACAGGTCTTACATGAGAGTTACCAACCACCTTTCTTGCAGCGATTTTTCATCCTCGAAAAATATGTATTTCGTTTGCAATTCTAGAAATATGTCATCGGATTTATATCCACTAGCTGCATGGCTGAAAATTCCGGATGGAAACAGAAATTCAGTTTGTCTAGGTCGGTAACTTCTTATCTCCCGTGAAAAGGTTTTAAACACTTTGGGCAACAATATCTGAATCGAAAATTGACGCATTGCTGCCGCGTCAGACTACTTCTGCACTGACCTCGAATTTTTTGGACAGGCAGTTACATGCGACCAATTGGTTGAGTCTGGTTGTATGTTGAGCGCTTAATAGTGACTCATTGTCACGGACTGGCGGTCAGTAGCCGAAATCTCTGAAGACAGGTCAAGAGGTTTTTCATCCATCTCTTGCATGCGATTATTCATTGCCTGAAATGTCCAATTGGCTTCAGTGACTCTACAATCAAATACTAGCTCCGTACATATTCTTTCAGTTATATGGTTATACTTTGTAGATCCCAGTTTCATCCGGGCATGGTCGTGCACCTGGGCATAACGTTCTACGTCGGTCGTCACAGAACCACAGACTTTGTTGCAGTTGAACTGGCAATACTGGACATTTGCTGCGTGCCGCGTCACCCATGCAGCGATGCAGCATGGATATGAGCTCTGTATTGAGATGGCCTATATGTGGTTTATTGGCACATCACCTTTGTGAGGGGTTCCGCCTGGCCTGACGTAGCAAGGATGTCTTTACACTATATGTGCCATACAAAGTTACCCCACTCTGCGGCACAGCAGTTTCAAACCAACCTGAACCGCTTTTTGCGATGCATTGCGAGGAGGTCGTTGAAATGTAGCAGAGTACTACAGTCTCCTCATAGCCGCCACCCAAGCTCCGCATATGGCGCACACTTCATAGCATCTCGAATCCGGCACCTTTCTGTTTCAAGTTCCACAATTCTTCATACTCACGGTTGAAAATGTTACCGTTGCATCGGATTGATTTTTGGATGCCACCTTGAAAATGAGATCGACTGTTACTCCAAGAGTCGACCCAGCAACAATGGTTGTTGGCGGCTCATCGACATCCATACACCATCTCACTTGTACGAGCGTTGAATGCAGATCCAGCAACTTACCATGAATCATGATAAAAATTGGCTTCAAGGAGGACCATAGCAAGCATTTTGGATCCAGCCAATCATGATTTTCAACAGAGATGATAAATGGGAACGAGTAGCTGAGAGTCAAGTCAGCTCGACTGACCAATTTGAGGGTATGATTTATGATTTGTTTACAGCAAGTCAATTTCGGTTGAAAGAGGTACATGTACCACCTCTCAGCCTCTTGGGGTTGGCCGTATGGGCCCGAACTGAACCAGAATTAGTGACGACTGACAAAAATTTGGAATAGGCTTTTTTGTGTCGAAACGATGTATTACAATGAGAAAATGCTGCCCCGGTTTGAATTTATGATCATTGAGCATTTGACGAAGAGTTATGGCTGGCGCGCCGATGCCGCGTCAATGGCACAGGCAGCGCCGGGGGGGGGGGGGGGCGGCGGGGGTTGATTATACTCGCGAGGTCCACAACATGAACAACGAGTCTACCGAAGACAAACTTGTAGAACATACAGGTGGTTATCCATATGTAAACCTACAAGATGCCAACGGAGCACACACAGATTCCAGGGGGGCGATGACTACAAGACGCTGAGCAACTGTGACTGGCCGGCCGTTGGAATGGCAGGATCTCTGGTTAGAACTTCGTGGGACCTGACCACCAGTTAAAGAACTGATGTACGGGAAGTGTTCTCTCTTCCCAGGTGAAAATCCCTGGTATCCACCACACAGGGGGCAAAGCGTGGGGCACTTGCCATAACGGCAACCGTGTGGCATCCCACACGCACCTGCACGCACTTGCGTGGGATTTGCACGGCAACCCAACGGCATTTGCTGCGGACTTTGACAGGATCATGTTCTTTTGATCCAAGATGGGTGCAAGGAACCTGTTTAAAGTTTTGAATTCCAAATTCAATCATAATTTGGAGCATGATGCAAAACCTATTTACGACTGCCCAGCAGGCCACCAAAAACTCAACAATGGCATTTTGAAACACCTCAATTAGGAAGAGCGGACCTTTGCCGTTCGGTAACTCCACTGTGTTCAATGCGGTCTCCAAAATTATTGTGACATTTGAAGTAAAATATATATATATTGTGATTTGTTCCAACAGGCAATATGTGATAATGCTCAAATTTGGTGATTTTGGGTTGGACTATGACCTATGGCGACCTCGTATGTCAAATCTGAAGGGAAGAGAAGAAGGTAATCAAACGTTGCGGGAGTTTCGGACAAGATGCCGGAACGTGGGAGCATCATTTCTTATATCCGAGCGCGTCTTTTCGTTATCGCTCCCCCAACTCCTGGCCAATTCACAAGTGCGGAGATCCGTTTTCATCCCATGGTTCGGGGAAATGAACCAGGGCCAAAGTATTTGTGGAAAACATCCCGGTCGCCTCCGTGATTCCCCAAACAGACCTTGACCCGATTTGGAGTGGCACAAACCGACCACCTCTATAGCGGACCAACCATGTTCGCTGGGGCCCAGGAATTTGACTCGGTCATTCAAGATACCTCATAATGTACTCCACCAAATTGATTGGGTTTTTCAATGTCAGACTTCCCACTCACGGCGTGGTAACATTAAAAACCACCCAGTTTAACTGACGCAGACAGATGGACTTTTTTCGTGGGGTGCTTGGGATGAAGAGATCCTCATTTGCTAATAGTTACGTCCTACCACATCCCCTTAAGACATTTGAATCTTGATTTGGGCTCCAAATGCCCTGTGTCCTTTGCAGGGCACACCATTTGCTCCGCACTCGATCCCGGCCACTCTCCCTGGCAGGCAACGCAAGTAGTCGTGGTCCCCATATGTCCTATATTTGCAGTGTGTGGGCCTTGAATAATGTATTTCAATCCAATGAATGGTTTGGGATGCACTGGGATGAATAGAGCGAGTGCCAACGAATCATTTAGTCGTGTGGCCGTTTTTGCCATTTTGGGCATCCTCCCGCGAAAGAATTCGGCAAGCCATGAAATGGACACATAAATTCGCAAAAAATATATTAACTCACTCGCAGGATGTATGCCCTCGATTAAGACCCTATATACTTGTCTCAGTCGAACTATGTGTATGGGCCCGTGGCGATAAATGCTAAGGTGGCCGAGATGCCAGTCTCTGATAGTAAGTCTTTCTCTCTCCTGTTTTTCAATTTCTGCTTTTTGACACTTGTCCTAATGTGGAAGCGAAGGAATTGAACACTTCGATAACCAATTATCTTTCGGCAAAGTCCGGTGGAGTGATAAGGACCACCCGCTTTCTAACGACAAACTCGCCGGTGGTCTTGAATGTCGTGATCAACAACACATTCTTGTTGATCAACCTATTCGACTTGCATATCCAGTCCGACCTCGAAAACCTGATAGAAACGTTGCAGGCAACCGACACCAGCATTTTGAGTCGTGTTTTTGTCCAGCAACAACCCGGATCAATATCATTTCCATAATACGTCGCTCAGTGTCAAAATAACCGAATAATAACTAAACAACTCCCACACCAGAATTTGAACACTCGTTCTGTGACCCAGGGCTGCCGGACATGACCTTCCCCACCGCCCTTTTCTGTAGTGGTGTCAAGATTTGGTTGGAAATTGAGATTTCGAACCTGAACCGAATCCAACCCGAGTTCAAATGCATGAACCTCAACCTAAAGCTCGGTTCGGGGTTCAGGGAATGTTGGTAACCGAAAATTGAACCTGAAGGCGAGATTTCCGCCATTCCGAGAGAAAATATGAGGATTTGGTGTTTTTAGTTTCACACAAAAAGGACCAATATTCACCACATATGTTGAAGCTTTCTACATGTGTGCACGCTTGCGGCGCACATTGCACTGTTCCCGGTGGCCGGGACTGTCAGTATGAAGATGGTCATCAATGCGGTGAGCTGCCCGCTGTGATCATCCAGGAGACCCAAGATATTATTGGGGTGCTGGTGGAGATGCCCGCGGTGCAGGCACTCGGGGCAAAGTTCATCCAGGCCACGTTTAATCATGTTGTGACGGTGGAGCTGGTGTCGCCGTTCAAGTAGATTAAATCCAGAGGCTGCCAGTCATGTTCGAATAGATCGAATTGACCACGTTTGGGTGGTTGATTTCCTTGGGCGGCGAAGTCTCGCATAAGTCCGTTTATTTGTGTTACTCTCATAGTTCACTTTCCTCAAAACGCTGCCACCCTGAATGATACACCATTGTTTCATCCCTATCAAGTCGCCCCAGTGTTGACTCGTTTAATTTAGTGCGACGGGAATCAGACGGGGCGTCTTCCTATTGAGTGCCAATGATTGTCGCAGGAACTCTTCCACTTGCTTTGCATTCAAGAGTGCATTGACTCCGAGTGACACCTCTTTTGCGCTTGTTTTCCGGATCTAAATTGAGCTGCACGTTTGTAGCCCTCGGCTCAGAAAACACTCTGATGCTGTGCAACAAGATAAAACCAGAAACCATTCGAGGTTCAAAGCATGTCAGGTTCTACCGCAGATAGTGTGGACTGTGGTCTTGATGAGACATCCAGTGCTGAACGATTAGATAGGTGGATTCGGTTGCCTTGTATATTACATCTCATCTTATCTATTTACTGACATCGCTATTAACTCACTTGCGCCGACTCGGAATTTCCGTTTCAGCCACAGTCGCCGCAGTCACCGCCAAAGTACTCACCAGCTGATTCATGCATGGACATGTTGTTTCATGGACATTTGTGGCATCAACACTTGGTTGATGATAATCAGTTGGTCTCCGTTGTAGAGTACCCCACGTTCACCCATGCATAAATGTGATGCAAATACCAGATGACCAGCCAGATCGCGCTGGGAGGGGAGGATCTCTGCGATGGTGCCAGCGATGAAGAGCGAGGCCATGGGTTGTGCCTGCGGAGGCGGTCCTTTGGTACCCATAAATTGCCTCTCAACGCGCGGTACTTGATCACCATGCGGTCCGAGAGCTGTCCCGAAGTGATGTGCCCAGTGTGTTTATTGCCATCCGGGAATTGTGTGCAGGCACATACGGGGTATTGATATATCAAAGGTGCAAAGGTGGGTGATTGTCCTAACTGACCTGATATATTCTACTATTACCCACAGTGTGCACTACTATATCAGCTCATGTATGCCTCCAGGCCCCACAGCACGTGGTGTGCAAAACAAATCCTCGGCCCATTTCACACACCTCCACGCTGGCATTCTGATCCACGGTGTCTTGTGGGGCCCGAAGCATCAATATTGATTCAAGCCTGGGTCTATGCTGAGGTCGATCCTGATATACATGGTAAATTGTGAAGCATACCGCACGGCAGCTTGCCCAACCTTTTGTTGTTGAGGAATGGAAATTTGCTCATGCCAAAGTCATTCCGTATTGTCCACCTGGAAATACCACAGATCGCCTCATATTAGAGGGAACCTATGTATCATACCTACTCTCTAACATGAGGCCGAAAACCCTTCCATGGAACGCCGCTTCTCAGCCATTCCACCGTTTCCACCAAGCACCAGTCCAGGAGCCAAAAGCGATTTTTTCCACCTATTCCATGGGGTTTGGTGCCCCAGTAAAAGTATCAGTAAATTTTGTGACCCGGTAAAATTCCATCCCTTCCACCAACTGCTATCAGTGAATTTTGTGACCCGGTAAAATTCCATGGCTTCCACCAACCGGTATCAGTATATTTTGTGACCCGGTAAAATTCCATGGCTTCCACCAACCGGTATCAGGATATTTTGTGACCCGGTAAAATTCCATAGCTTCCACCAACCGGTATCAGTATATTTTGTGACCCGTAAAATTCCATCGCTTCCACCAACTGGTATCAGTGAATTTAGTGACCCGGTAAAATACCATTGCTTCCACCAACCGGTATCAGTGAATTTTGTGACCCATTGAAATTCCATGGCTTCCACCAACCGGTATCAGTAAATTTTGTGACCAGGTAAAATTCCATGGCCTCTACCAACTGGAGTCAGTAAAATTGGTGCTAAAATTACATCGCTTCCACCAGCCAGGTCAGTACAATCTGTGACCCACTGAATCTCCATAGCTTCCACCAGCCAGGTCAGTACAATTGTGACCCACTGAATCTCCATAGCTTCCACCAGCCAGGTCAGTACAATTGTGACCCACTGAATCTCCATAGCTTCCACCAACTGGGTCAGTACAATTTGTGACCTCCATATAACATCCATGGTTTCCACCAACTAGGGTCAGTATAATTTGTGACCTGCACGCACCTTAGCTGTTATGGATTCATTAGACAGTTTGTGCAAAGCCATATGAGCCACTGTATGGCTTTCAATTTTCGCTGGAGAGGGCAACTTGGTCCAGGTTCTGAATGGTCCTATAGACACTTCAGCAGCCATCATTTGTGGACCCGAGGCCGGACAAAATATGTGGCCAGTTTATCGGAAAATTGTCATTTTTGGTAACCATAAACCACAGTGTGGCTGTTGTGCAAACTGGCTATTACGATGATCAATTATCTAATGAGTAAGCTTGTCTTTCAGATTTTGCCTGCAAAACAAGTCACCATAAATGTGGTGTATTCTGTTGGAAACATATCAAAATCTACTTGTTTGATTATTAGTGTCTATCCAATCCGACTTCTATTTGCAACCCTACTTTTGCTAATGATGGATGCAGACATTGATTGCAGAGTTAGTAGCCAGACCCTGTACATCTATGACCCATGCTGCTACCAATTATCTTACATGGCAGGTAACAGCTAATTTATTATAATTATAATATATTGAGGGAATCTGAAGTATAGAGATCGGTGAGAACTATAGATCTGCATGTGGGAACCACTTTCTCTAGCCCTGTTCAGACACTCTCATCCAATTGAGGAAATTCTAACCTATGCTGGCATATTTTGCTGTCCAATGAAAGTCTGAAACTTAGCCGCACCTCATAAGATATTCCCGGAGGCCATAAAGCTTGATTGAAACGAGCATGACTTGAGAGATAAGCTAGATTGATCGGAAGCAAACATGAACAAACACCACTACGCTTACATCCAAATAAGGCAATTTTCTGCTAGACTTGCTCTTTTAAGCTCATTTGAGCATGTATTGGGACTTTGAAACTTGCTAGCACTTAATGCAGTATTCATGAAGGTTATATAACTTGCCTGAGGCTCCCCAGCAACAGCATTCAATCAGGTTTAACATAGTGGCTGAGATGTCATAGCCATTGAATGTACATGATAACAGTGTGATTCCAGTGGGCCAAGCACCTCCATTGACTAAGTACTATATATGAAAATACATTTCATGCAGAAGAAACATGACTGAACATATAATATATAGAAACAACAATAAAAAGCATTTTCACAAAATTCATTCCCCTCAGAGAGGGTAGTGTATATAGTGGGTCAAAATATGAGTAGCAATGTTGGATAAACTTGTCTACAGCTTGGGGTGTAGTTTTTAAAGCAAGAATACCATCTACTGAGAGCTAACACACTTGTCTTTAAACCTGATGGTACACATCTCAAATCTTTACCCTGCATGTCTGCATGGTGGTCAAAACTACTCAATACCATATTGGGTGATCACAGGAAGCCATCCTGCCCCAATAACTACCACAAAATAGATCATATTCAGCTAGCAATTGAAAAGTATGATTTCGATCAAATTTGACTTTTTGCCATATATGGGCTCAAAGGAACTGAAATGGGGCCTTATATTGACATATACATACATTACAGACATCCCTCTACTGTATTTGATCAATATTTAACCCAATTTCGAAATTTGTGCTCCATCTAGGCAGCGACAATAAGATGCCTATAGGCAAGATATTGGATTTTGGGCTATTTCATGCTCCAATGCAGTACTACTTGTAAAAAAATGTGGTCAATGCCAATATTTTTTTAGAAGATCCCCACAGTGAGAAAACAAGATCTGCCTCTTCAGAAGTTGTGTTTCTTGCCTCTATCTGACATGAGATTTAATTTCGATATATTCTGAATGTCTAAGTTGGCGATCACCTTGATACGAGTTGGCAATCACTTTGGCAGTCACATTTTCTGTGGAAGGAGTGGAAATCTATCAGCTTTTGGTGGAAGCAATGGAATTTTGTATAGATTTTCAACAAGCAAGGTGGTGGAAGCCATGGAAATTGGCAGTGTGGAAGAGGTGGAAAACACGATAAATGTCCTTGTAGCGCAAACAGGAAGGCTTGGAAGATGGCAAGGCATACCTGTGCAGGCTTGTGCAATAACAGAGGGATGTGGGCTGCAATGGGGAACCAGTGTTTGTCTGTTAAAGACTTATCAGGGGGTTTTGACATGTAGCGATGCACTCTGCTCATCCTGGATATTGGCCTGGCTGGAATACAATTAGGGAGCAGCTTGTGAAATAGCTCTTTGAGTGGGTGAAGATGATCATGTCTAGGATGGTGAGGATATATTGAAGGTGTGGAAACACAGAAGGATGCCTCAAACTCAGTTCCATGCAGCCTTGATCAGTATGACATAGTGGCTGCCACCTTTGGTGCTTCTCAATATATGTTAACCTAGGCAGGTTCTGGAACCCAAGGGCTCATGAAACCCACTTTAAAATTGTGCATGCAACGGAGGAGATGTATTAGCTCAATATTGAGATATACAGGCTGGTGATTTATATGAGAGACAAGGGAGTGTTTCTATCCACAAACGAGGAGGATGTGAGGGGGTAGAGTTATACCTGGTAATCTTCATGGGGAAGTACCAGATGCAGCAGGCCATTTTAATAATACCCACATGAAGTCTCCAGACAATGGAAAGAAATTGGCTCCATGGTTTAGTGGAACCTTGGTGCCAGGCATTCATCTTGCCCCACCTCCAGAGCCCGCTAGTCTCCCATAGTCAGATCATAAGTACAAGTTTTTTTTTGAGGTGGGGAAAAAACTTGATTATGGTCTGATTCAGTTCATACCTCCAGAACTGATGGTCAAGTTACGGCGGTTTCCGAAACCAAATAAGGAAGGAGTTCGCTTTCAGGGATAACACCCAATTACGATGTCACTGTCATCTCACATCCAGCCCCAGTCATGTCTATTTTTCGGACCAATGTAAAACCTTCCATGAAGTGGAGGGTAAAGGCTTCGACATACCATGCACCATACAGTAAGAAAACTGTGAGGAAAAGCCATAACACAGTCATGAATAGGTGTATGTGATGAGCGTGTCTGATTGTTGTTTGTTCATCATGTGCTTACTCCCAGACCGCCGGTTCAGCATGTCAAACAAATCTAAACTAAGAGCCAGCCACCCAGAGAGATCAGATGGACACTGAGGAGAAGGAGGTGCTGTTGCTGCTGAGTTGGAATGCAGAAGAGTTGCACAGGAGAGGGGTGAGGAGGATGATGATGGGTGGGAGACTGATGAGACTGATGGAGATGAAGGAGAGGATGTGGAGGTGGAGGAGCTGGCGGAGGTGATAGAGACTATAATGGTATAATGGTACTCACAACTGACAAAGAATTATGAGTCCTGAATTTACTCTGTTCATTTCTGTGGAAGCTGTGGAAATCAAGTGTTCTGAGGCTTGCATGGAAGTGGTGGAAGTGCCATGTAGGTTTCTCCAACTTGAAACAGCTGGCGGAAGCCATGGAAGTCAGAAGGGGGCCATAAACTGTGCTGACCCAGTTGCTGGAAGCAATGGAATTTTAGCAGGTCACAAATTTTACTGATACCAGTTGGTGGAAACAATGGAATTTTAGTGGGTCACAATTTTTACTGATACCATTTGGTGGAAGTGATGGAATTTTACCGGGTCACAAAATTTACTGATACAATTTGGTGGAAGCGATGGAATTTCACCGGGTCACAAAATTTACTGATACCGGTTGGTGGAAGTGATGGAATTTTACCGGGTCACAAAATTTACTGATACGGGTTGGTGGAAGCCATGGAATTTTACCGGGTCACAAAATTTACTGATACGGGTTGGTGGAAGCCATGGAATTTTACCGGGTCACAAAATTTACTGATACCGGTTGGTGGAAGCGATGGAATTTTACCGGGTCACAAAATTTACTGATACCGGTTGGTGGAAGGGATGGAATTTTACCGGGTCACAAAATTTACTGATAATTTCACTGGGGCACCAAAACCCATGGAATAGGTGGAAAAAATCGCTTTTGGCTCCTGGACTGGTGCTTGGTGGAAACGGTGGAATGGCTGAGAAGCGGCGTTCCATGGAAGGGTTTTCGGCCTCATGTTAGAGAGTAGGTATGATACATAGGTTCCCTCTAATATGAGGCGATCTGTGGTATTTCCAGGTGGTATTGTCACAAGCCTGGCTGCACACACAAGTCATGCCACCACCCGAACCGCACACCGTATTTTGCACAAGCCACTTCGCTCGAACAGAATGGCTTGATTCTGTTCAAGCCCAAACCGGACCCATGCCTCGAGCAGGTTCTGCATTTCAAACTTGATCTGAACACTGGTTTTAGGCTCACAGTACTCGCAACTATGAATCAACTCATTTGCTCCAACACATGATTTCATCGTTCATGAATTTCATGTGAGGTATTGCCTAGCCTGAGGTACGTATTTGTGTTCATTTCGGTTGGTGTGCAATTCCATCTTGATTATTACAACTGTCACATTCATCCGTGAGTTCAACCACTATTTTCGTCAATATCTTGTTATTAATCCCTGCGATCCCAAGCGATTTAGTGATCCCCAACCCACTGCCTAAGCCTTTGTATCGGACCACAAGCCGGCTTGGATATGCCACACCCAAGCCATGGCACTGCAGGCCGCACAAGCCCACCTCAGCAATATCCAGTGGAGTACGGCGCAGGTTGAGCAGGATTAACTATGCTCATCCTCATTCATTCGCTCCACCAATGTTATGCTCACATCATTTGGCATGGGAGATGTTTTCACCGAACCAACCGTGGGAGTCGCGTGAGAAGATTGGTCGGAGCCTTGACTTTGCTGAGAACAGTTCTGAAGTCGACTGTTGTGGTCCGCGGCAGAAGGGCTTGTGTCGGGATCAACCACAACTGGGTGGCAAAGAGTGCCAGAAGTTCTACAACATGTGGAAGCGCTGCTTTGAATATGTTCGCCAGTTCCGGATCATTATAGTCGGGGTAGCCGGGGAATAGATAGAATGGCAAATGAACGGCATTGAATGTATATAACATTTTATGTATCCAATCCATGATTTCCAAAGGTTTCTTCACCCACGCCTGCCAATACTTAATTTTCGCAAACCACGCCCCCGCCCGTTTGATGGCATCAGACAAAATGACTTGTGCACGCCATTTTATTTGCAGCGATGACACTGCGGGCAAGTGCCATGACCGTGGGTTCATGGCATTTGATGGGCATAGCACCGACACTTGCCATGGCATTTGCCAGGCATTGCACGCATTTCTTTGTTCCTTTGTTGGCGTGAGAAATCTGTCTGCCTTCCGCGGCTTGCGCTCGGTAATCACTCGGCGATCACTTCCACCTTGCAACCGCGAGGTGTTTTGATTTTTTCAACCACTGCTGAGTCCAAAAAATATGTATTTCTTCCCATGAGTTAGTTATACAAAAGTTTGCTCTTGTTTCTCGTTTTGCCGAAGACTTCTCACGTGCAGCCAATTTTGCATAGGCACCGGGTTTAAAGTCGCACGCAAACAAATTCATTGTGCTGCAGGCGTGAGACCAGATAAAAGCCACAAGATGTACTGGTAGACTCTGCCTCAGGCTCTCCAGGGCTCCTCGGCTCCAATGCCTGGCCAACGCCATGGCAAGTGTCTGTGCTCTGCCTGTCAAATGCCATGAACCCGCGGTCATGGCCCTTGCTGGCAGTGTAATATCGGGGTATCCTGTAAGCCCAGGATAGTGATGCTTCGAAATACAGCCGACTTGAGCTCTGTATTTGTGATAAGAAGTCAGCGAGAGATCAGATAGGATTAGAATCACAGTTTGATTTGAGGATTGCCTGCTGAACTTATTTTGACATTGCTGGCCATGAGTGATGTGAGTAAGTTGGACCTGGTTTGAGACATCCGCAAAATAAAGTCAGCGATATGTTGAGCTTTGAATCGAAGTAATGCGTTCCTGCTAGTTTCAGTGCAGGTCAAGAGTGCACTGAGACGCTGGAAATTACTGGGCTGAGTGGAAGTAACTCGTGAGAGGGAGAACGAAGGAACCCTTCTGAGAATAACGAAATGAGAAAGGGCTGGTATGAGGTTGGAAAATCGAGTATGAAACAATAGTCAAAGAAGGCAAACTTGATATATGTGCTGATCAGGAAGCTCTTTCAAATCACCTTTAGTGGAGCGGGTACCGTAGGCGAGAGCTACGCGGTTCAATTCAAATCAAAAACCGCGGTTCGGCTGTGATGCATGTGATCTCCAGCACATTCCGATATCCACGCCCACCTCTTGACCAACTACCACATCCCCGCTCGTCCCCGCTGCCGTCGCCATCGTCCCCGCCGTCGCCGCCGCCATTGCCGTTGCTCCCGCTCATCGTGCCGACTCCCGTCCGATACTATACCTGGTCACTGCAATACCCACGCCCGTGTCTTGACCCACCACCATGACCCCAGCTCGTTCTGAAGTTGCCGCTGCCGCCATCGCTATCGTCGCCGCCGTTGCCTCCACCATCGCCGCTCCCCGCCTCAAATATATTTCGCTACTCACTGTGATACCCATGCCAACCTCGTAACCCACTACGCCGCCAGCTCGTCCTAAAGCCGCCGCTACCGTTGTTATCGTTGCCGTCGTCGTCGCCTGTGTTCCGGCCCATCGCGCCGCCTACTGTGTCCCGCTACTCTCACGGAACACTTTTTTGCAGACATTCTCTCTGACCTCGCAATGATCTACTTCGACGCACAACCTCGTGGAACTCTGTGTTACGGCGTCCTTCGGTCTCAGTCTTTGGGACACCGACCTCGGACTCGGCCATGTCGACAAGTACACCTACTCATCGGAGGAATACATCAAGGCCGGCGTGCTCCTCGCCACAGGCATTCTGAACAGCAGTACACACAGAAGCGGACGTCGCCAAGGCCACATTGGCGAGTACGTCGACAACAAGTCCGTGCCGCTGAAAATCAGCGCCATAATGGGCCTTGGTCTCGCGTACACGGGTTCACACCGTGAGGACCTGCTGCAGCTACTTATTCCGCACGTCTCCGACGACGGTGTGTCGATAGAGATTGTGAGTCTGGTGACACTCGTGCCCGAGTTCATCTTTGTAGGGAGCAAAAACAGCGAGATTACCGGAACAATCCTACAGAGGCTCGTGGAGAAGGCAGAAAGGAGCGACACTGGACTCGGTGAGAAGTGGGCATGGTACATGGCTTTGGGGCTCGGGCTTCTTTATCTCGGTACGTCGTGTGGTGTGTTTCCTAAATGTCGCTCACGCCTTTTTTCTTTTTTGCGTAGGCCTGCAAGACGCGTTGGATACGACCATCAAGACACTCAAGGCTATTGAGCTCCCGATCTCGAAAACCACGCAAATTGTCGTCGAAGCATGCGCGTTCGCTGGCACGGGCAATGTGCTGATGGTTCAGGCCATGCTACACCACTGTGATGAGCACATCGACATGAAGGAGAAAGAGGTGGACAAAGATGAGAAGAAGGATGAGCCCGCTGCGGAAGAGGACAAGGAGGAGGAGGTTAAGCCGCCGGTCAAGCCCGACGATACTTTCCAGGCTTTCGCTGTCATCATATGGATCCGTGTCCAAGAATGTTGCTGAGTGGAATAAACTTCCCGTTTCCCTGCAGCTCATTATTGTAGTCTTCAATGATTATTAGACGATATATACAACTGGCAAAATTTTCGAAACATGAACTCTGGTCATGAACTTGCAGTGACTCGCCGCCTATGTCTGAATCATTATCAGATGAACCCCTTTGCTCTCCGTCCGAGTTGGCATCTTCCTCTCCATCCATTGGCATGATGAGCGGATAATGAGTATCCAAAGACAAGGAATGACACAAATCCGTGCAATTGTGATCGTTAATGAATGTCTGGATGCCTTTATGTCCAAAGTCTCCGACTCCGGAGTCTCTGGAGCTACTGTACTATTAAAATCAATTCGTCAGTCACGCGTCACGGGGGTGCTTGACGTGACGAATTTTGAAACCTTGTCACGCGTCACGGAGGCTCTTGACGAATATACTTTTCGTCACGGTCGGTTCAAAATTTCGGCTCAGGGCTGCTCTGAGCAAGTTTCCTTGGCTGCGAACACTCTCCCTACAATTTTCTGGCCATTCTCAAGGTTTCTTGGTTCAAACTCACAAACAGCGTGCTTCAGACCAAATTCACCCGAAGTTCAACGGTGAAAAATGGATTTTTTTCCTGTTCAACAATTTTGCTCAAATAAATGTCTCGGATGATTCCTAAGTCATCCTAATGGTTATTCTACATCCCTTGCAACCCCTGCAGTATTTCCTGGCGTTGACGAAATTTTGGGGGTTGTCACGCAGCTGGGGACCCTTTGACGAATTGACGAAATGATATTTCGGGTCACGTGTCACACCCCTTGACGAATTGAATTTAATAGTACAGTACACCGCCATTTGATTGGGACGTCAGCCTGAGGAGTCCGCGCCATTCTCGTCACTTCGTTACTTCGCTTAGGTTTGTGAAACCTATATATTTGCCACTTTGTTCCATACCATGGAGCGGTGGCTGCGGCACAGTATAGCCACGGTGGCTATGGTACAACATAGCCACCGTTCTGTGGTACAGAATGGGGCGGCAACTATATAGGGATCCACTCTTACAGAGATTAAGGAGAGGCGATAGAAGACGGGCATCGGCGGGTCTGGATTTCGAACATGAGACAGACAATGGTGTCCAAAGAATATAATTTGAATAAAATTGTAGAGGCTCGGGGACTCTCTCCGCAGTTAGCGGCGTGGCTCGTACGCTACTCGGGTCGGGGGTGACCCTTGGGTTATAAGCCCTGGCTGCAAACCCACTCCGAGACCAGTCAGCCCCCCGCAACCCATGGAGCTACCACTTAGCTGGAAAATCGTTCTCCCGGTACAGCTTACGCTCATTCTGATCCTTGCTATTTTCGGGTTGTACGAGTACTTCCGCGCACGATATATGACATGATTTGACATGATTTGTCGTTCAAGAGCTTGTTGCTATTACCTTGCTTTTTCTTTTGAATATATTCAGCTCTCTGCCATGAACAAAGACCAACCAGGTATTCTCATTGGAGTGCCTCAACGGCGTATGTAGTACTTATCCGCATGCCGCTAGATTTAACAATATACAGTTGCCCATCCATTCTATACACCAGAACGGTGGCCGTTGCATGACACAGCCGCCGGGGGCTGTGGCACAGCACAGCCACGTTCTTGGGTACAGGACATATTATAGGGAATCGATCTAGGACCAGACATATTTAGAGATCGTGAGTACAATACTAGTGGGATTATATTCAAGGAGTTGACGGAATTTTGATCATGAAGACTTCAAGAATACCACTCTGCAGATGTGCATACATTCTCCCTCGTATGTTACAAGCGAATCGTTCAAGATATGTATGCGTTCTGTTTTCATCACAGAATGATAAAAACAAATCATGTTTTCAAATTTGATGTTCGTGCTCAAGATGTGCGTATGGCGGAGGCAATCCTCGCACAACAACCGGTGGCGAGGCAGTGGGCGACGGAGAGGGTGGCGAATTCGAATCAGATGCGGGGGATATTGTGGGACCCTGCCTATTCAGACAGCTCTTCGCTGACGGAGGAGTCGCAATCTGTGCGCCTGTTTGCGAGTTGATGCTGGGCCCGGGAAATGGAGCTACAGCAGTTATTCCCTCCTTTGCCACGCGGAGACGTCGTTTACGCCGCATCGTCCAGATCCCCAGCCCACACAGGAATAGAGCCCCCACCAGCGCGCTAGTGATAATCCCGATTGTGGTGCTGGAAACTTTCGTCTGGGTTCCCGGGTCGGCCTGGGAACCACCGACAGTACTCTCCAACCCAGGGCAACTGGTATTGCTAGAGCCCTGTGTGCGAACCATAGGACTCCCGGTCGCCCAACGCCCGTTCCTGAGGTTATCAAGTCAATTCATGTGCAGCTCGAGGGTAAAGAGCGGGGCTGCTTCACGTACGAACCGCTGACCGAAGCTAATTCATCATCAATATGGATTATCGAACTACTAGTAAAAGGATAGAACCCCAAAAACATACCTATCATCTGACTCCCGGGATTCGCGCGGTTGATATACGTGAACATAGAACCATTCGGACCTGGGTCAACGGTCTCAGCGCCTATAAGGGCAGTTGATGAGACGAGTACCGAGCGTAACATTTGTAACACTCGGGGAGTCAAGTGCCGCCAGTGTCAAAGTGTACGGGGGCATCCCTCCGTGAACGGTTAGACCCCACGGCGCACAGGTGGCCAGCACATCTGTTACATTGGCTGTCATATAGAAATCCGTAGTCTCCAATTGAAAGCACTGTGTTGTAGTCCCCTCTGATTTTGGTGAGCGATGTCCCGGGGAGGTTAATTAGAAGGATAGTACCTGTGACCGTGTACAACGGCGGTGCAATTCCCCCAGTATTTCCATGTGAGTCCACAACTCCCAAGAAGAGCTTGGTACCTGCGCGCGCATGTCTTAATTGGAGCCAGTATAACACAATCCAATGCGCGAGAACTAACCGATTGGATGGCTCACCGTCCACGACAGATCACTCTCGTTCATACCGATGAGGGTGGTGATGGGGGCTCCGCCAACCGCAAACGCTATCATATAGAACGGCGGGACGGCATGCCCCGTCGAAATATTCACGGAAATGGGGAAAGTCCCACAAGAGGGAAGGGAAGTGGAAACCGCTTGCTGCGATACATTAGTCGATACTCACGCAAGAGCGGCGAGCCTACTGTTCCTGAAAATTCCCACGAAAACATGCGGCTGACCGTCTGCGCATTAACGAGAGGGATGCTGGTGAGAAGAACGGCACATAGAGTGGGTCCGCGGCACACTGGGAGCATGGTCTCCCAAGATTTTTCTGTAAATGTAGCGCTGCGCGCAGTACCGCAGTCTCCCGCGATATGGGGTAAAAAAACTGGGGGAGAGGTGTGTGGGTGTGGGGAATTATCCGTTCTCTTAAGATTCTCTGGTATTTGCTCTGATCTCCTTCAAGCCAACCGCATTTTGCTCTCTCTGCTCTTCACCTCGAGATTGTACAACTTTTGTGTGAGATTTTTCCCATGAAGTTCCCATCTCGGACTAACTGCTGTGTGCCTTTTTCTACCCATTGCCCTCTCTTCGGCCCCTGCCGCTCCACGCGGGAACCTCGGTGTAGGATTTCTTTCTTTCATTGGAACCGAGCCATGGGTGGGATAGTATCGCTGCTGCTCCTTCTAATGTCCGTGTCTGGATAAGTTACATTTGGACCGAGCCATGGTCATAGCGGGACGGTATCGCTCCTGCCCCTTCTCGTACACGGGTTTCTCCCACGCGTTTGACGTGGTCGAACTCATCCGATGAGAGCAGCACGGTTTCAAATTCGGCAGCGCCCGTAAACGAATTGGAAGCCGTCTGCAAAAAATTTACTAACAAGACACCTCAGCAAAATGATCTCGCCCCCTGATTTGTTGAAAGGTCCACGACATTCGGATGAGAGTGACTGTGCCCAAGGATACCATTTATAAACTGTTCAAACGGTTGGGATATAGGTTCCGTTTAGTTTTCCCGTCTACAGAAGCTATGTAAATGGGTGGCGTTCTTGCGGCAGAAGAATGATCGGCAAGAGATCTTCGCGTGCCAATGGACGCTTCCCCGATGGTGTGGGATTCTATTCTGCTGCCCGACGGGAACTGCCCTGCGAAAACTGGGTACCGGAGGAAGCAGCAAGCCTAGGCTCATGTTGTTTGAGCGGCGGATCGGATAGCTTGTTCCCCCCTAATTCAGAAAAGACGGAAAAAGACTTGGTCTTAGTAGTTTGTATCCTGAGAAGTTCTTCTTCTCAATGGGATGATTCTCAAGTCATATGGCCACTGTTCCGATGTCTCTCCGCTTGGCTATCTGGGGTCGGTGTAGATATAAAGTGCCATTCTACGCCGGTAACCTTCGAACCTTGTCCACGATGTCCGTCCTTGCATCCGAGAAAGATGTCGCCCCTGTGGATGAGAAGTTACCCCACGAACAGGCGGTCCCGGAAAACGCAAAGATTGTTGAGGCCGTCAACACTGACCTCGCGTTGGCCTTGGAATCTGGGCCGCACCTCAGCCCGTTGAGCATCCGGTCAATTCAGCTCTACTTGATCCTGCTTGTGGCTTTTATGGGCAGTTTGGCCAATGGTTTCGACGGATCTGGTGAGTCGGATGTCCGCAGGGCCGGCTTGATTATGACGCAGATCAGTCATGTCCGCCGTGAACGGGATGCAGTGAGTAATGACCTCTTTAGGACCAATAACGTTGCTTGACTCCTTCAGGCAGTACTTGGATTACTTTGGGATCGACGTATGGCCAATGATATGACAATTTGGAGGTAGAGCACTAACTGTTGCGCGAAGGGCAAAGATGCTGGTGGTGGTGTCGGTTCTAAGACTGCTATAATTTTGTGAGTCTTTCGGCTGTGCAACCGCTACCCCCTATTCACTCTTGCGTCCAGTGGAATCGTCAGTTGAATGTTGAACTGGACACGTAATGTTGTGTTCAATTTTTTGGAACCCCACAGTATAGCATTGGCAGCATTGTTGCTGTCCCCGTGGCGGGCCCGGTAACTGACCGTGTTGGGCGGAGGGGCGGCATGGTATTTCTGCTCTATTCGACGCGCTGGATTGTATTGAATTCATTTTCAGTTTCTCGGCGCTTTGATTATTATCATTGGTAGGAGTCGCCGGTAGTTGAACAGTGATCTAGAGTCTCACAGACATCTAGGTAGTCTGGCAGTTACGACGGCCACGAGTTTCAAGGCACTCCTTGGGGGTCGATTCGTTCTTGGTGAGTAGAATTTGTCGCAGCCTGAATCCGTGTTCAACTCATTAATTCGTTATGCCAGGATTAGGAGTAGGGATAGTGCAAACCGCTAGTCCAAGTTACGTGGTCGAAATGGCGCCGCCACAGGTGCATGACCCCAGTCTTTCCGTATACACTTTGTCGAACCATTTAACAGTGGCGAGGTCGTTTAACCGGCCTCTTCAACAGTGAGTAATGCTCCGGGTTAAGTGACAAAAACGCTCATCTCTGTTCTCAGCATTCTATTATGCAGGTTAGTCCATCCTCGACACACATCGGAACACCTTGAATTTCTCTGCGTAAAAGGTTCAATATTGTGTACTGGGATCACGATTGCGACTGGGCGTATCCAATCCACAAGGTCATGGCGCGCACCCCTTGCAATCCAAATAGTGGCAGCCGGTATCCTCGTAATCTTCGCCTTCGTCCTCCCCGAGGTAAAGCACTTCTATTTCCCTAAAGCGATATTCACTGTCGTTCTTAGTCTCCTCGATGGCTTCTTTCCGTTGGCCGCAAAGAGGAAGCTTTGAGTATACTGGCAAGGTACCATGGCAACGACGACCCGAATTCTCCTTTGGTGCAACTCGAACTCCGGGAATTCGAGGAATTCATCAAGTAAGTTGAAATTTTCTCTCCCTCTTTATCCCTCTCAGAATTTACCGATTCTCGCGGGCAGGTTGGATGCGTCAGACAAGCGCTGGTGAGTTTGCTTTTCTTTGCCCTTCTCAATTTGTCGATTTATTCCGTGGGCAGGTGGGACTATAGGGAACTCTTCAACACCCCGAATGCCAGATACAGGACCTTCTTAATGGTGCTTATGGCTTTCTTCGGGCAGTGGTCCAGCGGCGGTCTGGGGTATGCCGCAAAATTCTGGCCTGGCAAAACTTGGACTCATGTCATTTTCTTCAGATATTTTTTGACAATCTTGTTCGCAGTGAGTAAAAGTGATTGAGATTTGTCTCAAGTCTTCTCACCTCGTCGTTCAAGAGTGCCGGTGTCAAGTGAGTACCACAACTTCCCCTCTGAAAATCCCTCGACACGGAACCACAGTACGCAAAACGAGAGGTTGATTCTCAATTTTGCCAATACGCTCGTCTCCGTTGCTGGTGCAGTGAGTATTCCGTGCATCACTTGATGGCCCTAATGTTGAAACGCGCGTCAGTTAATTGGAACTTCGCTCACTGATAAAGGTGGGCAAAATTTGACTGTCAGTTGATTTTGTGCTGAGTGACCAATTGCATTGCAACAGTCGGTCGACGCAGTGAGTTCTTTCGTTTCCCACCCAGCGAAGCTGTTGTTCATGGCTCCTACTCACAGAGATGTGTTCTGGGGAACATTGGCAAGTGCCGGAACATTGGCGGTTGTTACCGGTGAATCGTCGTGAAGCTTCTTGGTGGAAGTCCCTCTAATCTGACCTCAGGATGTACCGCAAAATGGGGCAAAGCAGGAAGCAACCCAGCTGGTGCGAATGCCGCCATCGCATTTATATGTATGTGGTCTCAACGCATTCCATTAAAGCCAAATCTTATTGACTTCACCTCTAGTCTTGTTCGGTTTCGTTTACAGGTTTGCTTTCAATCGCTGTTATTTCAGCGGAGATTAACGTGTCTGCAGCCTGGCATACACTCCTCTCCAGGTAGGAACCAAGGATGATTGATAGCAGCTTAGGATCGCTTACACTCCGCAATACAGGCCTTATATCCTGCGGAAGTTCTGGATTATAATACGAGGTGAGTTTCATCCACCACTAGCTTCGGTTGTCACGATGAACAATGTCGTTCAGAGCAAAGGGTAAGCTAGCTAATTTCTGGTGTTTGCTGCGGGCTCACCGCCGCCTCAAAGGGATGGCGCTTTATGCACTTTTTGTTTCGTGTGCTTCATTCGTCAACACGTATGCTGGACCAATAGCCTTGCAACGTATCACATGGAGGTATGTGAACTCGAAACAGGCGAGGACCGAATTTAACATAAAATCCAAGGTACTATATTGTTTACATTGTGTGGGATCTCTTTGAGTGCGCTGTCATCTAGTTCTCTTGTGTCTAATTTCTAATCGCTCAAAGGTGCGTTGTCATTTGGTTCTGCGTGGTGGAGACACGTGGGCGCACACTGTGAGTCTAATTGCTAATTGCTCAAAGTCCAACATGTTGAAAATTTTGAACAGCGAGGAGTTGAACGAGATATTCGAAGTTTGTATCATAATTCACGTCCTGAATTTTTGCTTACACTTTTTTTCAGGATCCTCATCCCGTCAGGGCATCTCTTCGCAAACGCAAAGTTGCTGTGATAAACAAAGAAGGCAGGGAGGTCGAGGCGATCCACATCAGAGAAGAAGCGTAGTTGTTTTGGGCAAAATTCTATGTTTACCTTCATGATTTCACGCTTGACGAAGGAGCATGGCGAGAGAAGAGTGTTGGAGGAGTTGCGTCGGTAAGGTTTCACTCTGCCGCAGTGCCGTTCCGGGCGTCTCCGAACTTTTCCACGACAATTACTGGCACCGCCACCGCCACGCGTTATGTGTCTATTAATTTGCCGCTCCGTTTACCACCCCCCAAACAGACCGCGACGCCGGCCACTTTGAGCCACCGCGTGCTCGCGCCCCCGGTCGATATCACAGGCTCCACCAAAGTGGAGGAAGATTTCCGCACGATGGCGTCGCCGACGCTGCGTCAGCGCCCTTCCGATGAACCTTTTTTTTTTCCATCTGCGCCTGTAGAGAGGAAAATTTAACTTTCGGCTATCTCCATAGAAAGTCAATTCCGCTGATTCCTGGAGGCATATCGTGAAACTCAGTGCTGCAGGAGCAAGCTGCAGCGAAATATTCCATTCTGAATGTGAAAATGAGGAGTCGAACACGAGGGAAAGAGTGATAGATGATCAAAATGGAGGAACAGCGCCTGGGCACCTCGAAATATGAGGCATGGCAGCCAATACGCAGAAGACGCTATCAAAGTAAGGGGCGGGGGAGAGAACTATCACAGGACCGGGCAACCGTGTGGGTGCAGCGAATTTCGCTCCTTGTCTGCGTCAGCCAGAGAGTTTGGAATCCAGTCGGCCGTAAGTGCGCGCGCGTTGCATCCGGCGCCAAAGAATGCTCCGGCCCTGGCAGTCTGTGCATTTACATGAAGCACTGCAGGAACCTATAACCATGCCTTTTCTGTAGCAGTCGGGGCAGGTAGAAAGAGGGGAGGTAAAGCAGAAACACAAGAGAATGGAAATCGCACCTAGGGTTAGACGACGGAGTTCGAGACACGAGGAAAACTTGTCAAATTGAAATAGGGATGAAACTTCGAATACGCGGATTATACGCCGAGTTGATCAGCGAGGTGAGCTGGTGGATGCCAAAGGATTGAACCGCTATGTTTCAGAGCTCGATGGAGTGTTCCTTAGTGGGATCTCCACAGTAATATAGAATACGCGGATTATGCGCTGAGTTGATCAGCGAGGAGGCGAGCTGGTAGATGCCAAAGGATTGAACCGCTATGTTTTAGAGCTCGATGGAGTGTTCCTTAGTGGGATCTCCGGAGTAATATACTCCTCCTCAGCCTAAACGTGCGGATCTCTGCAGACCTAGGGATACACGCGTTCGCCGACGTCGGATCAGCAGCATTGGTCCGACATGGGTCGATGTCCAGCGGACGTGGCGGCTGGAAGCAAGGAGGAATCGGGATTCGAATTTCCGACGGAGGGTAGGAGGGGGGGTCTCGGGGAGGGCTGAAAATAGCTTCTGCCTATATGTTAGCAGGGAAGTCAAAGAGGCCTTAGAACACTTTTCTGGGACTCTGGGAGCCTTTGAAGGCTTAGGTTCACCCTTCGGAGCTCAAACAAGGCTTCTGCTGAGCTGAGGAGTGGTAAGGTTTTGGGAGTTATCGGCGGATATCAGCTGGTCAAAAACTTATCGGCAGGCCTTGACTTTGACTGAAACTTTTAACAAAGTGTCTCGAGAAATGAGAGAATGACATCATACTGATATATATAGCATGTCGGACCTATTCGAAAGTCACACGGGCGAGTGCTAAATTTTGGCATGCCGGACGTTGTATTCTAAACCCGGCATATCGGAACAAAATCCAGCTCACCCAGCACCAAAGCTGGTTCCCAGATTTTCAGTTCCAGTATCAGCTCATCCCTGAAATTCATTCCAATATTCCAAGTTTCAGACAGAACGTCCGACCTCCCGAAATTTGGGAAGCTTATTGATAGGTACTAGGTCTTTGTTCCCACTTTGTCATTTCTTTGTTTTAGCACACATGGACATGTTTGCCAAGTTTTGGGACACCGGATGTTCTATTTTAGAGTTGGACTATCAGAATAGCACTCGGGCCTCAGCTGATTGTGCCACTGAAACTCACGGAATCAGATCCAGCTTCTGTCCGGCCGAAATTGAATCTGATCCCTCAGCTTTCGAATAGAACGTCCGGTGTGCCGGAAATTGGCAATCACCGGTGTGAGTGATGGGGAAGTCGGGTCGGGTCGACTCAGCCAGACCCGACCTGCTTCAAGGGGCACCCAGCCTTAAAATTTTCCACACAGGGTCGGAAAAGTGAATTAACAGCCGCTAACAGTGGTGCCCTATTCAGGACATCGGATTAGCGAGGCCACCCGGCCCATTACCGACGCAGTAATGGGCAGGCATAGGCCATGCACTGCGTCCAGGCCGGGTCAGGTTGAGTCGGGTTGACCCGTCCCACCCTCCCCATGCCTCATATGTTCTCCGTGTCACTCTGTCTCGAAATTTGACATACAGCGTCCCCATAGGTCGTGTTCCATTCCACAAGTGCCATAAAACTATATCGCACGTCCTTCGGTTATACAAGTGGCCCACTACCTAGTTTGGCCCGGTAGGCAGTCCCAGATAATAGGGTCGTTCACAGTTCACTTTTTCCTGCCCTTGTTCTCCCCTTTTTTTTCGGGCTTTTTGTGATTCCCACTGTTTTTCACCGGGTTTTTTTCCCCTTTTCAATTCTGATATGTAAAAAGTGTTAAAAAGGGAAAAAAACTAACTTCCCAGCTGGAACACTGAAAGAAATCCATTGAAAAAGGGAGCGAAAAAAGGGCAGGAAAAAGCGAACTGTGAAACCCCCCGCCGCGGCTCCCTTTTTCCGTCCTTTTTCGTGCCCTTTTCAACTCTATTTCTCTATTTCATGCAGTTTGGGTGTTCCTATTGTTCCTCAAAGGTTGCATACCACCTAAGATGTTCAAAAACGACTGGGGTGAATTTTTCTGGATTTTATGCTTACTCAGTTACGTTATTGAAAAAGGGAGAAAAAAAGGAGTAGAAAAGGGAGTAAAAAGGACGCAAAAAAGGGAGATGAGCAGGGGCATTAAAAAAAAAAATTCATTGAGTGTACGCAACACTGCACGTACAAATTCATGATTTCCAAAGATTTCCACACCCACGCCTTCCCATAATTAACTAATTTTGGTCGCAAGCCACGCCCCCGCCCGTTTGATGGCATCAGACAAACTGGCTTGTGCCAGCCATTTTGCATGCAGCAACTAGGGGCGGAATTAAAATGAAATCCACTATTACTTGGAGTTCAGTGACTCCATATAACAATTTAAGTATGATTTCCAAAGCTTGAATCAAAAAACTCTATCCACACCTGGCACAAGCCACTTAGTCTGTTGTTAACCGCGCCACCGTGTTTGGTGGCTGCGTTATTATATAATCGTCGGAGTTTGAACTTTTGCCATGCCTATTTAGCACTTCCAGGACCCCCATCCTCAAAATTTGAGAGAGAAAGAAGATTTAAATCCATGCCTTCATTTTTCAACTTCCATTCTCGCAGAATAGAAAGAGCGGATTATGTCAGGATTTGTCATCTGTTGAGCCATCAAAGTTCAAACTCCTGGTCCTTCGACTCTGCCGCCGCGAGTTAGGTGAGAAAGTTGCTGAATTTATGCTAATAAATACTAATTTGACTTCATATTTGTGAAAAACTTGTTCTGGAATGCATACCAGCATCCGAATTGTTTTTGTGATTTGTAATAACGTGGCCAGCGATCGACGCATCAACCTTTTCGACAGACTACAACATGCGAGGCACGAGCACTCTATTGTTGTAGCATCTGTTGATAAGAGACTACAAGCCACTTTGTCACCAGAATGGCTTGGGATGGCATTTGACATGTTCAGCTTTTCTCAATCCAGTGCCAATTCACCAAGATCTCGCTGCAACATGGTAGGAGTGGATAAATTAGATATAACTGAGATGGTATCGACCTTATTATGGCATGAATTCCTTGACTTTTCGTAACAAGCCGGCCCACGCCCATTTTGATGGCATCAGACAGATTGGCTTGCGCAAGCCACTTTATTGCTGAAGAAAAGGAATGATTTCCTGGTACATCCTGGGCCTGAGAAGACCCTAGCTCATTCAAATGTATTCATTGGGACAGTTTACATGAGTATTTATGCCCATTCAGTTGGTTACAGTCAAGACTTTGGTTCAACCGATGTCAACTAACGAGAACCACAACCCTGAATTGATGTGTAAAGGCCGGCTTCACCTTCACTAGAGTATCCAAAGCCTTTTTCTGAAGGAATCCGTTCAAATTTTTCATTTGAGGCACTGAAACACTTGTGTGGTTCAAAAGTCAGGTGATTTGAACACTGTTTTTGTGCATATCTTTGCATGGTGGACACTTCTTCCATTGTTTTCAATACAAGTGGACACTCGGAAGTATGTATCAGCTGAGCTTCACAAGCCCACTAGCTTGCATGTGGGGTATGAGTTGCCCTCATCATTTTTCATGGTGACGACGAGCATTCTCCAAATATTAAAATTATGTGATAATCAATGTCCTCGGTACCTATGGGGGACATATAGTAATGTATCTGCCACATAAAACTCAACGCTAGGCCCCTACATGATGTGCAGTGAACGCAAGCCACTTTTGTTTTTTGGCTGATGCCAAGCTGGCAAAATGGCTTGCCAAGCCAACAAAATGGCTTGCAAGCCAAAATGCCAGGCGTGGGCTTGTGATGCCACCAAAATCCACGCCCGCGCCTGAAACAAGCCATTCTGCGCGGGCGCAAGCCACTTTTGCAAGCCAAAAAGTGAACTCTCCCTGCGCTCAACCATGCTATCACATATTGCCTGTTGGAACAAATCGGAATAGATATATATATATTACTTCAAATGTCACAATAATTTTGGAGACCGCATTGAACACAGTGGAGTTACCGAACGGCAAAGTACTGCTCTTCCTAATTGAGGTGTTTCAAAATGCCATTGTTGAGTTTCTGCTGGCCTGCTGGGCAGTCGTAAATAGGTTTTGCATCATGCTCCAAATTATGTTTGACCTTGGAATTCAAAACTTTAAACAGGTCCCTCGCACCCATCTCAGATCAAAAGAACATGATCCCGTAAAAGTCCGCAGCAAATGCCGTTGGGTTGCCGTGCAAATCCCACGCAAGTGCCGTGCAAGTGCGTGTCGGATGCCACGCAAGTGCCATGCAAGTGTGTGTCAGATGCCACATGGTTGCCGTTATGGCAAGTGCCCCACGCTTTGCCCCTTGTGCCACCAGTGCACGAAGAAGCTTGTCGTAGGTCTTCCCTTTGCAGGGTGCATAAGACTCCAACCATTTCGTTTCCATTTACGGTTTGGGCTAAATTAAACGGAAACGGTAGTAAACGTTTGAAAAACCGTTTAAACATTTATAAACGGTACCATAAATTGATTTTTTTGGGGGGGTGCAGCAAAGGGGTAATAACTAGTATAGCGTAGGTACCCAGCCTTGATCCACATCTTCGTGAGCATCGCCCACATGATTGTCTTCGCCTTCATGGATCCCTGCGCCTCGTGACACAAGTGCCGCGACTTCGAGAACAGGCGTTCCACCGAGACACTAGTCCCCGGAATAGCCAAAAAATCCCGAGCCATGCGCGCAACAACAGGGAAATGGTGCGCAAATTCCTATGGCAAGGAAAGGTCAAATGATGACTAAAACTGGAGAGATAAACATACCTTCCACCATAGCAAAGGTCGGTTGCGATCCCCGCGGCCATAGGTCCGGTACGCAACAAGGAATTGATCGAGCTCGCTCAACGCACCAGTCTCCGGAGCGTCATCGTCCGAATCAAGCATGCACACGTCATCGAGGAACGAGGCGGCAGTGCCTGGACGGGAGCATGTACGGGATTTGTCTGAGATGCAGGCGCCATTGGTGCGGGTCAGTCTGAGGAGACTCTCGACGCGTCCCATCACAGATGTCACATTTTATGCAGCGGGCAGATGACATCTTTATTGTGCAAGTGTTGCGGAGCAATTGCGAAGTATTGTGCAATACAAGGGGGCACATGATATCCTTTCGGCGGTCGGCCACAGAAAAGAGCGAGCGCGACTTGCAAGCGAGAGTGAAGAGAGCAAGAAAGCAAGTGACAGCACGTCCGGATGATGGTCACAGTCACCTCGGAGTTCGGCATCTTGAATCACTCCGGAATAACGTTCCACGCAAGTTCTATCTGCAGGCTTAAAGGCAACGAAAAAAATTAACCGTTTAACCGTATAAAAACAGTTTATAAACTGTTTGGAGCTGGGCCTAAATTAAACGGATTGAACGGAAACGGTTTTATCCATTTAAAACGTTAAAAAACGGAAACGGTTGGAGCCTTAGCACTGCATGCATACCATCTGTGTCCGGAGACACAAACCCAAGGACTTTTGGGAGACACCCTGGCATGTTCAACTTCCGAGGAAGGTCCACAGCCAAGGCGTCAGTGTGTTCAAACTTCCCAAGAAGGTCCACAACAGGTAAAAGGGCCAGTCACACATAGAATGCACGGCTCGATGTCAGTGCGCGCCGGTCCGCAAGGGGGGGTCAACATTAAAGTTTTGGACATAGGGTCGGTTTGGGCCTAAAATGGGGGCTGGCAATCGATTTCTGATTTTTTTGGAATTTTTCCGATTTTTCGTTGGAATTTTCCCACGGTAGGGGGAGGGGGAGGGTATTTTTTTCGAAACACACTCCAGCAACTGTGTTTGTTCGAAAAAAAATGTCAGAAAAAAACGAAAAAATATTCGGCTCAGCCATCAAAGTTGATGTATCTCGAGAACCAGACCTCGGATCGAGCTCAAACCTTCAAATATCAATCTCCCACCCTGATTTACCCCCGAATTCGACCCGGTGTACAAAATTTTAATGTTGACCCCCCCTTGCCGGTCCGCGTCCGTACCCTTGATCCGGCCGCCGATCAACACAGCCACGCCATCTGTTCTCCCATCCACCCACGCCGCGAACCATCCTACTTCTGTTCTAGTATGTGTCTCAATTCGGTCTCCCTCGTACTAGTACTGCTCTAGTCCTTCGGGCCTCTCGATGTAACCCATCTCCACGGTGGATTGCTCCACCATTTCAGCCCGTCGCTCACCTGCGTCCCTTGGCCGAATAAGCGCCCGCTACACGCCCCGTATGGACTCTGCGACGTCACCTATGTGCTTTGGCCTCCTCTACGCCCTATGAGCTTCCTACTCTCGACATCACGCCAACGCACATCTGACACCCACCCGCGCAGCATACGACGATGGTCTATCGCGTGGCCTACGTCGCGTATCCGCCGCCTGCGACCGTCTCTCGAGCTTCACGCCCGCCGTGCACACCGCCAACCGCATATGGAGCGCAGGAGTGGACCTCCCTCGTCACCGGCATCGCCTATATCAGCGTACCTTGGCTCCCCACCCCCACTCGCACCGCTCCACGCGCGCTTAGGTGCATCCCCAACACCTTCACCCGCGTCGCTGTCGTTGCCTCGCCGCACACCACGGCCGACTTCTGCCCGTCTTCGCCTCCCGGGACTGCCATAGGCGCAGGAGCGCCCCCATACACCCGAGGACCATAGCGCCACCGCCATGCACAGCGCACGAGGCCGCCGTTCCCTGTCGCCAACCGCTTCCCCATCACCTGTCCCCTTCACAACCATCGTTATCATCGCCATCCGAGCCAGCGGCTCGACGTCCACGCCTCTCATGCATGGGGAGGCCGCGTGTACCACTATCCGCGTGCGTAGCGCTCCCGCGGCCATTCGTGATCACATGTGCCGCATTCTAAAACCCCACGCATGCATATCTGCCCAATAAACGATGCACGCCGGCATACGTATCCTCAATATGAAGCACGCACCGCCTTCGTGCCCCGCAGCTGTGACGGCTGTTTCTCATCCCCTCCACACCGCGGGCAGATTGTGCGGAATGTCGCCATTATCGCTCGCGCACCTTGACCTCTCGTCTATATACCTTCCTACTTACTCCTTCCTAGTTCCCTGCAAGTACCGCACTTCTTGTGCAAATTGCGATAACTTCGTACTATGTCATTGTCGGTCCCCGAGTCCCTTTCGACGAGTGAGAGTTGAAGTGTGAGCATGGAAAACGAAGACTCGTGCGTTAAGCGTTGTTTGTATCAGGTATTTCTGAAAGCATTCTCTCTCTTATCAAATTCTCTGGCGACGTTCCTGCTTTACTCACACACGTATAGGGTTACCACTGAATCGTCGATCCCTTATTCCGCCCTCGTCAGTGCACCCTTCAACCTTGGGATTTTGTATTTCACGCCGCGCCAAGTTGATCTTTGAATTCCTGGCAGTCCCTGATTCTTTGCCTTGCCTACCGCGGGATCGCCCTTATTTCTACCCGCGAGCACCCCAGGGCACCCCCTCCCTGCCCTTTTGATCCTTGCATGGGCAATCTCATGCCTATTTCGATGCCCACACCGTGCACAGTTTACCTGCACACGAAGTCTAGCCCTGACCACCTTTTATTATCCATACTTCACCTGGGACGGTGGCCCATGGCTAGCGGGATGTATTATGGAGTTGTCCCAGGTACGCCCCAAGCGGTCCGGTCTAAGCATCCAAAAACTACATCAACGCACTGTAACCCCTCATATTCAGCTCTCCCCCGCTTTTCTCATCATCAACCGACTCCATGATTCCCTCCCTCCCATTCCGCGACAACGTTGTGTTTGGCCCCATTCATCTCAATAGAAAACGTCCGCGTCCCGCTGGCAGCGGGCTCAATATAATGCTGCACGCGTGTGGATGTCTGCCTCTCTCATACCCCGTTCCTTGTGCGTAAATCCCCGCGCGCTATTTTCTTTGCGTGCTCGCCTTCATCCCCAGAGTACTTGTGATTCATACTGCGTACATTGTTTCCTGGAGTAGCTCCGCTGTGCCGCCGCTTTCGGCGCACTGCCAAGCCACATCCGTTCTGCGCAAACGTCGCGTCTGCGGCTTGCCAGAGCACCATCATGCCCATTGGCTTCTGCGCTGAGGGATGTGCATACTTGTTTTGCTTCGAATTTGAGGACCAGAGAGCTCTATTTCCAGCATACAAAAGCCGCAGAAAAGGCTACCCAGAGGGCACGCAGCAATATATATTAAGCCAATGAGTGTAGACGCGAGAATTGGGGGATGTTGAGCTCACAAGTGACGGGGGATCTGTGGTATTTATGCATGCAAAATGTACTGCTCAAATCTATTCATCTGACGACTTTTGAACCACGAGATCAACATTTAACTGTTCAAACGAAGTGGGTGACTGGGTTTGTCCTGTTGTTGAAACATCCTGCTCGGACCTTGACTACTGCGGCAAAGTCTGCCTAACATGAATTCGAGGTCAGCTGAGGATCTCAATGGCGATGGATCGAGGCAGCTCCGTAAATAAAATAAAAATAAAAATGGAGCACGAAACCAGAGCAAGACGGAAGGATATCGAATAAATGAAGAGCACAAACATTTACAAATGATCGCGAAGCATTTCGTTAAAGACCAGTTAATTCGCCCGGCTCCTCGTGGAGCGTCCAATTATATGTGCGCTTTCCCTGGGCTTTCCCTGCTTTCTTTCACCTAATTCAAACGTCATATCTGCTAGTCCTCAGTTCGCAGTCTCGGTTCTCATCTCGCTGAGTTGCACATTCCTCGTGGTATGCTACATCTTGCATTCAGCCGGCCGCTGACTATTTAGACGCGCAACAAGTTCGCTGTTCCCGTCTTGGCATTGTAACCGCTTCCTTATCATTGTCATGGACTCCCCGAAATATACCGATTCTTATGGGGCGTATTCCGGTGGTTCGCCGCTGGTTGGTCACCGCAGGTTTCTGCGCGCGTTGTATTGTTACTGCAAAGCCGCGACAATTATTGAATGAAATTCATGCTTGGCGCCTTGATTAGCCGCCCAAGAACGATTCTGAAATGTTTTCTCTTTGTCTGTGCGCAAAAACCGGATTTTTACCGAAAGAGTTGCATGAAAGGCGAATATTGCAACAAGTTCGCACGAGAGCGGGCCAATATTTTCTGGGTCCCATTGGCCGCCGGGTATCACGGGTAATTCCGGCCGCTCCCCGCCGTTGATAGCAGGGCAAGCCGACAATGCAGAAGGATGGTCTCACTGTGCGAACTCTTTGAGCCAATTCCAACGATTTTTTGCCCACATTATTGTTATTCAGGGTGTTCAGGGTAAAAATGAATTGAAAACTAAAGAGCAGATATTGAGGACCGTCCCTTGGAGACCGGCTTTAGCGGCGGTGTCAAGAAGATTTTTGAGGATAACAGCACGAAGAGTGATCTAAGATAACGAGCTGGGAACGGGCACTACGCGGGATACTATGCTTCTCATCCTAACCACACCATTTGAGTCTTTGAGATGAGCCTGCCTTTGGTGCCGAAGCCGAGAGCTATCAGAATCTAAAGTCCGCCTGGCAAAAAGAAAATAACTACACTAAGTTGTAGATCAATGACCCCTCCGGGTTTTATGGCTCACAAACTTATGCATATACCTTCTTGAGGTGAAACCTATGCATTTTTCGGCTCAAGTTCTAGTGATCCGACTATCCCTCGGGGATTAATGGCCCAAAAAATCAGAAAGAATTCGCATGGCCTTTTGAGCAAATACTGCGACGGATGAAGACTTTAGAACATAGCCTGTAGGTTGCCTCCGGCAAAAATCGCCTAAAAATCCAATCAGACCAATCGAACAGTTCCTCGTGGCAGCACGGTGTTTCCTAGTCGGACCAACGCTATTTATCCAGTAAGGTGTGTCTGTACGTACCTCTTCGTCCCTGCGCACTGATGGCCAGAGGCAACCGGAGCTCGGGTTATAAAAATCTTCCGCGTAGTTCAGGGACGCCATTTAATTGCGGGCCGCTCCGCTATCCCGCTATGCACCGTCGCATGGGGATGTGACTGGCGACCTGCCGTCAGGGTAGGTAAGCATCTAGCCCGGGTGCGTACAGTGGATCGATGGCCGTTATATGACGGCCCGAGTGAACGAACGGGGAAAATAAAACATGTGTTGGCGCAGGCCGCGTAGCACGGTCGCAAAAGCATTCAAATCTCTTTGCGCCAAGAGCTATCCCAAATGGATACCCGGCAAATACCTCCTTACCAACTAGTACCGCGCTATAAAACAAACCCCAACCTCCGATGCGACTCTTCAGCACCCACACATGCGGTTCACCCTCCCCGTCCTCGCAAGCCTCGCCGGCCTCCTCACCTTCGCCACTTACGCTACCGCCGCTGGCATCCCCGAAGTGTGCTGCATCTCCACGCCGGGCAGTGCCTCCGACCCATGTAGCTCAAGCGCTGCTAAAAGATCGCTTCCCCGTGCAGCCGCCGGGTGCAGCTGCTTTGCGCCCGATTTGGCTGGCTGCTTTGTGACTTGCTGTGCCGTTGGTGAGTGCGCGATACTGCGTGTCCGGACTCGGCGTGGATTCAGTTATGCTCACCCAAACCGTGATTTAGCGTAACTGAATTCTGATAACGAGGCGGAAGAAACTTCCGTGCGTGTGATGCCATGTTTTCCGGGAATAGATTTTGGAGGAGTTGCAGAGGTTAACATACATGCGATTTGCGCGGACGACTCGCCGGGACGAGGTGGGCGGCTTTCATAAATACAAAGCAAGATGCTTAATCACTTCGCTCCCGTAAATACCAAGTCACCATTATGTGTTTAATTGACAGGAATCAATAGTGTGCTCAGTTTGTAGGAGTTCATAGCACACATGATGGCTGGTTCATTTGGGTAGCCAAATGAACCACATATGTAGCCAGGCGTGTTGCTTCTAGCCAGTCAGCTATATCATTCCACTGTCTCTCTGTATACATCTAATTTGGTATAGGTCGAGCACGAGTTGGGCTTTTGGAAGACCGGGGACTATGTTAACCCTGGCAAGCGCGCCAACTTCTTCCCGTAAGATAATCTCGCAGACATCGTTGTCCGGGAGGGGAAAAAGAAAAAACTCGTTGCCGCACCACTAAGCTCCTCTCGACCATCGACGAGTGGGACGACGATCATTGGAAGGATTTAATCGATACTCCGGGCCGCAAGCGGGCTCGTACTACCATTCGCAGCGGTTCTGAGGCTGGCGACGACGTGATTGTTTCCGACGACGATGGGGTTATGGTTCTTTCCGACTGATATGTAGTCGTCGCGTACATCTGCCCAATGAATTACCGCTTTGGGCCATTTGATAAACGAAATTAGGCTGGAATTCTGTTCTTTTGCAACGTCTGGAAGGATATCTTTTCAGAAAATAAATGCATCTCAGGCCAAGACCTGGAAATCTTAGCTGAGACATTAACCTCTCATTCGTCTTTTCAAAGACATTTTGTCTTTCCCGAGACAAGGGGACCTACTCGGGGAAAGACATCCGTCTTTAGGAAAGATCTGTCTTTCGCGTCTCTGCTGTCTCTCCAAAGATGCAAAAGATGCAAAGGATAATGCTGCTGTTTTACTGATGTGCGGAAGATTGTATTTCCAACAGTTGACATGCGGGAAGAACCCAGAGAGGAGCGTCCCGCATTCAGTATCACCAGGGAAAGCTAGCCATGGAGCTCCAGGCAGAGGAGTCGCGACACAAATCATAATAAGCGGCACGTCAGGGAGCACTGGATATATTGGCCGGCTGAGGAAGAAATGATACGGACTTGATTTTCCTTGGATAAATATCACTTCCTCACTCTTCAACAATAGGTCTTGGCGCCTCATCGATATAAGAAACCTCTACAAGATATACAAAGTTTCGGGGGTGGATGAGCTACGGTCGCACTCTGGGTTCGACGAATCTCACTGTTCGACGGGAGGTTCCCGTTCGATTGAGTCCGAGACATAGTGCTAGGTGTGACCTTTGCTCCAGTCACGAACTGGTACTTGTGGACGTCAGGATGAACTTGGTAGTGGGTGGGGTTGATACAGGAGGAGGCAAAGTCCAAACGAGCTTTCAGATACCCTACAATCGCAGACAAATGTCGGCCGTGCAGGAAAGTTACAGATAAGACAGAACTGTGATAGCCAATGGCAGTTTTCAGGTGGGTTGTAGCTGGGCCTCGAGCTCGCGTATGCGCGCTTTTGTCTTGTCGACATCAACGTTTCTCCCCCCACGTGCTAGGAGCGACTTCGCGCCGCGGAGCTCGGCGGCGCAGTGGGCGCGACGTGCGGCGGGGATGGAATCGGAGTCCGTAGTGTCAACCGCTCCTTCTACGGGCGGCGCGTTGGTGTCTGTCTGCTTCCGCAGTGTGTACCACCCTTGATTGATGCGTATAGGCCGGGCACCTTGCCGCCGTGAGTAGTGGTAGAAGGCGACGATGGCAACGACGAGGGCAATGAAAATGAGTCCGCTGGACTCGTCGTTCTCTCTGGCGAGAACGATTAGTAGCGCTTTGAAAAGTAGTCATGTAACGCACTGGTCGTAATGGTGGTAGCCGCGACTGCAGAACGAGTGTGAGCTACGAATGTGCGCAACCTGCAAACATGACACACCTACGTGCTTGGGAGCGCATGTGTCCGCAGTTGCGAGTGGTACAAGTCCTGGGGGGATGACAGGAAAACTTAATAGTGGTGGGAAACGGCTTTAATCAACGCCGATGCTGTTTGATCATGTAATGTGGGATTGTGATGGACGTATAAATACCGCTCTTGCGAGGTCAGATCAGGGATGGTCTTCCCGGTGTGCAATTCAGTCTAGTTGTCCTGGCAACCACGCCGTCTGCCTGTGTGTGTGGTCGCCCTTGAGAGTTCTCTTCAGTACACCACCCCGCGGAGGATATCATAGCTCAGCCAACGAAGGTAGTATTAGGGAGGCAGTGCGAAGGCACTGACGTTGGTGGGACCGCAGTGTAACGGGGCGGGAGATGTCTGACGGCGAGTGTCTAGAGGAGACGCCAGATGATTGTCGCGGGATCTATAGTGCAATGTTCCAATGAGAACGATTCGGAATCAGCCTGTGCATCGGACTGAGAAGCGGCAACACGGTGTGTTCATCGCCTCGTGCGATTCGTCCTATATAGTTTGAATTGATTGGTCCCACGGAGGCAGTGGGTGTCATTGTATCGGCAGATAGGCGCTACCCGGGCGCTTCATTGATGATGTTTTGAACGGCAACCAGCTCATTCCAACTAATGATGACCGGCTTAAAGGCAGATGTGGATGTATTAGTCGTGTTTGGGACATAAGTTATCTGATCCTTCCCCAGGTTTGGATGATTTGTCCAATGGACCGCCTGCAGGGAAGTCAGATAGGATTTCATTTGTGCGCTCTGGACACACCTTGGGCCCCATTGACGTCCTCGGAGTGCAAATCATCCAGTTGGGTCAGCATTTCTTGCACAACCACGAGTATTCTGTGGTTAGTTTTCGATGACAATTGTGGGAGGTATGTCGAAAAGGCGGCCTTCAGAATGTCTCGGGCTTCTTCGTTATCTAGCCATGCATAGGGAGTCCCGGGGGACCACCGCAGGAGATGAGTAGGTGCATAAACCTTGAATAATTGGAGACTGAGGAGCTGATGCAGGACGACCTCCCGACCATCGCAGTCTACGGTGTCGAACAACTTTTTTACCGCAGTTGCAAACCGTAGTTGATGGGTAGGGTGAACCGCTGATTCGGGAAGGAAATTGCCAGTATATTCCAAAGTGTTTGCCGCCTTCAATGGCAAGTCAGCTGCACAACAGAATTCAACGAACTCGGTCAATGTATCCATCCGGCCTTCAATACACCTGAGTCGTAAGGCAGTACGGAGTTTGTCGGTTCCCTCCCGGACGTTCTCAGGAACATGGTCGCTGGGGCCCAGAAATGGTGCGAATGCGGGCGGGATTGGACGATGGGCCTGTGCAATCAGATCCTCTAGTGTCCCTGCCCCACATTGCCAATCCAGTGCCTGACAATACACTGTCTTTGCTATCGCACGCACAGACGGCGTAATCGAGGGCAATGTGTTTTGTGAGACCGCCTCCAGCACCGTCTCCAAGGTCAAGAGATCTATGTGGAGTTTTCGCCACGGAGGGGATTGCAATAATACCGTCCATGCGGCGGTTAATGATTCGGCCAAGATGTCATCCTGGTTATTCGGAACCAGGCCCGCAAGTTCCTTGGATATCGTTGGGCCTGCGTGAATCGTTTCCGATATGCATTTCCACGCAACCGTTGGGAGTGAATTTACTGCAGTGCCCAGGGCATCTACGCATGTGCGGGTATTCAGATATTTGACTACCCCCCAAGGAAGTCCCGGACGTCGACCCTCGTTTGGTATTGGGTGCCAGTAGGACACCATTGCACTGAACACATCATCCAGCCAATGGTGATTTTCGTTGGTGTGGAGGAAACTCCCATGCTTATATATGATCTGATCCAACCTGAATTGCAGGTTATCTCGCAACGTCGTTGAAAGAAGAACTTTGGTTGAAGGGGAAATGAGATATTGCGTCGTCTTGAACCGATATGGGATAGAATTTGAATATTTCCAGGCGCGGACCAGGTAATTCATAAATATGCTGAGAGATAGTCCGCCGATTTCCCCAATCAAATCCTTTATCACTCGTAGCAAGGATTCTTTCGATAGTGTTGCTAGTGTGAGATCTTTAACATCCGTATAACTTTGGAACTTGATGGAATATTCTGACTGCACTCTACGCAGACAAGAATGAACAAGACTGATATTCGGGATACGATCCGCAGCCAGATCTGCGCTGCATGTGTTGAGATGCCCCAACATCTCTTTTAGAAGGCCCTGGGCGGCGCGGTAGTTGGCCCACCTCTGCATCACATCGGCAGAGCGGGCATAGGGAATGACCTCTGGATCCATCTGTTCATAATTGAGATACCCTTGGGGGAAGACAAAGAGTGTATATGGATATGCAGTGGAGTTTTGGATGGTGGCGAGTGCCCATAGCGCTTTGTAGCAAGAGATCTGGCGACGCTTCGAAATTTCAGGGCCCAGAAGGCCACTGCTGCAGCTGTTGAGTAAACCCCGTATCCGACGAAATAGTTGGACATCAGGATCGTGCATAAGGCCCAGGATATGATCATCGTAGACATATCGTCTCCGGTGTGTCCCCCACAGCACATCTGAAATCCCCTCAACGAAGGGCTCCAGCTCGGCATCATCTGATAGAGACTTGACCGTCCAAATCAGAGCCTTTTTGTCGCGGGTTGATCGTGCGTTGGATGCCTCGGTGGCTTTGCGAAACATGGTTTCAGCCATTGATATTCGCTGTTCTCTCGGGAGTAGACGCCACCATCGCAAGATAACTTGGAAAGTTTGGCAAAGTGGCCAAAAAATTGCAGAGAGGGGAGTTCGATACGGACAGTCCAGATAGATGAAGGGAAGGAGGGTAAGGAGTGAGTAGATGGTGGTCAAGACTGCTAGGATGATGATTGCGACAACAGTGATGGCGGGGTTTACCGGGATGAGAAAGGCGACAAGGCCAGCGAAGAAGAGGAGGAGGGATACGTGGAGGAGTAGGGGTATAATTTCCACGACAGTATGCATTTGGAATCTCTTCAAACCGTAGTATAGAAAGGAGAACACTCGAGCGCGGATGATGGGAACCGAACGCATGTCGCCCTTGTGCAGGAAATCTCGCGCCCATTGCTCAAGGAGAGTTGCAATGAGGGCGCAGGTAAGGCTGAGTCCGAGACTGAGAAACCAGCAACCATTGCAGACGAAGGAGCTCGTCAGCGGTGTGAAAGGAGCAGATGGTGTGACATGCAATGTGGTGCCGTTAGCTGAGGCAGCGAGCTGCGCCGATATCTGTGCGAGTAGTAGCACGGTAGTGTTGCCCGAGTCGGGCATGAGGGTCTTATAGCTTTCGATTAAAAATGCAGTTAAACTGGCGGAGAAGAGACCAGCCTGAGGACGATGGTCGTTGGCCAAATTTATTGTCGAGTACCACGCTCAAATACGCACGAATATTAACATGCCTTCCATATCGCTCCTCCAGCTCTCGACCAAGCCCCGGTCGTATTTCTCCGCCTCCGACACATACACCGCCCAGAGTTTGGCGGCGGCGGCCTCGTGGGCGGGGTTATCTGTCACCATGTCACGGACCACGTCAGTCCGTAGATATTTACGACCCACCTTTCTCCTGGTCCACCCAGTCTTTCTCTACGTCGTCCATCGTCGAGGGAAGGAAGATGAAAGTGTGATATGGGTGGCAAGCAAAGTGGCAGGTGGCCTTGATTCAACGTCAATCCGGTGGGAGGCACCACGAGATATCTTGATATATCTGTCCAAGGTAATCTATCAGCGGTGTCAATGCACTATTCACACCGAAGATTGCCAAATTTAGCGTGACCGGACGTTTAACTCTAAACGTCAACTTTGGAGTTTAATAAAAACTCGTCCGAAAGGCATTCTCATACTTTTAATTTAGGTACAACTGAAATTGTAACCTAAACTACAAGAATAAAATCGGGTTTGGACCAGCTGAAATGTAGCTTAAATGCCAAGAGTCAGATTGCAAAACAGATGCACCGAAATTGTAACCCAAATGCCTACGGCATAGTGCCTGCACTAAGTATTGCCGTGGCAGACTGGTAACGAGTCTACGAGCCTAGAATGAAACTAGCTCTTGAAGAACAGTAAATTGAGCACGAAAGGTTTGCCGGCCCAAACACAGAAAATAAACGAGTAAATTGCTGCTGCGCGAAGGGTACGCCGGGTTCCAGGGGAGTGTAGTTGGTGATACGAACCGATTGAGGGTAGGCTGTTTGACTGTGGAGCTTGTTGAATGTTCGAGAGACAACCCTGATGGTATCCGGTCGGCGAAGTCCGAATTTGACCATGGCAGCCCATATGATCAACAGATAGATTGCGATGAATAAAGTCTCGAATCGAAGCCGGTGTCAATTGGGGACACTCACTGCGTTCCGGTCCCTGATAGACAGAGGATCTGGCTACTGGCATAGACAGAGGAGCAGATAAGCCCATCTGGCTATGTATGTATACCCTCCGTAGACATAGTACGTCTCTGTTTGCCATGTATGTCTACCTGAGTCCACCAACGTAGACAGAGGGTAGACTGAGGTAGCCAGAGGTAGCCTGAGGCAGAACTCACGTAGACCAATTGTTTTTCTGTTAATTCGCAATGTCGCGTCTGTGTGGATTAGCATGAGTAGGATGTAGGGAAGGACACGGGCTCCGGTCAACCCGGCGAGTTTTCGGGTCGGGTCAGGCGGGTACGGGCCGCGGGTCATCTGTTCTCCAGACCCGAACCCGCTGGTACAAGTGGGAAGACAGGCAAGTGCTATAAAATCATGATACATACATGAGTTGATTTCAAACCCGTGTAAGGAAATTTTCGTGATTAAACCCTAATTCGACAGAGCATGTTCGGATAACTGGAAGCTCGACTTTGCCCGATAACCTTGAATGTTCATACATAAACCTGACTACTTCAAGTTCCGAGACATCATTGGTGACTAGGATGAAATTATGACCAACACATCTACATCCATACCTTCGTTCCGGCCATCTGCATGCACTACGAGCAGAGAGAAGACAAAAATGGGATATATGCGTACCTTCTCCGTCAGAATTATCGCCATTTAAGGGGCATACGAGACAGATGGAATAAATAGAAGTAATAGACATACTGCATCTGCCGAAGGAATTATACTGGAGGCCTGTAATTCCGGCGCCCGAGATGAACCTTGCCTCTGAGATCGCGGGAGTGATAGGTACCGAGAGATACAGAGATTCGAGTCTATTTGCGCGGGGATGAGAAGATAATGAGAACAAGGAGCGCAACAACGTACGAGACGTTCTGGCCTCTAAAACTCCTCAAAGTTGTCATTTCACTCTACTCTGAGTGCAGGAACCGTTCGCCTTGACGAAGCTAACTAAAAATCTAACGTAGATGGGCTCACAGGTAGCCATATCGGGGCGCCTAGACGTACATAAGTGAGGCAATTTATCCACTCGCAGCCTGAGAGCCGGTCAATGAGCTCCTGGTCCATGGTAGTCAAAGATAGACGCGTCGCCTACGCGCCAAGATCACTACGCGATGCGTTTCGCGCCAAATTCGTAAAGCGTGGATATATCGGTCCACTCGTAGTCGAGGAATTGGCCAGTTGGAAGTAGTGTAATGAGAAATATAAATCTGTGGCACGACGCGTTAAAAGGTGAAAGACGCGACAAAACCTAGATCGCCCAAACGGCCCCCATCAACTTGCCATCAACTTGAACCACCAAGCTGGCAGGCCATCAAGGAAGGCGCAGGCGATGCCAGCCGAAGAGTGTGCTTGGATGGTTTAGCGCCGCTGGCAATTTTGATGCGCTTTCCCGTCGACGATGCGCGATGGCGGTGGTGACGGAGAGAAGAGAGGTAGGGAGAACATGTGGGGACACGTGGTACCTCCTGAGCAGGCGTTGCTGCTGAAGGGCAACACATTTCTAAAAGGAAAGTGTCGCCGACTGCATCAAGGGCAACACATTTGAAAAATGTGGCACCTCTGAAATTAAATGTATTGCGTGCGATGATGTGTGTGTATGTCATGTTTGGTATATACTCTCGTAGGAGGCAGTGGGGAGCGCAAACTGAATTCGGTGTATGCGGCGAGCGTCGTACGCGGAAATCGAAGATCCGTTACTCGGCCGAACATGTTGGGTGAAACGCGAATTCGCGAGGGCCGAGCATGTGCAATTGGGTATAAGTAACACGACCCGGCCTGCATGTGCAACTGGGTATGAGTAACGCGACCCGGCCTTGACCAAGCTTTGAATATAAAAAACACTGATGCCGGAGGAGGAACAGAGAAATACGTACCGCGTAAGACTTGCATGAACGCTCTGAGAGCCAAAAAATGCGGAGTGTGTTCGGTGAGCCGCATGGCTTGGTACTTGAGCGAGGACCACTCCAGTCCATACCGTACACGATGGGCCCCGAATTAATATTTGGGCAAGAAGATGGTGGCTGAAATATTGGATGTGTAACGAGTGAGAGGAGATGCCGATAAGCCGCGAGAGAAGGGCGGTGTTAAGCCATTGCCCCGCGTCCACGTAGTCGCGTGAAAACATGCCACGGTAATTTGCAACTGAGGAGAGAAAGAGATAGCCGCGTCTTATCACCGTCAGATCCGGATTCTGGAGTTTCTGGAATAGTCGATGCCCCTGCGCAGCATAGCCCATTAGCGGTAAGGGATGTAGCAGGGGTCCTGTGAAGTGATCGAATGAAGAGGGAATACCACGCATGGGAATATGGGATTGGAAAGACCGTCAGAGGGGCACGTCAGAGGGTAAAGGGAGAAAGAAGACAAGTATCAACACACATGAATACCAGTCTTCAACTGTCGCAATACCATCACGTGCATTGCAAGGACGTATGGGCGAATTTCCGAGACGATCGATCCCTGAGCGATGAGAGCAATGAGGGAGAAGGGGGAGGATGCGGCGCGTGGGCGGGATGGGGATGCAACGGCAGAGCACATATGCGAGCAGCCAAAGAAATAGTGTACTTGGGCGGAGCGACATCCACGGCGCTGGTCCTCCGTCATCGGCGTGTTCCGCCGCCCTCCGGTCTGTGCTCGGGGCTCATCGACCCGTGTACGAGACGAGCTCGGGGCTGTCTGAGCGACCCCCCAGGCATGTGGCCATCGGGTGTGTGTCCGTACTATCGAATGCGCGCCGAAGACGTAGAATGAGGGCGGGGGGAGGTCCGCCGGCGATGCTCACGCAGTGCGGGAACGCGTAGAGTGGCGACGCTGATGCTGACGCTGAGCCCGGGTCAGTGTTCTGTGGAAGGACTAGGAGGGAGAGGGAGGAGGTAAAGAGAAGGCAGTTCTAAGAGGAAAGAAATGAGGTAGACGCTGTATATTATCGCACCAAACAAAAAGTCAGTAGGGCGGCAGTCCAATTACGGGGGCGTCAATCTCACCGCGTGACAGGGGCGTCAGTGTGACATGTTGGCGTCAAGTGCATCTGGAAAATCCCCAAGGTCTGTAGTGGTCTGTACCAGACCGTACAGACCACGCAGACCCACAGACTGCCCCCTGTCTGTGTCAGACCGCTGCAGACACGGGGTTTCTGTGGCAGACGCCTGCAGACCGATAGACCGATAGTGCGACAGACCCACAGACACTCACAGACCATCACCATCACGCCGCCTAACGATCCATCTTTTCCATCATCGGAAGCTTCGTAATGCCGGCAGAACAGTAGAGGGCGCCTTCAGGCAGAAATAGTTTTCAAATTAAATTATATTGGGAGGCAGCTAACGACTACATTGAAGTAAATGACGAGGACGTAGTCTACTCTGTGAACCGCACAGAAACCCTCGAACGATGGTCAATTCATGGACAAACTCTAGAATTCATGTCGGTGAGGAACTCGGAGAACGCGAATTTAAAAGGGCAGACGTACGTGCATGGGGTATTGCGAGCCTTAGTGGGGAAACATGTTCTGAAGAATAGTATGATGAGTCTGAATGTAGTGTATGACTGGGCGTACAAGCACTGACCTGAAGAAAGCTGAAGAACAAATGTGGGAGAAGGAAAGGAAGAGATTGACAACAGCGCACACTTACGAGACTCTTATACGTGCCCTCGGCAACGGACTTAGCAAATTTTTTCGTCCGAGCCATATGTACGAACCGACAAGTATTTTGCCATTGAGGAACTGGAGAAGTGAACATCGCCACAGAACGACGCCCAAACGAGGTTACGAAGAATCAAAAATTGATTGCCTGCGTCGACCACGCTGGACCGTGTCTGTCGCTTCGTGACCTTGTCTGTGGAGGTCTGTGGGTGTCTGTTGGTCTGTGGCAGACGGCCTCGGTCTGGCGTAGACATGCCATGTCTGTCCCGCTAGAATGCGTTTCCAGATGTGGGCGTCAACAGGTATACGAAAAAGTCCTAGCAAACTATTTGCTCAGTAGACGTTTTGGTAGTTTAATAACCAGTTGGAAATAGGAGGGAGCTGATTCATTTTTGCACTAATAATTTATTATCCTGCCTTCCGAAAGGCGATGTCCATCCCAGCTACATTTTCTTCTTCGAGCACACTGCGTGTTCTTATGACTTCTATGACATCCATGGTCGTTTAGAATCTGCATTTCACGGTAGTTCTCGATACACAGTAGGTCATTAGCTTGATATTAGCCATGCTCCGAAGTCACTGCAGACTTGATCCGTCTGACAGATCCTTGACTTGGAGAACCACACAGGTATCTGGAGTTTTGGTGCGAGGGGTACGGCGTAAAGAGTCAAGACACAAAAGATCTGTGATCATGTGCATCTGACGGTCACCATCCAGGTCCATCATCCTTAGCTGAACCCCCGCGTGGATTTTATTGAGCGTAGTGGCCGCGTGGCGCGTGCGGACTGCTGCCAACGATTAGTACCCGCACAGGGTTTCCGCGTCGCGTGGATGGGCGACATACATGGGAATTGTAATTTACCTTCGACCTCAGAATATTCAAACGGCTGCTGAACGTGCGCAAAAAGATGGTATTGAACCCAACACACAACGACCTACAGGGCGTGAACCAATACAACGGCCATCACAGTCACGACATTCCACACCGCGAACGCGGCACGGGAGATTGCCCCATTGTGTGAGCTTGTACTCTGCGACGCTGCACCGGTCTGCGAAGCTGTACCACTTGGCGGCTCAGTGAAGGTATAGATCGGCACAACGTCCCCCGAAATTGTGGCGTTTGCGATATTCAGCGAAATAACACACGTCCCGCGCCCGTCCGCGCCGAATCCACACGACTCGGGCAGCTTGGAGGTCCCAGGCAGGAGTGGAATTCCGCCCGTGCGACCAGAAGCGTCTTCCACGAAAGTCTCTGTCGGTACATGTCAAAATCATCGGGAGCGCGCAGACGAAAGAGGAGGTGCAGACGAAGGACCTACCGGTGATGGTGGTGGGCGCGCTGATCACGGTGACGGTCTGGCTGGGCAGGATGAGGAGGTCGGAGGTGAAGACGATGACCTCGACGTAGGTGGTTGCGCTGTTGGCGTTGGTCCCGACCGGCACGATGGACTCGACACTCAGCTGCTCGACCATGGTCCGGGACAGCGATAAGGGTGTGGACGCCGAGATGCCGAAGAGTGTGACCGTCTGCGCGCAGACTGCAGCGATGTGAGTACTTCTCCTGCTGTGGTATCTGATTGGTGCTCACCATGAACTTGAAGGACAGCGAAGCTAAGCAAGAGGACAACGCGAAGGGTGGGAATCATCTCGACGCATGAAGGGCCACATTGTGCAGAGCTTTTGTATACTCAGAAGGCCGAGAAGCACGGAACAAAGCTGTAAAAGTTCATCACGATGAGGTTCTGATTCCCACTGTCTGCTGAACGGCTTCCGCACCGCAGTTCCGCTTGAAACTTTCAATTGAGTCCGGAAATAACACTGACGCCAAGCCGAGTACTGTTGCCGCAGTCAGGTTCCGAACCGCTGGTGAACCTGAACCGAACCAAAAGTCCGGTTCAGTGGCTGTGAAGTTCGCCGAACCGAACCCAAGGTTCCGTTCAAGGTTCAAAGATTTTCAGAACCTTGCTGAACCGGTTCAAACCCATTTGAACCTCTGACTTGGAGTAGCCCAGTTGGAGCGAAAAACTCTGTTTCAACTACCATTTGATCTTCAAGTTTGAACGGGCCACCAGTGGAAGTCTTGTCAGCAATGTTGTAATTGCCAATTCCATCTCACACCGAGGGTAAATGCTCTTTTGATAGTATTTGTGCAAGCCGAGGTATGCGATGTCGAGAACATAACCGACCGAGATTTGGGACAGACGAACCAGCTGCGCATTATGGAGCCCCGAACCGCCCGTCACTCGGTGAGTGAGAGGGATTATGCACCGTTTCCACCGCCGCGTGTATCACTGCGCCAAGTGACCTCTCGCTTCCAATAAGCGAGTCCTGGTGACCAGTAGCCAACTATTACGTGGATAATGTCACGTCGGGCCTTGACCTCCGCCACGTTAGATAAGGTTAGATGCCTGAATCTGGGCGCGTAGATGTGTCTTGAAGTACAACATCTCAGTTTGTGTACAACAATTTCTTTTCCATCCCACTCGCAATTCAACATTTGTCTGATTGTATGATCGACCGATCAAGTTGCTCTTGTTTGGGCTCAAGCTCCTGTCCAGTTCTCATTCACCACAATGCAGGACAAGAATTACACCGTCCTCATCTTGTGTCTGGTTGCTAGTAATCTGCACAGTGGGCCATGAATTACGATGGCAATGTTTGTGTGTGATCGAATGTCACAGTAAAGTCTGTTCCCTGCAATTGGCACCAGCTGCGAGAGCCGTGGACCGTCACAGACAGCTGCGGCACAAATGTGCCATCTGCGGGGAGACTCTTGCCCTTCGCCGGTGTGGGATCGAGTCCTCTTGATTTCGCTTCCGGGACGGAACGATCTTTGTTCACCACGGAACCCACAATCATTCGAAATTCACCCATTCCTCTGTGCAGCATTCTAACGGATCGCTCAAATTTGTGGATTTTATTTCGAGGTACATAAAGCAGTCAGCAGATGGGCCCAGTAACCAAGTGAGTGCGCAGGTCTTTGCTATTCACCAATGGTAATCAGAACCAGACTTTACACCGCACCTCGGACATGAATTCGGATCGTTCGCAGAGTGTGGAGAGCAAAGGTGCAATCTGTACAGAACCGCAGGGCTATCCTACTGACCAGTAGATGTTACCCGGTATAGTACTGTGAAAATGATGTTTTAGTATGAACCGGACTGGCAGGAATTTTACAACGATTCCGAGGCGGATGAGTCTGACCAACCAGCCGCAGACAGCGATTAGATTAGATCGAGAATGGCAATCACAAGACCAAATAATTGACCCCTGTCTAATCCTGCACTTGACGACGATGCTGGTGAGTACAATCCTCCGCACTCTCTTTTCTTTCGGCCTGAATTCTGCAAAGAGTATTGTGAGAGACATGTTGGATGGATGGTTTCGGAAGCAGCGACCGAGAGAAGTGCCTATTTGTGCGTCGCAGTGAACATGAAGTATCATCGACTGACTTGCACTCAGACGACCTCAAAGGGCTCCCTCCCACAGCAAATGCTCTGTAAAATAATACAGGGCGTTCTCACGGACGAGTTCCTTGCAAAGTTCTCGGACGAGATTCGGCGCGCCATCTATTTCTTGTTCTCAAACTGTATTGATCCACATAAAGCCACGAGACGGCCGCCATTGGTTGTACGACGTACGGAGAAAAAGTCGCACCGATCTCATCCATATAAGAGACCGGACCAAGTACCAACCTCCGACCAGTGTACCCAAGCGCATGGTCAAACGAGGAGTATCCGCGGAACTACCTCTGTTCCAAAATCTCGGCCGAAACCATTGTCGCGCAGTAGGAAGAGGCCTGCTAAGAAGTCCATTTCACCCGTGTTTGAGGACGAGTCGCCCATCGACATCATGGAATGGGATGGATGGCCCGATGGCGAATTCTCCATGCTTTTCTGGATGAGTTTCGTCGAGAAACATCATAATCTCCACGTACACTGGGCGACTCGACCGCTTCGTGGAAGAGGAGAATCTGCAGAAGCAGACACCTCGTAGAAGGGAAAGCTTACACGTCGACAATGTCAAGGTATCATCGAATGCGAGAATGCCGAGTGCACGGTCGTTACTCACCCTCAAACACGGGCTGCGGGCATCGCAAAGCAGCTTTCACAATCCTGCACATGTGGTGCGAATCTCATGCGCCACACATGCGACGTACGATCTACTCTGCACACTTTCGGCGGTGGTGTTTATTATCAGACCGGTGGGACGCACGAGCACTCCCCTCCAATGTACGACTTCATTTGGCCGCAGACTGGCATGACGAATTTGCAGCGGTTGTGAAGGAACACCCGAAGGCTGGACCTCTAAAGCTTGTGGTTGGCCGCCCTACGGCTAGTGGTCCCGTTGCGTCAGTGGCCAAAATTTCTCCCATGCTGATCAACGCGGAACGCGTGAAGGAGGGTATGGAGGTGACAACTTCCTCAAGGCATTCGCCAAGTTCGAGCAGGACAACCCCAACTTCATCCGCACTGCTCAATTTGGCCAAGTGACCGTCATCATCATGCAAACCCCGTTCATGGCCGCACGGCTCATCAAAGCTGTCACGGTCGCAGACGCAGTCAATGGGATCGTTTCTGATGCTGCACACGGATACTTCATAGTGCGAAACAGCTTGCTTATCATGAGCTCCACGTATGAGCCCATTATTCTCAAGTGCTGGGTTCCTGGATTGATCACTTACTCAAACGGGGCGACCACCGAGCATTACAGGATTCATTTCTTCGAATTATTCCGGAGCATGGCTGAAGAATGCACCAAGCGTAATTGAACTCACGGACGAAATATTTGCAAACGTAACGAATTCTGCCATTTTATCAGAAAAGAAGGCGCGCTCATATATTTTATATAGGTCCTCGACTTCGGTGCAGCTGAGCTCGTGGGATTCATTTGTGGTTTTCTTGACTCCCATACAGTCCACGAAAATTCATCGGACGTGATATTTTATCTCCGCATGTCTGATTTAAATCCAGAACTGACATTGGCGCCCGTCGATGTCGAACATGCTGGTCGAGCCATCCTTACAGCAGCCGATCTTCCGTCGCAACTGTCGCGACCTCGGGGAACAAAACGCGTCTTTGAAGGACACGATGTTTTCGATGGTAAAACAGTCAAGCGTTACAGAAAATATGAACCTAAACCAACACCGCTCGATGTGCGGAGAAGTCATCGCCTTCGCAGTGCCATCAAACAGGGACCACGTGTTGGGACTTGAATATCGTTTGGTTGTTCCAATAATTACATCTTACACTGTTGTAGGACTTCCCATACCGAACTATACAATCTCATTTTCATCGTGAGGATCCCTCGGCACTCGGCACTCGGCAATAGAGAGTTTGCGGTGGAGCCACCCAGCGCCACCAGTTGGCTCATCCAGCATGCGATACTGGGTGGCTACGTCATTTGGTGGCTGATCAGGTGGCATGGGGAGAACTTTTGTTGACCTTCCACACACACTATGCCTATTCAGACGCATGCCCATACACCGTGCACCAGTGGAGTGCCAGAAACTAGTACTTCAACCCTTCTTTGCTGCCAAACTACGAGAGCAACCCTGATATTGAGTCAGACAGCGAAGTGTCGACTCGAGAATGGCCTTCTGCATAGGTAGAGAAAGCAGTAGTATTCAGTAAGGTAGCAGGCACTCGATACACACCATAACGAGCAGGCAACCGAACAGCCACCAAATGACGCAGCCACCCGGCACCGCATGCCGGAGCCAACTGGTGGCGCGGGTGGCTCCACCGCAAACTCTCTAATGCAGGTCAGTCGTGGCTTGCAAGGACCATGAAGGGAACTTATTTATCAACGTGCTTTAAAGTAAACTATTGTTACTGTTAGAGGTGCAAACCCAAACCAATCTTGCCAAATTTTGTATACTTGAACACTGGCGTGCCGTCATTTGAGAAATTAAATGTTAATGTAGTAATCTTAGTGCTTTCAGGCCTCTGCTCCCGGTATCTTTTGTACAGCATCGCAAGATCTAAAGATAATTTATTGAGGGACATTTACCACTTTTCAGAGTAGTTGAAGAACACGTTCATTTAGAATAAGATAACCTCATTCCAACAATTCCCATAAACCGTTTCAACCGCGGAACGCGTTGCCGACGCGTCAAGCATTGAATTTTGTCCTGTGCGGCGTAGATACTCCTCGAGGATGCTGATATCCACCCAGTCATTGTCCAGGAACTTGGCGGCGTTGTCAGCGATGTAGGAGCGAGAGAAGGAATAAAGGCCAACACCGCGGCGACGTACGTAGTCACGGTAGGTAGGTAGGTAAATAACACGGCACGGCCCCGCTTAGGAACGCCGGGGGAATTCCATCGACTGCCGAGCCGACAGGCTAGCTATCTAATCCCAGGAAGTGACGCCAATTTCCAAAATATAAGCGTTTTTGGGTCTACTTATTATATACTTTCAAGTTGCCCAGTTGTTTCATACCACCAAAAGGTCGCTGTGGCACGGGCGGCTGCAGCCATCATTTTGTGGTGCGAGATGGCTCGGTAATATAAGTACTATGAGGCCCTCTGAAACAGCCTAAAACCCTTACCTAAAGGTAGCAGGAATTAAATAAGGGGTCACATGAGTTAAATGGGAGGAACAAGAAAGCAAACGCGCTAGAGACTGATGAAAACAGGGGAGTCGAACGGATTGCCATCTACCGAAGACGTCTACTGCGTTCGTAAGCCTGTTCATTAATATTCTGGAGGGAAGTAAATAGGGTTCAATTCCAAGCGCATACTGCGTCTATACCATGTTTTTATCCTGCTAGACATGGCTAGACCAACGTAGACGAAACTAAACGAAGCTCAACGAAGGTAAACGAAGCTACACACAAGGTAAAAAAAGGTGGTAGACACAGTTTGTCTGCCACCTTTGTCTACCTTATGTCTAGGCCGCTGTGTCTACGGGGGGTCTCGACGCAGTGTCTGTGATGGAATAAACAGTGGCGCCGTGAGGAATATGAGACAGTTTGTCTGCACTAGGGAATTTGCACAGGCAAACAGATAATGTATTTAGAATAACGACTGGTTTAAACACATTTGAGACTCCGAAAATTGAGGAAATATTGGTAATAAAATATAACCACAAACGAATCAATGACTAGACGCGTCCTTCAAGATGCTCGTACTCTCGAAAGACAGGCTAAATAAGAGCATGTCGGCTTGACAGCCGATGGGTCAAGGATGCCGAATTCCAACACCGTGCCGTGTAATACTACCTACCTACCTACCTACCAACAGTCTGATCTTCACTTGCGTAGGATCCACGGCGTGTTGAGCCCGCATCACCCGAAACGCACAAGTTAAGCGCGGAATTGTCGCCGAAGGAAGTTGAGGACGCTGTATCACTACTACCAAATTGCTGATCTCCACAGTTGGCGTCTGCTTTCTATTCAGCTTGCGTAGGATCCACGGCGTGTTGAGCCCGCATCACCCAAAACCCACAAGTTAAGCGCGGAATTGTCGCCGAAAGAAGTTGAGGATGCGTATCACTACTTCCAAATTCCTGTTGACAGCGATCCGATGCAGTGATAAGAATTTTCCTGGTTCACGCAGCGCTGCCGATGCAGGAGAGCATCAGCTCTGCAAGTCCTAGGGTATAGTTTTACTTCATGAATAGGACGAATAGTTTTGCTCCATAGGGAGGATAGATTCCAAGTTGAAGGGTCGGAGACAGAGTCAAAGAATGCTACAGCTGTTCGGGAGCCGGTGTCGAGTCATCTACCAACTGATGCGGAAGTCCTTCGGTATAGTTTTACTTCATGAATAGGATGAATAGTTTTACTCCATAGGGAGGATAGATTCCGAGTTGAAGGGTCGGGGACAGAGTCAAAGAAATATTACAGCTGTTCGGGAGCCGGTGTCGAGTCATCTGTCAACTGATGCGGAAGTCCTTCGGCATAGTTTTACTTCATGAATAGGATGAATAGTTTTACTCCATAGGGAGGATAGATTCCAAGTTGAAGGGTCGGGGACAGAGTCAAAGAATACTACAGTTGCTCGGGAGCCGGTGTCGAGTCATCTGTCAACTGATGCGGCGGCGCCGGAATACAAAAAAATACATACGTGGGAGTATTCTAAAGGGGCATGGGGAAACTAAAAACCCTTAAATACGGGTGCCTACTTGCTGGTAAAGCAGGTCCCCGCTCGACATGCCCCCCTCCTCCTTCCTCACTTTCGTCCTCTGCGCCGTCGCCGCCTCCTTCATTGGAGTGCGCAGCACACCAATTGCGCACCAGTACGACGTGCGCCAGGCCACCCCGTCAAGCGTCCCCGCGCCTTCGGTCTCCGGTGTCCCGCCGCCCACCAACGTCGCCAGCGGCACCATCACGAGCAGCTGCACCGAATACTACATCGCCCTCTCCGGCGACACATGCGCTACCATCGAGGAGACGTTCGGCATCTCGCTCGCCCAGTTCATCGCGCTGAACCCCGAGATCAACAGCGAATGCACCAACCTCTTCGGGGAGGAAGCGTACTGCGTGTCCACCGCAGCCATCACTGGGCCCCCGGGCAATCTCGTAGCAGGGTCGCTCACGCCCGCCGAGGGCTGCGAGGAATACTACACCATCGAGTCGGGGGATACGTGCAATCTCGTCGCCGGCGAGTGGGGCCTCACGCTCGCCCAGTTCGTCGCCCTCAATCCGGAGATCAACGCGGAGTGCACGAATTTGTTCCTTGGGGAGGCGTATTGCGTGGCTGGGACTGCGGCCAGTTAGTGGGGAGGATGGGTCTCAGTTTCGTTTAGAATGTGCTATATACCAGGCTCTGTTCGAGTTTTCGAAGTATAATACACGGAGGGTGAACGTTTCCTAACCAGATGTACAAAATAGAATTGCCTACTTTGCAACTGGAACCGCTCATCTCCGCGCCTCCAGTGCCGCCGCATACTGCCGAAGAAGCGTGTACACCGGGTCAGTGGAGTAAATTGCATATCCATCGTTCGGTGTCTCTGTGCCATTGAACAGATCCCGCTTGCCTGCGTAGACGAAGGCGTGAGTCCTTCTCCTCAGCCTGCAATCGAAAGGACGAGCGCCCGCCCCAACGAGGCCAGGGAAAAATGCGCACCAGAGCAAATCCCCCGTCAACCCCGTACTGATCACAGTATCATACCACGTCGCATAGTCATCTGCGCGCCGAGTGCCCACTGGCATGTACGTGAGCCCAAACTCTTCCATGTTGGCGGGCTTGTTGGCGCTGGCATGAACGCTGGAGTATATACAAGATTAGTGGGAGTGGAATTCGTCGAATCCCACTTATCACTGCCCAATCGCACTTTTTGATACCAAACAGTGGGACTGATGTTGAAGAGTGGGACTCAGGTGGATCTTACAGCCTGATACCGTGTGGAGCATGTATCGTTAATCAGCTTTCCACGATTACACACCTAGACTGGGTAAGTCTAGAATCTTCGATGACGCTGGAAATTGGCTCCTTTGAATCAGGGAAACATCAGAGACAACAACGTTTCCATTTTGTCCTGCGTGGTGTTTCCTGTAGTTGCGCTGCCACATAAGAACCATCGAGGAGACGAGTTTTTGAATGTCAATGATAAAAGAAAGAAAAAAACTCGTGTATGCATTTCGCTTGTTGTAGTTCGCTTGATCAAGCGGAGAGAGTCATCAAAGTTTTGTACAACAATTATAGCGATATACTGATATATTCATACCAATGACTTGTAATTGAAAATGGAAATAAAATGGCCCAGCGGCTCTTCGTCTAGCAGTCCGTGCGCCCACGGAGTGGCCTGTTGCTGCTGAAACACCTGGTTCATTGCCAAGCTGCCCCACGCCCCGTTTCCCGCCGCAGAACGCGGTCCCGCCTACGGCCCCTCATGCATCAGCTGCTTCAGCTATTTGTGGATGGGTCCCTCCCGTTGACGAAATGTTGGTGGGAAGTGCAGGCGCCGTGTAGGCCACCCCAGGCTGCGAATATGGTCCGTGCAGGCTCGGGGGTACCGCCGGTGAAATGGTGGTGGGAGACGAAGGCGCCGGGTGGACTACCTGGTGCTGCGAATGCCCTCCGCCCGGGGGCTGGGATATCGCACCCACACGGCTTGGCAGCGTAACTGCTTGGACTTGGGACGGGAATACGCCGAGCCGGGCTTCTGCTCTGCGGGCGTCAGCGTGAGGGGAATACCAGTGCCGCGGGCAAGCAGCAGTTGAGTGAGATTACGACGACGACGGAGAAATATTAATATGCTGCTAGCGAGCAGGAGAACTCCAGCAACAGTTCCCCCCGCAATCGCACCGATAGGGGTTGTTCGGGTGCGTGTACCGCAAGTTTCTCCATCCGGACAGCAGCCCGTCGCAAAGCAGTAATAGCTACAAGGTCAACGATTAGTACCGGGAGTTTAATGTGACAAGTGTACTGGAACATACCCGATATCGCAGCAGCCACCCCCTACACGATGATAAGCAACACAGTAATATATGGAAACTTTTTCGCAAACCTGAACAACACTCCTCTCCAATTATGCAGCACTGTCCTAGGTCGGGGCACAACCCATATCCAGGATTGCAACTCAGGTCCTGGCGAGAACGCAACAGACCCCTGATGACCTTCTCTCGGGGCTGGATTTGCTGTTGTTTGAGAGGCAAGACCAGGGTCAGGAGTGCCACAGAACGACTCTCATCATCCTGTGCACAATGGACTCCCGATAGAAGGTTTGTGAACAACAAGAGCCGGGGTAGGGTCCTTAAGGAGAGCATCGGGGAAAATATCGCAGACACAAAGGTGCGCAATGCTTTTAACCTCTGATAAATGTTAGTTGTTTCCTGAATGTTGACAGTTACGTGGTTATTGACGCTCTGTTTCTGGCTAACTGCGACGACCTACATCCGCCCACATCGCAATTACGCCACTCTACAACACGGCATCCCCTGAATCTACCAGACCAGCGTCATATCGTTGTCAAACGTGGGTAGCCTGTCCATGTCACTGTTGAGGCGTCCTTTTTTCTCGGCGCTTGTTCTAATATCGGAGGCTTGATGATTTGAATTTCAGCCATGCGATCGGCAAGGAAGGTTGGTGGCCGCTCATATCATGAAGGGAGACAGATGGGCATATTCTGGAGTTGCCATAGTCAGACAGAACGGAGGACATGCAAGCTTTGTACGCAACATGAAGGTCTTGGGCAAGCGCCCCGCAAAATTAGAACAGCAGCCGAGGAGAACGTTAACGTGGAAGCCTGTGGTCGCGGTTTCGGTTTTAATTTGAGACTGGATTGACGACCGTATCCCAGAGCCTCAGCGATCTGTCGGCTGGTGGCGTGGCAAGACCGCGATTCGATCGTGCGCATATGCTGGTTCGACATGTGGATGAGGCATTAGACCGTATAGATAAATAGATGCAAGGAACGGTGAAAGATTATGTAGGATGAACAGCGACAGCTGCAGTTGATCACTGCTCAGGTTGGATCTGCTGTTGAATTGATGCAGGTGGTTTAAGACGTTCGAGGAAAGATCCAGGCACCAAGCCTAATCCGCGCTCACAGGGGGCCGAAGTTGGCATGACAGTATACAAGTATCCTGTGGAATAGCAGATTATGAAGTGGTATGATTCGCCGGCCTGGATAGATGAACAAGAGTTCCATTTATAATTTCCGGCGGGAGGAGCAGTACTTGGGCTCTGATGTTTGCAGGGAAATCTCGGTCTGCAACGGCCGCGGAATGAACAGGCTAAATTTTTGAACTCACAAAATGGCAGGCCAGTGGGGATCGAAAATGCCGACAAACTACAAGACGAGGAGCGACGAGAACCCATTTCTGAAAGGACACCTGGCCAGCATCACATGACCAAATGCGTCGAAGTAAGCAGCCAATCACATATATCACTCGATTATGGTTGTCAACCGTTCCTTCACTTCGCCGTGAACAAAAGAATGAGCAAAAAAAATCTCGTATCCAACCCGTTTGCAGACTATCAGTAGAGTTGTGAAACAGATGATGTCCTTTTCGAAGTCAGCTCGAGCTACTTCGCAATTGATCTTGGGCTGTGCGGTGGTTATCACGAGCGCAGGCACCGAATGTCAATCATAAATCAGAAGAAAGATATTTGAAGTGGGTAGCACATACAACAAGTGCGCTCTCCTCGAAGAGTTGTGGTCGGTCCAGGATTCTGAATCTTGTCGGCAATGCGAATCGACGAAAACACCATCAACATTACTCTGAAAACCAAGTAAGAACCATCGTGGTGAAGGCTCGTGGATAGGATACCTGTAGGCCGTAACCGTCCTGTCAATTAAAAAAAAATTGATGGACAGCTGAACAGAATTGTTTGCCGTCAACAAATCGGCGGATCCAATTCCACTGGCAGGAATGGTAGGCGCCGCAGATTGGGTGTACCAAAAAATATTGAGTTCGGCGCGGTATCCCATAATCGGTGAGAATGAACTGAATGCAGACGCTCGCCCGTACCACGAACAACAGGGAAAAGTTAGATACTCGCCAGTGAAGCAATCGAGTAAGGCATCCAGGATCCAGCCCCAAAATATCAATTATTCGTTATCACACAGCGGGCCCCGGACAAGAGGGTTGTCCGAAGGTCTGCGCGCGCGTCTCAAAGTCCGCTGGATTGGAGTCTTGCAGCGCCGTATGGGTCGAGGAGTTGTCTCCGTGCCGCGAGATGTGGAGTTAGGCTGTGAAAGGGGACCTGGTCCAGGAAGGCGCCGAAACAGAACTGGACGAGAAAGACAACGCCAAGAACGAAATCCGAAAGACAGAAAGAATCATCAGTCCTCAGCTGCGTTCGTGCGCATGCCCCGAGGGTAGCGGGAGCAACACCAGTTGCTCAAAATCCATGGCCAGTCGTAGTTTTCGTTATAATTCGGATACACGAACCCCAGCCCCAGGCTGCAGTGTTCAGAAACACTCTTTAATGAGAACATGGCGAGGGAAAATGATCACAGCGCTCACGTTGATGGGTCCTGCCTCAGGTCCAGCGGCAGAAAGCGGACGTATATAAATCAACCTGCTGCACCGAACCTCGCGTCGGTTACGAGCGACTCGGATGCATGCCATGGGCCCATGACGCACGGTGCGCACTGTCCCAGCCATCGCCGCGCTGGTGTAACAGTAACATCGAACGTCGGGTGGGCGCCGCACATCTCATCGCACACCCGCAAATCGTCTCGCGAGCGCAAGCGGGGAGCAGAGAGCGAGAAAGTAAGGAGAGAGCAAAAGCGGGCAGTGCGAGAAAGCCAGCGTAAAATCAAAGACGTAATAGAATAAGATCCTGCCGGAAGATGCAGTAGAAGAAAGAAGGATCTCGGATAAGGACCGAGAGAGAGGGAGAGAATGAGTGCAGGAGAAGAATGTGATAGATGATAACGAAGATGGAGCGCGCGGACGAAGAAGGGAAGAAATCCGTGCTCGTCGACATCACCTGTATCCCACAGCGCTCGCGGCGCGCCGGACACGCCCATGGCCCGTGCCATCCATTCACCCATTCAACCATCCCGCGCGCGCCATATGATACGATTGTGTGCAGGGAAATGACGAGGCCCAACGCGCCGACACCGAGCGCGCCGGATGTAGCGGTAGATGGTTGATGTCGACTCTACGAGGGAGAGGGTGAGCATCGCCGGACCAGACTTAGATCAAAAAAGATAGGGAGTGAAGGACGATGGACGACGGTGGAAGGCAGAACGGATTCACGCGTTCCGGTACACGATGTCAAAGTCCAGCGGCGGGTACAACACGAGGAGCAAGTTGTGTCCGCAGGAACGGAAACGGCCGCTGGTGCTGCCCCTGCAGGGGTTCTCGGAGGAGTTGTGTTGATACCTGTGAGCGACCCGCGGGCAAGTGGAGGACAAGAGGTGGCGTCGTGACCGTGCCCGTGCCCGTGGTCGCCGTAACGCATCGGGGAAAGGCAAATGCGCAACGAAGGGGAGACCTGGCGTATAGCCTGAAGGAGAGGACGTGGAAGACAGATTCGGGCGGTGGGGGTCAGAGATCGAGTGTGATGACGTTGGCACCGGCTACAGCACTACGATTAAACATGACATGACTATGCACCGACTAGTTAACTAGATTTAGAACTCATCAGTACTGACAAAGACGCGTTGGAACTTGTGGGGAGAGAAGAAAGAGACGGCGTGGCGGTGTTGATCGGCTAGCGGATCAACTGCTTCCTGCGTTTGACGTCCATCGTCTTCTCTAGTTCTGCGCCTCGAGTCAATCGCTGCCCACTTCAAGTGCTGCTCGCCTACTCACCATTTCTCTGGCAACCCCTGGCTACAGTCCAGCTGTCGCCGCATCGCAACGCGCCGTGGAAGATCTTGGCTTCGTTGGTCTGGCGCGTCAAAAGACCGTCCAACTCAAAACTTCATTTGATGCTTCTTTAATCGGGGGAAACGGAGGACTGCCATTCCCCTGGATGAATCTGATCCCGCTGGCCCTGCCCCCCCGGTCTCTTCAGTTCTGCGGATATGTGTGTATCCTGCTCCTTGAACTCGTTCTTGCATTGTCCTGACTAAACATTGATCCCGGACGCTGTTCCATCGTCGTGGAACTCGATAATGCGTGCACAAACGCGGCTCTCCTGTATGCCAGCGTGCGTGTACTGCCTTGTCCATGTTGCAGAAACCCAGCCTCTCCCGCGCGCCTCTATTTTGCGACGCTTCGGATCTCTGAGTGCGCGGCAGGCGTACACAGTACTTGCATGCACCGGAAGTCCATCCCGTCCCCCGGATACAGAAATAGTGCCAGGATATAGCATTCCAACCTTGCATTTTACTTGGCTTTTTCTGGCTTCGGCTCGAGGTGGCTTTGGCCTGGCCTGGGATCTAGCAAGGCCAAAGCCAAAGCCTCGCTGAAATCCCTGCCAAAAGCCATGGCTTGAGCCGGGCCTGGCTCGAGATTTTCCGAAGCCAAAGCCGAGCCAAAAAGCAAAAGCAAAAGCCAGAAAAACACTACTGTACTATTAAAATCAATTTGTCAAGGGGTGTGATGCGTGACCCAAGGTTCTAATTCGTCAATTCCTCAGGGCAGCTCATGCTGCGTGACATCCCCCAAAATTTCGTCAACCCGTAAAAATATTCCAGGAGTTGTGGTGAATGCACAGTGACTCAATGGAATAATTTAGGAATGACCTGAGCAATTTATTTCAACATAAGTTTGGGTGATGTGGAAAAATGCAATTCCTGCTGTTAAACTCAGGTTAAACTTGCTCTGAACCACGATTTGAAGCCAAAAATCTTGAAAATGGGCAATAAATTAAGTGGGAAGTGCCCACAGTTGAGGAAAATTGCTCCAAGCCCCCCTGAGCCGAAATTTTCTACCTACTGTGACGAAAAGTATATATTCATCAAGAGCCTCCGTGACGCGTGACAAGGTTGCAAAATTCGTCACGTCAAGCACCCCCGTGACGCGTGACTGACGAATTGATTTTAATAGTACAGTAAATGCATTTGTGTGTCTATCGCTTAACTAACCTCTGTCGATCTATCGGTCTGTCATGGCCTGCCATAGAAACCCGCTGTCTCTCGTGGTCTAGAGTAGACAAGGGGAAGCAAGGGGAAGTCTAATGTAGTATTTCAATCAGATCATAAGTCATGACCATCCATCACTCTCGTTTTCATACGAAGATTTTTCGTAAGTCACAGGGTCACAAGGGACCCATAGGAAAGGCGGCTGCTGTTTTGGGTCCACAACCAGTACGGAGCGGCCCTGCGGGGCCCAATCGTGAACGCGTGAACAGTTGACGTTCTCGAACGTCGATCCGCGATCTCGATGTCGACCATTTGACTTTTTCTTTTTCTTTTCTTTTCGGGGATGTTTGGTGTAACGGTACTCAGTCTGCAGAAGCATTCTAAGATCCTCCATCTGAGTTGTGGTATTTCACCACTTTCGCTGCCGAGGGTGTCCGAGCCGAAATTAGATGGCCTGTAATATTCCAGTGGTTGCGTGGGATTCGAACCCACCGCTGTTACGTTACTACATTACGTAACCGACGGCAGCCGGTCTTTTCCGGCTGGGACTTGTGGCACATCCACTTAAGCCACGCGTCCCCCCATTTGGCTTTTGCAACGAATGTTCGCTGGAACAAGCGCTGGAATTCAAGGTTAGACATGTTACGACACTGGGCGCTTGCGAGCGGTATACGAAATTTTTTCGTAAGTCCCACTGTCAGTGACAGATGACCCATACGAAAGGTCGGGTTCGTATGAGGATGGCACCCCAAATCCTCATACAAAATGAACGAAATGGCACGGTATAGGTCTATATGGTCTGTACAGACCGCCATAGACATAGTGATTTTCCAGATGACTGGTGTAATATCAACCTTTGCCGGCGCAAAGTCGCCGCTGTGTACAGCCTCCTCAGGTAAGCCTCTTTTGATCCGCGCTACCACCTGTGCAGGTGTCTCCTTCTGGGGTTGGAGTGCTCCAAATCACGATCCTCTCTTCTCTCCGCAGTCTCGGTCTCCCTCGCGACATACAAAATCTGCGGTGCTTTTGGGCTCCCTCGAGCGAGTTAGGCCCGATATGGCCGATCATTGGATACAACATCAACAACGACTGAAGCGCAGTCTGGCGCAGTATTCATTGATCTACTTCCCAAGACTTCCACATTTCGGCATGTAGCGTTTATAAAGCGAGATACTTACCGAAGGATACTCATTCACATTCACCCCACCTATCATGCATTTTAATCTTCAACGAATTCTGCTCATTGTTGGAATCGCTTCTATACATGCCAAGCCCACCCCATTATTTTCCAAACCCACCACATTATCCCTTAGCTCGAGAAGGATCGGGGAGCCAGCGTATCTCGCAAAAGAGGTCTACACGTATCGAGGGCCCTCAAGCGGAGTCTATCTCCGACCAGTATCCCGCTAACGGACGATTTTCGTGGCACGGAACTTGAGTGAATAGCGCTTATTCGTTATGTTTTTCGATACTGATGAACGGCAGGTGGTACGGGTCCATTCAAGGCAAGTTGTATAATAGTACACTGGCCTTCACAAGTGTTGGCAATACTCATATTCTTCGATAGTTGGCACTCCGCCACAGGATTTTACGGTGGTCTTCGATACTGGATCGGACGAATTGGTAATCCCAGGTATGTGGTGCGAGGGAATTACGGCCATCGTTTGACATCTCTTTATAGGGACGAACTGCACGACGTCCTGCGCGAATCAGAAGAAATTTGATCCAACTCAGAGCTCGACATTCAAACCAGATGCAGGGGACGGGATCTTTGAAGAGTCGTTCCTCACGGGTGGAGATGCGTCGCCTTGGGTGAGTCGATTGATGCAGTCCATCCAGCTATTCTCAATGAATACTCAGGGTCTCAAGGATTGGTCTATGAGCCTGGTAGAGGTTTCTGATACCATGACCGTCGGAGGTCTCTCAGTGTCTGACGTCTCGTTCTTACTTATTCAAAAGTATGTTTAATCCTGTGCT
>JARJLF010000935.1:0-116582 GCA_029378395.1 Mycena leptocephala
TTGAGGTGCATCCCTGATATACCTTTCTTTTGTTTTCTTTTGCTCAACCATTTCACACTACCCAGCCTTTCCGGACAACAATACCTGACTCGGGCACTCTCAGTGGCGCGCATGAGTTGCCAACTTCGAAATACATTGACATTTTCCGACCTGGACCCGGTGTGAGCCATCACTTTGTGATCGCTCTGGAACAGCACATACAAAGCGGAAACGGCTTCCCCAAATAAGGCAGAGCACATTCCCGATCCGACGCCTTACACATGGCACTCACATAAAACGGATCCCGACCCCGCACGCACTACAGCAAATTGGCCAACCATTAAACGCACGCGCAAGAAAGAAAGCGGAACGGCACGCGTAAATATTGATTATCTGCAACGCGGCTCGCCGACTTTGCGATCGCCATTAAACGCGCGCGCAAGAAAGAAAGCGGAACGGCACGCGTAAAGATTGATTATCTGCCACTCACCGACTTTGCGATCACCATTAAACGCGCGCGCAAGAAAGAAAGCGGAACGGCACGCGTAAATATTGATTATCTGCAACGCCGCTCGCCGACTTTGCGATCACCAACTTAAACGCACGCCCAAGGAAGAAAGCGAAGGCGCGCGATGTGTCCAAAGAGCGGAAATCTCGCACATAGCCTCCAGGAACAGGGAGTTGAGAGCAGAAATCATTCCCGACTGAAGGAGCACGCGTTCGGCGAGCGGAGAATTCGCGCACAGCTTCCAGGAATGAAGAATTGAGAGCGGAAACTGGAGCACCATGCGTTCAACGAGCGGGTTCCCCACGCGCAGCTCAGGAACGGAGCGGGAACCTCTTTCGAGTCACAAAGATGGACGGAACCAGTCAAAGGAGCATGTGGCGCTCCCAATTTAGGGAGCGGAATGCGATGAGTCGGAGAAGAACAAGAGGAACATGTAGAAGGCAGTGCTAGAGGGTCGATTTCCTATAAATACGAGACGCTGCTACGAATAAAGACATCTAATTTTCCCATCTAAAAACTACCAGCGCATCTTAAGTGATACGCAAGTACCGCTCACCAGGGTACGCCGACCACGAAAACAAGGTTTCCAGGGCTGCGCCTGGCAGAACATCGAACCGCTGCCCTTGGATTGTCCGCCGCTGTACGGACCGCTCTTCATAACAGCGATCTCGAGCACCACGCCAGTCACCGCTCGAGTTGTATAACTCCCCGACTGCTCGCATCGATCGGAACGGGTATCGACCTTCATCGCGGCTCTCAAGAAGCCGACTCCGCTCGCTGGAGCTCGCGAACGGAAAGAAGAAGACGATTTGTAGAGAGTTTAGTAGGGAACGGACTTGGAAAGAACGGAACGGCAGACAGGAGCGGAGTCGTTGAAAACAAGTTTAGGGCCTCCCAGCGCACGAAGCACCCAGAAGAGGTCGAAGGACCAAGGGTAGCTGTATACAAAAGAACCGAGAACGGCCCCATAGCGTTTATAACAACGGAAACCGCATCGCATCTAAACAGTCGTCCGCTCCTCGACAGGATTGTAGAACGGGACGTGTTACAAAATTCAGGGAAGGCTAGACTTTGGGCGGATTCTCCTCCGTACATTAGAATAGCGAACCGTACGACCAGATATTCTCTGGGGCGTATCAAAATCCTCTAAATAAACCACACACATTTACTGCTACCACAGTCTCGCGCAGCGACACCATTATCTCCCCCAAGGACGAACACTCTCTACTTGCCCTTACCACCACCACCTATCGGCACCTAGCAGAGGCGCAGTCATCATCACACCGGTCGTCATCTCATTCAGTGGACTTCTCATTCAGGTCGCCGTCGTCTTGATTGCGCCTCGAGGCGAACTTCGTGGACCAGGCCCCGTCCGTTCTCTGCCGCCGCTCTCCAGCTTGTCCGAACCATACATATACATCTTTGTGGTGCGCTCCTTGATTCCCACCTTTTGATTTCTTTCGCTCACCCATGACTCAGACGCAATACTACACCCCCGCCCCACCGCATCCTACACTGCCCCGGTCTCCTCGTCGATGCCCGCTCCCACCCCTCCCTCCAATCCACCTCCCACCAACCCCGTCATGTCCTTCGCTCCTGTCACGGTCCTGCCCACTGTCCCTGCCCAGTGTTGTGCCCCCGGCCGCTGTGAGATTTGTGACGCGCAATTTCTCAGCGTCGTCCAACAGGCGCAGAGCCTCAATGGCCCCCAAACGGCCCCGCTACCGCACCGACGCACCTGCCGCCCGACGTACCACCCCGACCACCCCGGCATCAACGTGGAGACGCACTCCTTGGAGGCCGGCAAATCATTTTATGTCGCTATCCCGGCTCGCGATGAAGGCATTTACACCTCCTCGTATGTCGTCCCTTTTCCTACCTGCATTGAGTCAGCCCTGATGCGACGATGGTAGCTTGATCGCTCGGGAGAAGTCTGAAGGGATCCACAACGGCCGTCATGAAGCTGCGAAAACCTACGCTGAGGCCAAGGGTCTCTGGGCCCTGGGCTGCCTGCGCTGGCATGGCCACGAGTGTAAGCGGGAGCGCCTTCAACGGCTTGACATGCGTGGCAAGCACTGGGCGGTCAAGGGCTTCGACACCATCTGTGGCTCCAGGTACGTCTCCAAGCCCGACCTCCGTCCCTTTTCTGCCTTGCTCAACCTCGTCTGCAGAGGGGCGGCTTTCTGGATTGCGGAGGACACGGATCTCGACGAGATCCACATCCGCGGCCATCGCGATATCTCGGCTGTCGCGGACTGGCTCGAGGAGGAGGACTAGGTGCCGCGCGCTTTGAAGGGAGGGTGGGCGGGCGATCTCTTGTCGAATACATGTTGTAAATACACTTCTGAACGAGCTGTTTTTTGGGGGCTTTTCTTTTCTGGCAAACATACTTGTGAACGAGCTGCTTGTTTCTTGTATTTAGGGACTTGTCGGACGTCCATACAAATTGAAATTAAAAAACCAAATGCACAGCCACACCTAACCGCCACACTGAATGGCACCTCTCGTCCTTTCCATGCCTCATTGACGCTCGCCAGCGACTGATTTAGTGAGAAACCTTTCTTATTTAGTGAGAAACCTCTATATGGCTGCAACGTCTGTTTAACTGACGCTGCACTGAAGTACCCATAATCTCGTGGTATGTTATTTTCCAAATTGAAATGTCGTGTGCTCGTGTATGGGTCGGAGAAATTGTAGATATGACTTGCATGCTCAGGGCAGTATGTAGCAATTTTTAAAGATTTCTTGGTGGTCTTCCAGAGCGCAGGGGTACCTATGATCTCGTGGTATGTTATTTTCCAAATTGAAATGCCGTGTGCTCGTGTGTGGGTCAGAGAAATTGTAGATAGGACTTGCATGCTCAGGGCAGTATGTAGTAATTTTTAATGATTTCTTGGTGGTCTTTCAGAGCGCAGGGAGAGCACTCGACAATGTCGCCAACTTCTCATGATGGTCGCCAACTTCGTATGATTGCTGTTGATTGACACTGTCCATATGGGTCGGACGACATTTTGCTCCAACGTTCCAGCTCCAGAAACTCTGTATTGTTGGTCAATGTATTCTAACAGCTGTCCGCCTCTCCCCGATTTTTTGGGGAATTTTGGGACGACTCGGCGTTGTCTCAAAAACGCCTCGACGAAACCTGAAGCAGGTCCACATTTGGGTATGATCGTGACTCCATCTTCGACCTCAACTTCTACCACCACCACTACTTGGCTCAAACTTTTGTTTCTACTGTCTCCCAACCCCCCCCGGCTGTCCATGCCGTCTAAGGCTACCTCGGCGGCCAAGCGCGAGGCACAAGCACGGTATCAAGCCCGGTTAGCTTTCGTGGCGCAATGTCCAAAGCTGGCCGTCTAACTGTGGATACTGGGGACGGGAATAAGGAAGAGCTGCGGCGCAAAGCTAGGGAGGCTATGGCTCGACGTCAAGCACAACTCACCCCTGCCGAGGTCATTGAATACCGCATGACGGCCCGCGAGGATGCCGCTCGCTACCGGGCTGACAACAATGCCTTGTTGGCTCAAAAGGCTCTGGTGTGCCGTGCTAGGTATGTCCCGACTAACTATAGCTACACTATCACTCAACACAAACGGGCTGTACAGGCGGTCAATCGCCAAGAATGGTTACGAGGAATGGTGCGCGAAATACAAGAAACACCACCAGCAGCCCATCCCCTCCATCCTGGAGGTCCAATACGGCCCCCCAGACGAACAGGACACCCCACAAAGCAGCAGCGCATCGTCCTCGAGCAGCACGTCATCAACGCGCCTGCCAAATGTTCCCCAAATGTGTACAAAGACCAAACCTTCCTCCAGCCTCCCTCTCAGTAGCCCCCCGAGCAGTACGTCGCCTTTGATGCAAGAGTGGATCGACTGCAACCTCGAGAAGACGCCCAACGCAGAGTTGATGGAAGACGCCCGGCGCTGGGAGCGGCATGCAGAGTGCGAGGATGTCCGGACCCGAGTTCAAGCGTGGCTGCCGAGGGATTCTCGTCACTGACACGGCATGTATCCTTCACACATGAATCAATTCCTTGCTTGGATTCTTGATGCTGAGGACGAGCTTAAGCCGATTTAACCAAGAAAAACATTTGTTCATTTCAGATATACAAGTTGGGACGACGCAAAGCTTCACCATGTCGGGTCGTCGCCCCCACGCATGCGCGCATATTCCCAAGAAAAACACAAGTATGTGACTCTTTCAATTGATTTCCACCTCGTCTCGTCATCAGCCTCCGCCCCCGCTTCCTCCGCCCGTTTGGCTGCGAACCAGCGGCTCAGACGCTCTTGTTGGCCGCCTTGCGGCGAGCCCGTCGCTGTTGCTTGAGATGGCAATCGCAGTGCTTCATGCGATCACCCAGACTGCTGCATACCGGATCGTGGGCCGAAGCCTCGAGGTTGGACGCGAGCCGCCAGCGGAGAGACGGGTGCGATGGGAGCGAAACGCGAGACGACGTCAGCTGGGTGCTGCAGGTATTCGCACCAGAGGGCCGCCTTCGCTTCAAGGTCGCGGTTGCTGCTGCCGCTGCTGCTGGTGGAGCTCGTGGAGTAGTACTCTGCATCGTCAGAGGAGTTGTCGGCGGCAGAGGAGTTGGCGGCGGCCTGGTGAGGAACTTGGGAGACACGTCCGAAAGTGAAGAGAGATGTGCGGCCGACCTCCTTGTTGGATGAGGTAGGGACGTCGCCGGAGACCGCGAGCACGAGTCGGCGGCACCGTGTAACCTCGGCCTGGGCGTGGGTGATGGTGCGCAGGTCGCAGGTGCTCAGATTTCGGAGCGCCGTGCGCAGCGCATGGTGCACGTGCACCCGCTGTTGCAAGAAAGCCTTCGCTCAACTGGTTTTCTAATCAACTTGGGGCTGACAAAGGACTACTGGACTTACTTGGAGTCCGCCATGGCAGTTGTCTGGATGGAGTGGCTTGTTTGAAAATGGTGGAAGAGGAGGAAGTTGGGTGCTGGTGGAAGAAGAAGAAGAAGTGTTGTGGCAATGCACCGCCGCTGCAGCTGCACAGTCTCATGTGACGAGCATGGCGTGGGCAGACGCGTTTTCCAAGTCTATGCCTCAACAATATATGAAGAAACTCGCTTATAGATTCACTCGGGAATATTATAACAAGATTTTATTTTTGCACGGAGATAGATACTAAAACTATGTACAAGACTACATGACTGGATGTACCAACACAATTAAGACAAGAGGTTCTAACGACAGCAGACATGCAAGCGATCACCGGGAGTACAAGAAAAAAAGGTATGATTCATTCAGAGACCGCGAGGATGACGCGCTCACCAGTATGGCCGATTTGTGCGACCGTGTCGGTGCTCACAGCAATGAAAGGTGGAATCTCGGGGTCCGAGGTCACGGCAGCGATTGCCGTGGCGGTGGGCGATATGCGGATGATGCAGCAGTCAGGGCAGGGGACAAGGCCAAGGCGGACCACCTGGAAGATGTTCGGGGAGGCCGAGCTTGGTGTCGAGAGGGACAGCGCGATGCCGAGCGCCGTGAGGTAACCGTATTCCCGGTAGGGCGCTGAGTGTGGGTGGGCGGGGTGGCGACCAACGGCGAAAGCGTGGGGACGCAGGTATTCCCCGTATGCGACGGTTTCGAGCACGAGACTGGAAGAAATAAAGAAGGTAAGTTGGGGCAACGAAAAGAGGGGAAAGGGACACACCTTTCGGGTGTGACGGGTGGTTCCTGCACACATGGTCATTGCCAGACCAGAAGTGCACGTTGAAGGCGGGCGGAGTGAAATGGCCGCCACAACCGACGCAGACCCGAAGCATATCCATAAAGTTAGTGTAGGACCTGCCAATGACTCCGTCGGTGGTCGCAAGTGCAAAAATGAACTTGGTAATGACGTGGGGGCCGACGCGTCCAGCATCGGCGATGCGGGTAGTGAGCGGGCCATCAGAGCTGTAGGGCCGCAAGCGCGTCGGGAAGCGATTGTCGGATGGCGCGCCCGTTGGGGCCGTCAAAGAGCCAGAATAGTTCGTGGTATTGCTCTACATGCGACAATGAGGTTGAAGGGTGTGAAGGAATGAAGTAGAGACGTACTCCTTTGGGCGATCCGGTTGCAGTGTGAAAGTGTGAGCGCCAGCAATTCAGGATCTGGAATGAGCGAAGTGGGTTAGTGAGGTACGGGGGTGAAAGAGGTGGATGGACGCACCGCCGACCAAGTTCGTGCGCGCCTCCTCGGCAGTGTAAAGCCGATGATGGTGGAGATAGAGGCAGCCCCCAAACGACGAGGTTGCGGACGAAGGGGCGTGGGCGAGGAAGAATAAGCCGGGGGGGCGTCGTCATTGTCTTCGAGGTCAATCACGATAGGCCGCCCAGGAAGGATACCGCGAGAGGGCGAATGCGAGCGAGAGTCACCGGCAGAGGGTCCAGGGATAGAGAGTAGCGCATGGTGCCTCTGAAGCCGGCGCGGAGGCTTGCCCAGAATCTGGCCTTTGGCGGTGTCGCGCTTGCTGCTCCTGGGACGGGACGTGCGCTGGGTGAGCGGTGGCGTGAGGAGCGCGATCCTGTCGTTGTCTTCGCCCTTGACTTTGGGCTTGATTTCGTCGCAAAATAGCACGCATCGTTCATGCGGACGGATGATCGCTGTAAGACGTGGGTCAGTAGCTGTGGCATGAGAAGTAAAAGAGCGAAACGCACAGATAAACGAGCACTGATGGTGAGCCGCGGGGACTTGCAGGTATACTATGGTTTCGCTGTTGCACCGGTGTGAACGCGGGCGCATGCAGCACTCATACTCGGTGTGGCGTGGGTTGGCGTTGTGGGGACAGAGAGGGAGGGAGCGCTCGTGCAGGTTTTTGAAGCCAGATGGTTGGATAAAAACCTCACACAGGGACGTGGTAGTCGATGGGCTGGCGAGAGAATTATTGAGTTAGGGAGACGCTGCCGAAAGGGAGAACTCACTATTTGCATGGGCTCCATTCTGTGTCGAACTTGTGGGTAAAACTGAGGAGGTTGCCAGACCGATTGGCAATGGCGAGGGCTTCCTGCGCAGCGCGTAAGACTTCCACGGGGGGTCATCGTCCCGGATGTCGACGATGAGGCTTGTTTCACGAGGCGCGTGAGTCGGGAGCGGGCCGTCTATGATGGCATTTTCCAGCCACTCCGCTTGTCGAGCGGTGTCGGCCTGCGTGCGGGCTTGGGCGGCGATAACAGCAGGGCTAATATATGGGCGGTACATGTTAAAGATGGGGTGAAAGACGGAGGCTAGAGAAGAGTCAAACCTAGTTTTTAAGTCGGTTTTTGCGCTGGCGTCCGATTCCCGTTTTGACGGTGACAGTGGGGGGCGTGTTAGGCTCGGCGGAGGTAGACTTCAGGTTGGCGCGGGACAAAACTGGATTGGTGCATCGGGTGCGTCGAACGCCGCTGAAAGAACGACGCGTGGTAAGTTGGCGTTCCCCTGGAACTGCAGCGTGGTAAGTTGGTGTTCCCCAGGAACTGCAGTGTGGTGAGTTGGCGTTCCGCTGGAAGCCTTGCGTGGCGTGTTGGCGTTCTGAATGGGTTGGGATTGGCTGCCAGCGCCAGGGGGTAGCAACGGGACGACAGTGGAAGAAGTGGAGATGAAGAGCGCGAGGCGCGGGAAAGTGCGTTACTGATGATGTGACCTGGACGGGAAGAGCCGGCCGACGTGATGGCCGTGTTGGGAACAACACCGCCACGGCCTCGGGCCCCGGTCCATAAAATTGCATCATACTGTCGATCATGACGTAACTGTACCTCATGCTCACGTTTTTCGCACGTATTAGAACTAGAAAACGGTCTCGGCCCGCCTGTCAAATCATTGTTGGCGGGCCTCTTCTACTGCTGACTCATTTAAGAGTGAGTGAATTTACGTACTTGTCCTACCTTTCCTTTATATCCCAGAAATTGCAACAGGAATCGTCAAAAACTAGTGTTGTTGCGAAACAAATCTCCGAACAGCTCTCCCGCGACATTTCTGCAGTTGTTCAACAGATGGCGTCCGTGTTGCTGGACCATGAGAAATACAAACAGTTTGTGGCCTGCGCTGGGACTCGTGCTCAACAACTATTGGATCTCATCCAGGACGTATGTCGGTCGCCTCACCATGATGATGCCAATAGAACTAACCATGCTTCCAGATTCTTGATTTGCCTCGCCACTGCCCATTTAGACCTATGTTTTCAAAAGCATTATTGAGACTTTCTCGGGCATCTGGTCTTCATCCTACATGTTTTACTCTGTCGGGATTGGAGAAAGTGGGCCAGCAAGTGGCAGCTGGGGCTTTCGGCGATATATTCAAGGGTCTGGTTGAAAACCAGTGCGTTTCGGTGAAAGTCATGAGACTCTTCAAAGACGCTGATGTTCAAGCTGCATTGAAGGTTTGGTGTTTCCGAGCTTTGTGGTTTTCATTAATTAATATTTATTCAGGAATTCGGCCGTGAGGCGGTCATTTGGCGCCAACTCTCACACCCGAACCTCCTGCCTTTTTTTGGCCTATACTACCTGGACAGCAGACTCTGCCTTGTTTCGCCGTGGATGGAACACGGTCATCTTCTAGAGTTTTTACAGCTCTTTGCGGTACAACAGGCGCGGCTCGTTTTTTTCTGTTTTGGCAAGTTGTCATGAGAACAGTTGCCCTGAGCTCAATTCTCAACTGTTTCGCCTCAAAATAAGCTCATTCGATTCGCATTGAGAATCCACAGCGAATGGAATACCGGTATTTTTGATCCTTTTATGTAATAGAATTTTGTCCGGAAAAACTTGGTTTTGAGTAGGACACCTGTAGCACTTGGAATACTGCACCGATTGGCCTAATCTTTGGATATGCTCTACTTCCAACGTGACCCTAGCGAATGTGGGTGTTTACGGAGCTTAATGTACTCAAACCTTCATGGACAGCTCTACTTATGGCAGTGCCTGGATATCTACTTTGCTAATGTGTGCGCTGGATCACAATCACTCAGCATGTAATATAAATAAACACGCCATTGTCTAGGGCCACATCAGATGTATAACATATCCAAAAACTAGGCCAATCGGGGCAATATTCCGAATGCTACAGGTGTCCTACTCAAAACCAAGTTTTTCCGGAAGAAATTCTATTACATAAAAGGATCAAAAATACCGGTATTCCATTAGCTGTGGATTCTCAATACGAATCGAATGAGCTCATTTTGAGGCGAAACGGTTGAGAATTGAGCTCAGGGCAGCTGTTCTTGAGAAAACTTGCCAAAACAGAAAAAACGAGCCGCGCCTGTTGTACCGCAAAGAGCTGTAAGCAATATTCCCTCAGATATCGATCGCATTTTTCTGGTGCGTATGTGCTATTGTGAAATTCCTCAGTCGTCCTATCTTCCGATGTAGATTTTGGATGTATCCATGGGGCTCGAATACTTGCACAATAACCACGTCGTGCATGGAGATCTCAAAGGGGTATTCTATTTCCGTTTTTCTGAGATCAGACTGTCCAACTATCATGACAGACGAACATTCTCATTACTCCCTCGAGAAGAGCCTGCATTGCGGACTTTGGTCTTTCCTCCATAACCGATGCGATGTCTCTGCGATTCACGCATTCTACGCACAGTGTTGGAGCAGGCACTGCACGGTATCAGGCACCGGAATTGCTCTTGGGCGAAAGCTCAAACCATTTTGGCTCGGATGTGTACGCGTTTGCCTGCGTGTGTTACGAGGTACGTCAACCGCGGGCCATTTCTTGATGCTGAACATGACAAATATTCAGATATTAACCGGAAACGCACCCTTCTTCGAACTCGCCAATGATATGGCGGTCGGTATCAAGGTGATTCGAGGACACCGCCCTTCAAGACCGGAAATGATATCCGATAACCTTTGGACATTACTTGAAGACTGCTGGGCCCAAGATCCCGATAAACGACCGACTATGGCTGAAATAGTCCAGAGGCTTGTCAGCCCAGCGATTGGAGCTTCGAAAATCACATCCCAAATAGATTGGGACGAGACATACAGCTCTAGATTCCGCCGCTCGGTTCAGCAATGGCCTCTTCTTCAGTCAGTTCCCGAAATAGAGCGCAGAGTCTTCTTCGATCCTTCAAGTTGTTCAATCTGATCATTTGTAGTATTATATTTGCTTCATCTTCGAAGGCTATAGTACGATAAACATATATACACCACCTGAGACTGTGTGGTTGTGTTCCCGTGCTGAAATGGGTGAGGCGCATAAAATAGCAGGTGAACAGGAGCATCCTCTTTGACCGATGTCCAATATGGAACAGTACATATCATACATATGCCATCAAGTTTACAGTGCACATTCCAAGGTTGATTTGGGACTGGAATTGAATTTATCGGCCCAGGGCTGCATTGGTTTGGGTTTAGGAAACGCCAATTTTGAATGTAATACAAAGATATTTGGAGACTTTGGAAAAAAAATGTTCCCAACACCAGAATCATCGCCTGGCCCAAATCGAACGGTGCTCAATATGCCATCTTGACTGAATATTTTTAACAAGAGGCAGTGTACCCCGGGGTGGTCGACTATATATATTATAGGTCCTTCTTTATACACCCCAAATTACACATATGATATAGTTGTCACTTGTCCGTCATCATTCATGATCGCAACCAGTCCTAGGAAATCATCAAGGGACAATTTCTCTGCAAGAGGACAACGTCACATCTCCGGTGTCCAGTTTGCGAAATGTTGTGTGCGGCACCGGAAGTGGACGGAAGTACACCAGTCCCAAGTATGGTTCAAGGTAGGGCTCCTCCTGTCTGACCAGGAAGAGAACGTGGGTGCCTGAAGCACCCACTGCCACCCTTGAAATGCGGTCAGGGTGTTGGTAGAAGTAACCTGGCCCGAACTCTATATTGTCTGAGTCGGGAACTGCATGTCCGGGCCAGAAATGAATCAAACTGATTTCTGTGTCTGAATCAGGCCTTCCAATTTTGCCGACCCGAGAAGTGACCGCAAAAATTCCGTAATGGGGCGCAAACACACGGGGGTAAATTCTCCAGCCGAAACCAGGGTCAAATGCGCGAACCTCTGGCGTGTTGGTTGCACTGAGTTACGTTGGATTGGGGCCAGGGTGATCAGATGGGATCCGTTGAACAGAGCGAAGAAAAAATGGAAGGCTCCATACTGTGGGGTTGAAAGTAGTCGGGTGCGCGAAAAAGAGATACAGGGTCTGTCCAAAGGCTAGACATGGCACCCTCCTCTACGAATGCTCAATACGGTGAATTTCAACCTACGAGATTTTCTCACCTGACTTGGGATGGCTTGTATGAAAGCACCTGGGGTAGTCTGCAATGCGGCATCTGCATTCATAGACCAGGTCACGATATCTGTTGTTGTGCAGAACCCCATAACTTGAGGGTTAATAAATAGGTGTTTAAATAGATGCCTGCTGGGTGGAGAAATAACATGGGAAATGGAAATGTGAGCTCGATCGCGGAAATCGATGCAGATGACCGCCAGGCGGAGACTCCCACCGCTGCAATACAACATTAGCTAAGGTCTGCGACACGTCAGGGCAATGTAAGTACATACCTGAGCGCCACCCCGATGAGTGCTTTCCCCTTGATTCCCGTAGTACAGAGTGCACTATTAAAAAATTCCAATTCATTATTCAAGTGCGCTACACGCTGCGAGGTAAGAGTGTCCCAGCAACTGACACTCCCTTTGATGGTATAGGCCACGATGAGGTTGGCTCCTGGAATGAAGAAGATGATAGTCCCGGTGGCCTCCACGGAAAATTGCCTCTGCGGAAAGGACGTGGTTTCTCAGATTTGAAGTTTTTCATCCGTCGATCAGCCCTCCGCACAATGTTCTGCAGTTCAGTGGGAGACAGCGTGTCGACCGAGTCCGCAGGCGACATGGGGAGAGGTTGCATTTCCACCTTTCTTATGCGGATTAGAGCGTCAAGCCAAAGGGTCCTCTCGAACTGGAGTTCGCGGCTGATGCGGCAGAGCTAGGAAACAAGTAGTACTCGTTAGATATCGCGATTGGTGACCGCATACGCATAATCGCTGACCCACCGAAAGGAAGCTGAGGAGATCGGCAACATCCAATCGTTTGGCAAGCTCAAGGAGGAGATCTTGGGGAAATTCGGTGATGCTCAGTGACATGGTGTCAGGACTCGAGATGCTGTGGCCGTAAGCAATCAGTTTGACGGCGTAGATGTTTATCATGATCATGATTCGCTCGGCGATTGCCACTATGAGAGACTAAGCTGGTACTGTTTTCTAGCTGATTTTAATTATTCGAACCGGAAAAAAAAATCACCCGGCCCCGAGCCGAACTTGAATTGAGTGAGACCTCCTGCAATTTTGTAATATTCCGCTCCTTTCGTGTCTGAAGATCAGCAGGTCCATGTGCCTTCGGATTCGGGATGGGTGAATTTGCATTGTACGAGCGTTTAGCATTGGTTTGGGACACATCCCAAGCTTTGAATTCCGTACAGAGAACGGGCTCAATGAAACAAAAAACATCCAACCCAACTCAGCAAGACCCAAAATTGAACAAAAACTTCATTTCGACTGAGTCAGCATTATTTCTGAGATGAGTGCAAATATGCCATCGGGTGGTCGCGCTGTGGTTGATTTCACAGCGAGGTCAAACAATGCCAAATTCCAGAGGGATGACGCTGAAATTGAACATGTAATAATCGCCGCTGAATCCTCTACTCTGACTGCCCCTATTGGAGCTGGTACTGGTTCTAGCTGATTTTAAATTATTCAAACCAGGGAAAGAAAAGAAAGAAAAGAATAAAAATCACCCGGCCCCGAGCCGAACTCTCCTGCAATATTTCAATATCCCGTTCCTTTCGTGTCTGAAGATCAGCAGGTCCATGTGCCATCAAATTCAGGATGGTTTACAGTGTATGGGCGTTTGGGACACTGCGAGAGCCCCAAACTTTCTTGCCATTGACAGAGAACGGGATCAAGGGCCCAACCCAAATCAGCAGGACCCAAATTGAACAAAAACCTCATCTTGACTAAGTTAGCGCCATTTAAAATTCTAAGATGAGCGCACGCAATATCCCATCATGTGGTTGACTTTACAGCCTATTTATAGTCAAACAATCCAAATTTTGGATCGAGCTCTGGAGGATTGATGTTGATATGAACATGGGAGACCTGCTCACTGCATTGTAGCGGCGCGCTATCAGGTGCTCGTTGTGGAGTCGGGCCGAATAGATGGACAAGGATTTCTTTTTACAAAAATCTCCCTCTCACTGGATTCATCACCCGACCTCGAGTCGAACGGGCTCCTGCAATATCAGTGCTAGGGCTCCAACCCGTCCGTCAGAGCGCTGTTGGGAGGCTAGGAAGGGAAAAGCGGAGGGAGAGACCTAGTGCAATGGACGGAGATGAGGGTGGGCGGACAGCCGATCTCGATCATGGTGGCAAGCCAAGACGACCGACCCCCCCGCAAAAGACCGGTCCGCGACCCCGCGGTCGAGTCGACCGTGACGGCAACACTTTATACCGAAAGGATGATCCAGTTCTGCTTCCGAGTCACTGTCAACCTTGCGTGACGTGGGACTCCACGTGGCACAAGCACGCACTTCCCGGGCAACCCCGCGCATCGCACGACCGATTAAATCCGACCATTTTTGGCTCGGAAGACTTTAGGAATGGGCGCGATTTCGGGCAATTGGAGCGCCTTGGAATGCCCAATTTCCCAATAAATTGAACCACGGATTTGAGCCGTTGACATACCGGCTTTTTCGTAGTCGCCGGTCCGGAAGGCTCGGACTTCTTGCTTCTCGGACATTCATCGTGCGAAAGTGCATGCTGTTCTCCACGAGGCGCTCAGGGTGACCACTCTTGTCTTCCACCTCCACGTCCACTGCGAAGGAATACATCCTCCTCATCCTTTCTGTGTGCGGCTCTTTCTGCTGTCCAATCTTCCCTTTTGGCTCACATAGTATTCCACCTAGAGAAGGGTGATATAACAATCCATTTTGACCATGTCTCGCCGGGACAATGACCCGCAGACCGTCAACATCTATGGTACGTAGGGAGAATATTGGGACATTAACATCATGATTTCTTGTTCCCAGGAGGCCAAGGGGGTCAAGGAGGCTCGGGGGATCGGGCGATGCAAAGGGTGGCGCCGGGGGTCCGGGAGAGGGTCCCACTGTGATTTTTGATCACTCCACGAATAAAGTGTATGTCGGTGAAGTGTTACCTGTTTCCTCCCAAAATCCTTTCTCAACAACAACAGTGTAAACCTGGGTCAAGGGTTAATCAAGTTTCCTGTGTTAAATATGTTGCAAGCTGAATTATGTCTAGACTTGATGAAGTTCTGTGCAAGTGGTTGGAGTCTCCTCCTGATACGAAGGACAGACAGCACGACCTGCGGAAGCAACATCATGAATCCACTGGGCGCTGGCTCCTACGTGATGCCCAATTCGTCAAATGGAAGGCCACACCTGGCTCTTTATGGATCAAAGGAATCTGCAAGTCAATTTCATTCTGTTCTAATTTCATGGCTAATAATTGGTCGCAGCTGGTACCGGAAAAAGCGTACTAAGGTGATTTGTATAGCTACCACAGATTGTATTAATCTGCCGCTGATATTACCGACACGGGCAGCTCAACAGTGATTGAAGAAATCACCGTGGCCTGTCCTGAACGGTCTGCTGTTTCATATTTCTATTTCGATTTTAGGAATGAGCGGCAGCACATGGAGATCATGCTACGGTCAATCATCTTGCAGCTCTCTGGACGGTCGCCTTTGCCCTATAGTGCTCTTCATCAGCTGTATAAAGCACTGGGAAACGGAACTATACAGCCACAACGCATACATCTCCAAGGAGTCCTCAAGGATTTACTTTCAGAGCTGGACCAGACATATATTGTCATTGATGGGCTTGATGAATGTAACAAGACTGACTGGAAGCATCTTACAGAGTTCATTCGCAGCCTATGCCATCCTCCCAAAAATGCACCGCATCTCCTGTTTACCAGTCAACCTCTAGAGGACTTCAAAAACGCATTCAAGGATGTAATCTTCATCGAGCTTGGTTCTAATGTTTCAACCAGCGACATCAGATCTTACATTGGCAGCGAGGTTCCCGCGGTGGGAAATTGGGCCAGTGATGACAAGTATGTAATGCATGTCACGGAGCAGATGTGGAGAAGAGCAATGGAATGTTGGTGCTCTCATTGCGCTGTGATTTGCCCTCAAGCTAACTTTCATGTTCAGGTTTCGCTTGGCCGCATGTCTCCTCCTTGAACTGGGTCGTTGTGATTGGGAAGGCGACTGGGACGATATTCTGGCAGCCCTCCCGCCTGATCTGTTTGGGATTTACAACCGTTTCTTGACCCGGGCAACAGATACTCCCAAAAGAACAGTTTTTGTCCAAGCAATCTTCCGGTGGCTTGTGTTTTCTGCCAGACAACTCACATCGGACAAGCTAGCAGATGCTATTGCTTTCCGCCTAGATGACCCCGCATTCGACTTTTTCGACCCAGCTAAATCCATTTATTACCCAGATCGACGTCAGGGCAACTCTGGCATCTTCAAATTGTTGGAGGGCCTGATTGTGATCAAAAAGGAGCGCTGGGCTAAGCCATCAATCGCCTTCGCACATTCATCTGTCAAGGATTATATCCTTTCCACCCAATTCCAGCAGAAATTTGACCCAATCATTGACCTTAGGAAAGACGTCTCCCACAGATTTATTACCCAAACTTGTGTCCGCTATCTCCTCCTTTTTGCAGACACCAAACATTCAATGACCAAGGACACACACCTGGAATATCCAATGGCATTGTATGCAGCAGAATATTGGTTCCATCACCTACAGCTTTGCAATGAACAGGACCAGGAGGTCCTGCTTCCCTCCACAATGCGTCTCATGGAGGATGGAAGCAGACAACATGCTGCTTTGTACCAATTACTACGTCCCTCATCTTGGTCTTCTAGGTCTTGGTCCTGTGATTGGAATGGACCCATACCACCTGCAGTGTGGATGTGTCATACAATGGGCTACACTCAGGTGTTGCACTCTCTGCTCATCAAGCACAACACATGTGTCAATGTAGCGACCAAAGATGGCAAGACTGCCCTGCATCTCGCATCGGAGAAGGGTCACCTCGACTTTGCACAGCTGCTGATCAAGCACAATGCATCTGTTGACCTAGTTGACCAAGATGGATGGACTGCATTGCATGTCACATCGGAGAGGAATCACCTTGAAATCGCAAGGCTGCTCCTTGAGCACAATGTACCTGTCAACCTAGCAGGCAAAGATGGCTGGACTGCGCTGCATCTCACATCAGCATGGGGTCACCTCAACCTTGTGAGGCTGCTCATTGAGCACCATGCATCTGTTGACCTAGCCACCCATTATGGCCAGACTGCGCTGCATCTTGCATCAGAGAAGGGTCACCTTGACATTGCAAGGCTGCTCCTTGAGCACAATGCATCTGTTGACCTACCCATTGCAAATGGATGGACTGTGCTGCATGTCACATCGGAGAAGGGTCATGTCGAAATTTCAAGGCTGCTCCTTGAGCACAAAGCATCTGTTGACCTAGCCACCCAAGATGGCCAGACTCCACTGCATCTTGCATCAGTGCGGGGTCACCTCAACCTTGTGAGGCTGCTCATTGAGCATCATGCATCTGTTGACCTGGCCACCCATTATGGCCGGACTGCACTGCATCTCGCATCAGAGAAGGGTCACCTCAACCTTGTGAGGCTGCTCATTGAGCACCATGTATCTATTGACCTAGCCACCCATTATGGCCAGACTGCGCTGCATCTCGCATCAGAGAAGGGTCACCTTGACATTGCAAGGCTGCTCCTTGAGCACAATGCATCTGTTGACCTAGCCACCCAATATGGCCAGACTCCACTGCATCTTGCATCAGCACAGGGTCACCTTGGCATTGTGCAGCTGCTCATCGAGCACAATGTACCTGTCAACCTAGCAGGCAAAGATGGCTGGACTGCGCTGCATCTCACATCAGCGTGGGGTCACCTCAACCTTGTGAGGCTGCTCATTGAGCATCATGCATCTGTTGACCTGGCCACCCATTATGGCCGGACTGCACTGCATCTCGCATCAGAGAAGGGTCACCTTGATATTGCAAGGCTTCTCCTTGAGCACAATGCATCTGTTGACCTAGCCACCCAATATGGCCAGACTCCACTGCATCTTGCATCAGCACGGGGTCACCTTAGTGTTGTGCAGCTGCTCATCGAGCACAATGTGCCTGTCAACCTAGCAGGCAAAGATGGTTGGACTGCACTGCATCTTGCATCAGTGTGGGGTCACCTTGGTGTTGTGCAGCTGCTCATCAAGCACAATGTGTCTGTCAACCTAGCAGGCAAGAATGGTTGGACTGCGTTGCATCTTGCATCACTGTGGGGTCACCTCAACCTCACGAGGCTGCTTATTGAGCACCACGCATCTGTTAACCTAGCCACCCATTATAGCTGGACTGCACTGCATCTCGCATCGGAGAAGGGTCACCTTGACATTGCAAGGCTGCTCCTTGAGCAAAACACATTGTTGACCTAGCCACCCATTATGGCCGGACTGCACTGCATCTCGCATCGGAGAAGGGTCACCTTGACATTGTGAGGCTGCTCCTTGAGCACAACACATCTGTTGACCTAGCTGCCCAATATGGCCAGACTGAGCTGCATCTCGCATCAGAGAGGGGTCACCTTGACATTGCAAGGCTGCTCATTGAGCACAATGCATCTGTTGACCTAGCCACCCATTATGGCCGGACTGCACTGCATCTCGCATCGGAGAAGGGTCACCTTGACATTGCAAGGCTGCTCATTGAGCACCACGCATCTGTTGACCTAGTTGACCAAGATGGATGGACTGCATTGCATGTCACATCGGAGAAGAATCACCTTGAAATCACAAGGCTGCTCCTTGAGCACAACACATTGTCAACCTAGCCACCCTATATGGCTGGACTGCATTGCATCTTGCATTGGAGAAGGGTCACCTTGACATTGCACAGCTGCTCATTGAGCACAACACATCTGTTTGATACTGTGGGAAGGATATACAATCTAGATGACTGAATAGATTCACTCAGTACAATTGATCCAATTGCTCAAGATGGGTGTACCACCCAGTCAGCTCAATTGGTACTACTCTATCAGCATGATTGAATTTTGCGAAATCATTATGAACATGAGTGAATATCACACTCATCCAGTCTTTTCCACAAAACTCTTCACTGCATCCACAAGTTGGTTTTGTACAGGATGAGACAGGAGGTATTGCCTGGTGCTAGCTGCTACATCACCAAGTCTCTCCCACTGATTTAACTGGATATCCTGGCATGCCCTGTTCGACATTGAAGCGGAAGTAGATATGTGGAACTGGGTCAAAATGGTGTGCAAAGCGCTGATGTTCTTTTTCGCAGTCTGTAGCTATCCCCTTGATTGCCTTGATGACATCAAGAGGGAAAAGACGCTTTAGCAGAGATGGTGTGGGAATTTTAATGGTATGAGGCTGTCCTGTGCCGAGGCTGATGATACATGCAATCTGGCAGTCAGGAAACATAACCTGGGCTTCCGATAATAGGGCAGCTATAGGATTGTTTTGGCCCATACCTCCATCCATGAATGCCTCCTCAATGCCAGGAGGTCCAATTTGAATCTGTTTGAAGAATGTTGGGGCAGCACTAGTGGCCCGGCCTGCCTGCCAGATTGCACAGTCCATGGCTGGATTATTGGTGGTGTTGTATGTGCGGAATAGAACAGGGAGGGACATGTTTGCAGCGTTCATGGCACACACAAAACTAGATTAAAGATTTCTTTTAGCATCGGCACACGCGATAGAAGCCTTTGGACAGACATTTTGCAAGGGTTCTCTCGAGTGTCTTTCCCATTCCCTCATCTGGGTCCAGTGACACAAAATGAGCCCCCACGATTCCCTTCATTGCTTTCTCCAATTTTGGATGCCTTGAACCTTCCATCGCTCCCTTGGGACTTCACATCTGAGAAGACCTCTTGGATAGTCCTCCATATGCTTTCACGGCATCTTTGACACTCATTCGGAGGCGCCCAAGCATCAGCGCAATCAATCTGACGCGATCTGAGGACCCAAGATATTTTATGTATTAGCAGAGCACGCACCCGCCGGTACTCGTTCCACCGATCAGATCGAAATAATCACAAGGGCGGGGAACATCAGGAAGATCTTCTGCAACCTTGAGTTTCCACATGAGATCTTCCAGGATGATGAGCATAGACAGTCCACGAATACCCCCACCATCTGGATGAGATCATGAGTAAGATAATTATGTAACAAATGCACTGCATAGCATACCGAGCGACAGCAAGCGTAGTCCAGGGTCCCGGGATTGTTCATGGCGAGCACTGGGGAGGGTTTCACCTGCCACAGTAGGTCAAGATGCGAAGAGAGGAAGCGAGGCAGTGTGGCTGCCAGCAGGATGGACAGGTGTGATGTCACGCTTTGTGCATTGCTACGGCAAACCGAGGTGATAGCACATCCTCGATCAAAACTGAGCGTGCGGCAGCAAGCCGTTTCCCGTCGATTTTTCCAGAAGTTTTGGCTCTGTCATTTTTCAAGGGCTCATGGCACATGTCTGTTGTCAAGTTTAACCCGATTGGGTTAAACGAGACTTAAACGCAGGCCGCCATCCCGAATCATGATGGCAGTTGTGACATGCCGTGAGGCCGACGTTTGACAGGTAAGTTTTGGCGGGTCGGTTGCGGGTGGGTAAAGATTCTGTTGCATCGCGCAGGTAGGAAGTATGAAAGCATAAGTAAAACCCCTGCAAAAGAAGAAATCAAATCAAATAATGGGTGCGTACAGCTAATTGTAGTACCGAAGACGCGGATCATTTTCTTTAGTTTTCTGCACTTTTTGATCCTTTGGAAAGAATGGCTCATATCTCGCTCAATTCTGCACAGATTGAGGCCAGAGATGGCGTGTTTTCTTGTGTTGATTCATACGCAATTATTTATCGAAATGGTCAGAGGAAAATAGAAAACTTCAGGTCATCTAGTGTATGGGGCCATCAGTACCTTGAAACTGACCTGGAAAACTTCAAATCTCGTTAGAACAGCCTGAAATTTGGGGACAAGATGCTTGCATGCAGTGTAACCAATTTATAGAGCCTTTTCTGCGGCGTATTTCTAGGAGCTTTGGTATTTCACTCTTTCCAGTCCAAATCTTGTATGGTGCACAACTACCGGAGTTTTAGCACTGAGATACCCCGGGAAAGTGTTGTTAGTATGAGTAAGGTACTCCATCCCTTGCTAAACATGAAAACGCATCGAAAGCGCGTCAAAATTACGTCGGACGCGCTCCAAAAATAGGGTAACATGCAACTGGGACACACACTAAATACAAGATACATCAAACAGTCCGAGTCTGCTTGCTGTTCCTCGTGTCATCCAGAAAATGAGACAAGGGGAAGAGAAGAATGAAAAGGAAGGGAAAATATGTGCATCTCATTGAAAAGGGGGTGTGTCAACAAAAAAGTATGAAAAGTGTGATTCCGGGGCTGATGCAGATTTGTAGGCCTCATTCCAAGACACCATCTCGCAGTGTTGTTTATAAAGTCATACAGTGCATCTTTATGAATTTTGAAGATGCCTGGACAAGATACTGGCCATCCCTGACTGTGCATCTCTTTGTCATAGAATGGACAGTTTTATACCCTTTTCCTGGCTGATCTGCAGTTTTGCTCACGTTTCAAGGTTTCCCGGTGATTTACCCTAAATCAAATTATTTAGTGCAGTCACCGCGTGGAGGACAAATCTAAACACAGGCTGTCGAGGTCTGCCGAGGTCTCCTAGCCGGTCTGGACTCATGCCCTGCTAAGATCAACTGGAAGGCGTAGACGAGATGTGCCGACATTACATTTTCAGATCTTGGCTGATCCGCGCTAGATAATCTCGGCAGATAGCCAGCCGAGATTGTGTAGCCACGTCTGCCGGGATCTGCCAATGATACTTGGGAGTGGCTCAACAGGCCTCATTCCATGTATCCGCCGCAAAGGTTATTCTAGGTCTGTCTAGGTATCGTCAGCTCACCTCGACAGGGCCTGTCTAGATCCGTTCTCCACGCAGTGAGTATTATAGATGCATAGAACTACTGTATTAAACTCATAGATGTCCCCAAGGACTCGAAACCCTTACAGCAAGAGGATGGGTGAAAATTAGCTAATTTGGAATAGCGATCAGGCCACGCCCAATAAAAAATATACTTACAGCCGATGTCAGTACCGAGGGCGCGGATTGAAAATATCTGTTTTGGGATGTTTCCAAAGAATTCCCCATACCCCCGTCAGTTCTTCACTGATTCACATAAAAACTGAATAGATCTACTCAGCTAATTCATGCACAATTAGTGATAGAGAGGAACTTGCGAAAATATTACGTATTAGGTAATTTCTGTTTTGGAGCTGTTTTTGCACTGAATACTGTCTAGCATGGTGAGAACATTTCCCAGCGACCTATGATTTTGGGAGGGACAATGTGTAAATGTTATGAAACAAGTGATAGAGCCAGAACTATATAAATGTCCAGACGAATGTGATCTTGGCAATATCTCTGAAAGCCAAAAACTGCCAAATGTTTTCACTAGAGCTAGAAGGACTGTAACTAAATTATCTTCACTTCTAACTCTATCACATGTTTCCTCAGGCATGCGCGTTGTCTCTACCAAAATTCTAGGTCACTGGGACATGTTCTGGCCATGCTAGACGGTATTCAGTGCAAAATCAGCCCCAAAACAGAAATTACCTAATGCATGATATTTTCACATATTCCTCTCTATCACTAATTGTACATGAATTAGCTGAGTAGATCTATTTGGTTTTTATGTGAATCGGTGAAGAACTGACAGAGATATAGGGAATTCTTTGGAAACATCCCAAAACAGAAAACTTTCGATCCGCGCCCTCGGTACTGACATCGGCTGTAATAGCCTATACACTGCACTAAAGGACTTCGAATCGATTGAACGTTATTTCGAGACAAATGAACCAGAATTGAGGAAGATAGAGGGAAAAGAAAGAAAGAAAAAATGCGACCCAAAATGGCACAAGATCGGATGTTAGGTTTTGGTCAGATCTCAATATCTTGAATATGATTTGCTGGCCGTTTAACCAACGTTTAACTCGATTCGGCTTTATTCCCGGAAGGAATAAACTTAAATCGCCGTGCCGGCGCTTCAATCAATCAACTTGATTTCTTATCCTGCTTTCTTTCTTTGCTCACTGGAGCCGGCAGACTGCAAAAATAACCTCGGATTTGGTGCAGGTAAGTCTAACAAATTCCCTCTCTTTCTCCCTCTTTTTTCTCTTTTCTCAACTTGAAAAACTTGAATTCATCACTGTAACAACAGACATAAACCATAAGCCTTTTCAAGCTTGACCGGTCTGCACAAGGGCGTTCGGGCCGGACAAGCCGAGACCTAAGGCAGGGTGGTAATGGGTTTTTATAAATATGCTCGGATGAGGTCCCAGGGCACTGTAGTGTTGAATATGACCATATTTGAGATGCCTGAAGTCAAGGCGGGTGTACCATTGGTCAACAATCACATTTTTCTGCTTGAGAAGCAGTCCGTTCAGTTGTATTAACCTAGGTTTGGTATATGTGAGGCAACAAAACATTATTAGGCTTCAGATTCGGTGTGCTGAGGTATCTTTACACAAATTTGCAACTCTGAACTTCCCATCTGCCAATTCGCAGTCGCGAGTTGGGGTTCCTTGGGAATGGTTAACAAAAACTACTCTGAGGTGGATATTGATTGGGGATTCGATTTTGCATTGAGTCGTGGTCTTGTTTCCTGCTTTTTTCAACCGCTAGTGGCATTTTCCGGACACTTCCAAGTGATAAATTGCCATATTTTTGGACGTCACGTTTGGGCCTGCATCAAAGGTGAGCAATCATTCTCGATCAAACACAGGCCTCTTTGACAAGCCCCCCAAATTAGGAAGTCCGAATCACCAGATCGTTCTCATTCCTTGACTTTTCACTGTGGTCCCAAATCTCAATCGATAGTCCTTAGATTTGGCAAGCCCCCCATTTGTATACACACCTTGGTCCTTTATGTACTTACAATATTTTTCCTCTTTGCTGATCCCGAGAAATCGAATTTTGGACAATTTCGGCGTTTGCCGATGATCACATAATAATCGCGATGCGACGCGTGGTGGCCAGATCAGCTTTCTTTTTCTCTTCCTCCCCTCATGTATCATGTATCATGATTCTAATGCGCCTCCGCCTATCCCTTCCAATGCTTCAGCTGATTCTCTTACGCCACATACCGGCCCATTACTTTCTTTTGACCAACTTTTGACCATAATGACCCACCTTTCAATGTTGACATGCCTCATGCTGTCAGCACAGGGCCTCACTGCATGGATTACTGCGACATGGGCAGCTGGGCGATACAAGAAGATAGGCAAAACACGGTAGATTGAGCTCTGGAGAATAGACTAGAATAGTGTAAAGAGCCTAACTACCTATCCTAGGGTTATATACTGCAAGGCGTAGTAACGACTACCGGTCACCAAGGGGTCTGTTGAAATAATGGTCGCATCGTTGAAATACGATTGAGGTTGCAAATGATCAGGTTGAAATAACCCGATCAGGGACGAGGGCGATCAAGGGGTTTGAGCAGGACATCGGAGAAGAAGAGACAGGATGAAGGGAGGGAAAGGTGGTAGGAGCATCCCGAGGTATAACCCGGTGAGTGTCTGCGTAGTCGCTGGGTTATTGGAATGAATTTGTGGGATGTGGAAAAGAGCAAATCATGACACATGCAGACGCTATGCTCGCCGAGCCATCCAGACCTGAATCTTTCCATCAACAATACCAGCCGGCGCCCATCCCTCTGGTCCACTCCTCTCGTGATGCCTTCGCTCTGCTCCCTCCAATAAATCCGAATTTGCATGGCTTTGGTGTGCCATTCCAGGATAATCATTCACCAATCCCTTCGTTTCCTTCCCCTGGGCCCCATTATTTAATTCACAATATCTCGACTCCTTGGCATCGTCCTCATCCTCCAATTTATCCTCCTGACAGTCCATTCCATCAGCATTGTCAGATGCTCTCAATCCTCGCTCGGATTCCTCTGCTCTTCCAAACACGCCGACATCCCAAGAATTACGCAACCTACACGCGGACGGAACGGTTTCCTCGCAGATGTCTGTGGTCAAAACTTGGGAGTTGCAGTGCTGTAAATGTGATACATGGGTTGGCACGAGTATTTCTGCTATGCATTTTCTGGAAGAGATTGGACATTTCCAGGGTCTTGAGCAGCATATGCGCGGGAAGCGCTGTAAACCCAAACGAACTACCTCGTTTTCGTATGCCCCTCTGAGCAGTCTTCCATCAACTTGTCGATGAGATCTGTCACCATTCCAGCGATGAGACCAACCCCCGCTCCGGTGGTGGGACTGCCCCTCACTTTGGTGGCGAGACCGCCCAGCGCCTCTGGCGCTGGAGAATCACTCAGAATGAGGTGGATCCTGTCGGGCACAGAGATGTGCTAGAATCAGACGAGGATGAAGATGAGGAAGGGGGCTGGACTCCTGTAACTCGTAAGACTTCTCATAGCCATCGTGAACATAGCTCGGGTAGAAACAAATATACCATTAATTCTGCCTCTGACTCGTCCGTTTCCGATAGTGAGTCCGAGAGCACTTATGCTCAGGCCACCCACGAGATGACCCAAGATGATCTCGAGGTCCTTGTGCGTCACCATGAGTCATTATCGCCCAATACCGCAAATCTGAAAGTGGTCAGAAGAAGGCTAAGGTCAATACCAGCAAGGACATACCCAAGTTCGTCATTGCGCCTGGGCCGAAGACACGCCCGGCGACAGTGGAAGAGGTGGACAATGAGGGAGACCTCATGTCCTTTACTCCTATTCCCGGGCCCTCCCATAATAAAGGGAAAGGTCCAGACCCGGAAAACTGGGGGATGTGTCTTCTTTCCAGTCTTTCTCGGAAGATGAGTTGAATGCGCAGCACGTACGGTTTTCCGGAAGGACGCAGATGGATTTTAAATCCATTGTTCCTACGCGTGCCACCGGCCCGTGATCTGATGGCACTGCCACCCTTTGACATCTCACCTGCCATTCAAGCCCATTGTCTGCTGTCCAGGTACTCCCGCCCAGTGCCCACCCATTGTCCCATTGTCCTGCGGGTCGTCTCAGCCGCCATTAGTACCGTTCAAAGTTGGTCCTACTCGAGCTCCTACTCATCTTCCTACTTCAGCTCCCACTTGTTATTTCTTGGTCAAAAATGCAACTTTTTCTTTCGGGTAAAATCTAGTCCATCTGAAATGTTATTCTGTACCCCCCAGTCAATTTTGAGCCATATATTTCAAGCCATTATTGCATGGCCATGTCGGAAAATCCTAATTTAGCTGATCAGGTCTGACCCAGTTATCAGGGCCTATCAGCTTCCAGCACCTAGCCTATCAGGTGGTATCAGCCCATGTCAGCCCTGGTCAAGTTGGCTTAGATTTCACTAAATTTAATAAAATTTAACTACACATCGGCTCGTAAAAACATATCAGCATCTATAGTGTCAATGACGATGTGAGTGGGCTCTTTAGGAGCATCAGAGACTGGGGCCAGGAGCGTGCCTCGAATGACATGTCCATAGAGAGAAATGAGGACTCCTTGACCTCATCTCGAATCTGACAGCCAGCCCATCGAGTTCTGGATTTCCAACGGCTCACCTCGAACATGTGGACCAGGGCTACATCGATTTGGCGGCCACTTGGAAAGATGCAGCGAAGGAAGGCTCGTAGTCGTGCAAAATGTAACTCAGGTGCCGTTAGATTCACCAGCAAGGAATCATACCGCTAGTTCCGGTGAAAAGATGGGTTGCATCTCATAATATCTCGAGCTTCGCACCAGTCTTCCCGTGACTGGTACGAGATATGAACACATTTGAAGGTACAACGAATCTGCGGAAAAAACCATCAACTCCGTCACATATAATAGGAAAAAAAAACCCCAACCATGATGGTATCCTCAAATTTGATGTATTCCTCAGGGAACGTGTCAGAAATGAACTGCCTCAGTCGAAAATCGAAGTTCCCAAAGGCCGGAGAGCCCCTATTCGCGTCTTCGAGTGACCTGGAATTCATGAGACGGCCGGGAACGGGGGCCCCCAAAATTTGTGTAGTCTCACTTCCTCTGTTTAAATCTAAAGGCTACCGCCCTGGGGCCGGGATGATAATGGTTCATAGGCGACGATAAGGGCTCATCAGGTCTGATCAGGCTGAAAAACGAAGGTATGTAAGACATACTTTTGTCCTAATTTTTATAGTTGCTTTAGTCTAGTGGTTTTAGTTGTACTCGTAAGTTTTTTAAGACAGTCCCGAAGGTCGAGCGTTCGAACACGGTTAGTTACAATAATTGGTATCAGTCAGATTCATTGTGGAATGAAGTTAGTGAAGTAGTGTTCGGATCGTGGGTCAAAGAAAAAAAACTTATTTTTTCCTTTGAACCCCACTTCCTTGATCAGACCTTGTCAGCTTCGGTCAGGCTGGTCAGGCTCGGTCAGGCTTATCAACCTGGATCAGGCTGATCCGGCCTGATAATCCTTTATTGATGTTTTTTGAACCTGATCAACCACGCAAATGCCTGATCGGCTTATCAGGCCATATGTGGCCATATATTTTCTGGTCAGCCAATTTTGGATTTTCCGACACAGGAGTAGGGGGTTTAAATGTGATGACTAGTTGGAGCCCAAAATGGTCAACTTTGAAACCATTGCCTGGCCAATTTGCGAGTAGGAGATTAGTAGGAAAACAAAAATGTTGCAAATGTTTTCTAAGGTTTAAAAGGCCAAGGAGGTGGTTCTATAGGTCGGTTCATGTAGAGAAATGCTACAACTTTGTGAAAAAATATCGGGGTAAAGAGCAATAGTCATTGAGAAGGAAATTCAAGTAGGAGAAATTTTGCAAAAAGGAGCTCTGACGCTCCTACTGACAAAAAGGATCCTACTCCCATCTCCTGCTCATCCTCCTTCTCAGTTCAGGAAGATGAGTAGGAAAGCGAGTAGGAGCGTGAGTAGGAGAGGAAGGAGTAGGAGCAACCTTGAACATTACTATTGTTGATCAGGCTGCCTGCCATCGCAACCACTACCCCACTGTCCTGCCTGCTGTTCTGGCATTGCAGACGACTGAAATGGAGCGAGAATCAATTTTTTCATGCCCGCATGTACTCCGTTCCCAAATCGCCCGTGTTCGCTCTACCGTCACACAGCAGCCACTGGTAGAGCTGAACACGGGCGATCGGAACAATTTTGCAGAGTTATCGGAAGACATAAAATTTGAAAACCATTAAAAATCATGTCCAAGATTTATACACAATCTATCAAGTCAAACTGCCAGGACAGCTTGTATTGCTAACAACTTTCATAATGATTCTGAAGTTTTTTTTTCCGTTTGAGGTTATTAGGCCTCTATTGTAAAGGTAAACCTGTCCTGGAAAAGATTGAAGGCATCTCGGACATAAGAAGAGTCTATAAATATGATCTGAGCAAGACATGCCATATACCAGTCATTAGTTCGCTGCTTTGACTGGAATGGATATTTTTTCTACCATTTATTGTGACTTGTCAAAAGTTGGGGGGTCCCGTGAAAAAATCGGAAAAGAGGATGCGAACCCTGCAAGAACTCATGAAGACTATATTGTAATCCCCTGAACAACTTTTCATCCCTTGGTCTTTCTGAGCTTGAGAAGTTGGGTGAGCGGAATTGCTGAAGTCTGAAGTAGTATGTTGAATTTGACGCTGGCATGATGCCAGGGCCATCCAATGGATATGAGATGACATTATTAAGATATATTTGAGTTAAAAGCAATTCATTTGCGTCGGGCTTGCCATTGCAACTACTTGCAGGTTGGCGCGAAACGGTTTCCACCAAGTCATGTGATATCAATTTATGCTTGCACTTCAGTTGCGTCGAATGAAGGGTATCGGGGTGCCCCCCAACTCGGCACCTATTTTCCTACGTACCCATTTGACCTTTCCTTCATTCCATTTAACACCCACCAAGATAGCCATTGTTTTACCTCCGGCACAACTCTGACAGTATGTATGTACATAGTTTATTTAGACAAAGTTCTGTCTATGCGGAAAAGCATTGGGGGAAAATCAGTTCTCCATGGTGAGTCTCCTTTGCCTCCAGTCTTCTGCATTCTCTTTGGGCTATGATAGTCTTTGTGGGGATTGGATTCCTGATGTGTCTTCCTCGCTAGGATAATAGGTTGTAAGATACATCAAGAGAACGTCGAAGGGGTCCTGATTTTTGATCACCTATGAACAATTTTTTGACCTCATCTGTCATTGTTATTTTGTGTAAATAAATAAATAAAATTCGATCAATTACATAGAAGTATCAACGCATAACTGCTGCCATCTGCGAGAAAACGTCCCATGCCGTCTCTGTTGAGCACAAGGGAGATTCCAGCATCTGCACGTTTGATCTTCTTCCGCCTGGGATATCTGGCATCGACGCCATCGGGATCATTGAGATGCATTGTCTCACGAATAATTCGGCTGAAAAAATGATTGATATTACAAGGAAGTTGTACTTCGCATGGAGGACTCACCGAGATATGTGGACACCCGCCAGAGCAAGATTCCGTTTGACGGTGTTGGGCCCCCAATACAGCCGTTTTCAGAAAAGTATACGGGTTTTGATGTCGTGTTGGAGCTTTGTTTTGGCTTACCATTGTTTGGCGAGGAGTCTCTTCCGGCTCCACATTTTGCGTCATAGCGTAATACGCGGTGTTGTGCCTCCACAAAATTCTCCCGTATATTCAGACAGACAGTTCACTTTCTTTGTCTCCCTGCAATCTATTCTAAACGCTAAACAACCAAACCTCACCACACCATCGAGAGCACACTCGGCAACAGAAGGGATGGACCATCGTGTAGAAATGTGGAGCAGGTACGCCAGAAGTGGAGCAGAAAAGAGACGCGCCATCAAACAAAGGTAAGCAAGAACGAAGCTGCAACACGCCATCAAAACCCGTATCCTTTTCTGAAAACGGCTGTATTTGTGGGCATCGTCGGCCATTTCGTTAAGAATTTGTTGATCTGCGACTTCGCGAGGGATTGGCTTGCGCACGGAGCCAACCTTGAAGTAGGTGTTGAGCTGTTTTAGTACGGTGCTGCTGACAATATTTTTGGAAAATGAATGTAAAAAAGAAGATAACAATTTCACGCACCCAATTTTCAGATCATGATCTTCGCGCAATTTGCGCTGTCGAACGGCAAGAGAATCACCCAGTCGCGCATACTTATGCAGATATTTCCCTAGAACATCTTCCTCGGGCCCTACGCAAGAAAGGACGTCAACAAAATGACATGCTAGAGTGGGCTGGTCAATCCTACATGTTCCGTTGTCTGCGCCATTACGACCCTCGGAATTGTCCGTTGTCTCACTCTCTAGCTTTCCAACCTTTGACAATATTATCAAGAGATAAAAACTGAGCTAATCAACGGCTGGAATATTGCATGGCTCAAAAAGCACGACTTTCCATTGCACGTGTATGTTGTCCTTTACCCCCAATATCAATCTCACACTTTACAGAGAGGATTCAGAACTTCGCTTTCACGGGAATCAGAATATATTCGAAAACAGCCAATATCTCCCCGTTCTCGATTTCTATCAAGCCCACAAGGGTGCGGGCAACCACGAGGCGTACTTCATCAAGATGCCGAAACATGCAGCGGCCATGAAGGGTAATGTACTCGCTCTTGAGCTTTGGATGGAGAGTAGCGAGGTATTTTTCAAACCTTTATATTTGTGTTACATTAATCATGCTCTGTTTAGACCCCTACCCCTGGCTCGAGAGCTGTTAAAGGCTCATCCTTGTCCAAGAAGCGCAAATCCACAGGCGGCTATGCTACGAAAGAGAATGACGAAACCAGCACCAAACGTCCCCGCAGTATGTTCCATTTTCAACACAAAACTCAACCGCAATTCTAACAAAAATCCAGCTTCTGAACCTATTGAATCAACATTTCGACGTCTCCTTCCTGGTCCCGATCCTGCTAAATCCACTGAGATCGAGATTGTTCTGGCACATATCGCAGTTGACTTGGAATCCTGCTGCATTCAAGTCAGTTGGGCTGACGACAACACACCCACCAAGAAGGCGCTGATTTCCGATGTCATTTTCAAGGGCGGCAAGATGAAGCATTGTTATAAGATCTCTTCTACTACAATTTACGCTGCGAGTCTGATTTCAAATCCTTAGCTTTCAATCGGTGGCGAGCAATATGTTGCGAAGCGATTCCAGGAGATTGGTCGCGGTGAAGATGAGGTCACACTTGCCGAGAACAGCAGCAATCTCATCGCGGATGCTACTCGCTGTGAGATGGCTCGATGGCTCCTGAGAAAGTTTCGCGATGCTGCTGCTGAGTTGAACCTGGAAGTTGCGAGGAGTAAGTGCTCCTTTCAGTTCAGTTCATTGATAGACTCTAACTACGTTGAAGACTTTGAGATTACTCAGTTACTTGTGGTCGAGGAGGTGGTTTACGAGGGCAAGGCAGCTTCTCCGGCATCTGGCGCTACTCTAGAAGTTCTGGAGTCGCAACCCGGCAACCGGGTTGTCTGGTTGCTAGAGCCGCTGTGCAATGCTGCTGTGACCCATTATACTGGCACCATGGAACACCCTGCTGGCACAGGTCAACTTGCGCACACCCTTTCTGCCTTTGTTCACTTCGCCTTCCAACAAAGCGGAATGATTTTTGCCCATATTCAAGGTATTTCTTCTCTCCTTCTGCTTCCTCGTCTCCGAAACTAAACTTTTGACCAAGTTCTTGTGGACGCCTCCGCAACAAGACTATGGGAATCATCATATTCGACCTAATGACCCACACCGAAGAGGAGTACGTGGCTTCTGTGTTGATTTTGTTTTCTATGTAGTCAAATATTTTGCAGAGATTCTGGTGTTGGAGACTACGGCCCAAAAGGGATTGCGAGATGGCGCAACCAGCATGATTGCAATGCATTCTGCAAGCGTCTCGACTTGGGAGCAGGGGATTCGGAGAATGATGATGATGACGAGTAGCTAGTCAAATGTTTTCTCTCCCACTTATGTTTCTTTCATGTCCCCTCTCTTCGCCATTCAGTTAATTCAATTTGCAAACACGAACTCAAATTGTAAGGTAGGCTCATTTCAGCCTCTATACATCACGAAAAGTCGGAGATCCTGTTATTGGTTGGTGATCCCTACAAACACGTGCCAAGCAGATGGCGTTCTACATACCCTTGTATACCCTTTACATACCCTCACCAACCCTTGGAAAGCTAACACCATGCTGGTGGACCTTTGGCCTGGGTAGCACCATCATGTTGTTCTATTGCAATTTGGTAAAATGTCGGTATTCAATGTGCCTACCCAGTTGGCGCGCGCAACAGTGTACTAGTACAGGCCACCGCATACATCGAGTCCGATTGAGTCCCACAAATTCTGTCAAAAATTCTTCCATTTTAAGGTCCAATGCTTCTGCAATTCCTTAGGAGTACTGCCAGTACTATGGTAACTCGCCGGGGCAGGATATACAGTTGAATTGCTCATATGGAATACCATCGGGATAGGGCTTAAGGGTATTCCATATGCCGGTTATTCCACAGTAGATAAAATCAATTACAGCTGTTTGCAAAACTAATGACACTCGTTAAAAATAGTTTAAAGAAAGCATTTATGATGTGACAGATTGCCGAGCTCATTTCTCATTCATTTCTCAACGGATTTCGCTGATAGTAGGCGCGTTCGAAAGCGGGGAAGCGGGGCTTTCATACGGTACCCTACTCATGAGGTAAATTACGTGATTTCGATGTTCCAAAATTCCGGCTGGCTGGTTTGAACCAGACGCGGCAACGGCCCTTTCTCCATCGCCAGACAACCCATTCGCATGAATCCAAATGATTCTGAAGTCTTTGATCAATGTGAAGCTCTATGATATATTATATTTTGGTTCATTCTCAAGGCAACCTGCTAGGAATGAATATTCGGCGTCAATCAGTAAATCCATTCTTGTAGGTGCACATCATGTGTGTTTCATTCTAGAGTGGTGGAATATTGATTGCCTTAATGTAGACTTTCAGAATCACTCGGATTCATGAAGTTCAGCTCAGGGGTGATGGAGGAAGGGCCGTTGCCGCGTCTGGTTCAAACCAGCCAGCCGGAATTTTGGAACATCGAAATCACGTAATTTACCTCATGAGTAGGGTACCGTATGAAAGCCCCGCTTCCCCGCTTTCGAACGCGCCTACTATCAACGAAATCCGTTGAGAAATGAATGAGAAATGAGCTCGGCAATCTGTCACATCAAAAATGCTTTCTTTAAACTATTTTTAGCGAGTGTCATTAGTTTTGCAAACAGCTGTAAAATAATAATTTTCATTTGAAATCTTAGGATCATTGTCCAGTTCAGGAATAGCCTTGAATTATTGCATCCTCGGCTTCCTGCATCCTTTTAGCACAGGATTTAAGCAGATCCATCCCTTTTGTGGTTCACTGAGGATCATGAGGTAAAAGACACCAATAAATCAATTATTTGGGCAAAATGGGTCTATATCATGGTTGAAAACAGAATGCCATTGTGGAAGAGAATATCCTCAAATGGCCAGTTGTCTCAAAAATTTGCATTTTGGCCACTCACACAATGGAATATCAGCCCAAACCAATTGCCACAGGGCTATTCCATATTCCAGAAGACGGTTGAAGGAATATTCCCCCATCCCGACATGGGATATGCTCAAAAGTGATTCCATATGACGGTTATTCCATATGATATTATTCCATATGAGCAATTCAACTGTACAAGAACTTGAAGAAAAACCATGGGGAATAAATGCTGGCTCATTCCATTTAAACTAGCCAACATTAGCATAATGACTATATATGAAAGAAAAAACGAATGTGTACTGTGTGGTTGGCTGGACTGGCTGGTCCGCGCGCATCATTTATCGCAACGTGACCATTTGGTGTTGATGAAAGTTGATGGCGCATCTTGTCCCAAACCACCACCCCGTTTCTCTCCCTCGCTGCTATCTTCCCCTCAAGTCCACCCGATGCCGTCTGACCTCATTGCAAACAGCGAAAACTCGGGCACCACCCAATCGCGTCGCTGCCCTGGCGATTCAAGCTCCCGAAGCTGGGCTCACTCTCGACTTTCACCAAGTCTCCCTCAACTCCTAGTCTCGGACTCGTGTTCCTCAATGCTCAAACCTCTTTCTTCAATGCTCCGATCATCAAGTCTCCTTCTCTGGACTCACGTTCGCTAATGCTCAAACCTCTTTCTGCAATGCTTTGATTTTCAAGCCCCCTCTCGAAGCCGGGGTCGTCTGGAATCCCATCACCTCAAGCAATGAAAGCTCATACATTCAGGAGACACACTCAACATCTCTTGACCATTGAAAATCTTCAGTTCAGGCCATTCACAGCTAGTTGCCTGTACCCGTTCTGTTCCCGGGCGCGACAAATATCCCTGCCACGGCCCACATGGCGACGACCGTTGCCATGGGATTGGTCGTCCATCAACCCCCGCAGTTTGTTGGAGCCCTTGGACCCGTGCTCGTATGCGGCACACGGCGAAGCACAATCATTTCGGCGTCAGCACTCGACTCCAGAGGCGCGGTGCGGAGAGGTTCATGCAACGCTGCGGGCTCTTGTTGGGGTACGCAAGCTCGCCTGCGATGGAGAATGGCGAGGCGGGGCGGGATGGAATGGCGAGGCAGCATGCAAGCGCAGGCTCTAGCGTTGTGCTTTGAGGGCTGTGCCGGCTCAGTCGTATGGCCAAGCGAGGTCTGGTCTTTTGCAGATGTACTTTTCTACTACCGAATATCATTTTTAACTGCTTTATATCTTCGTGTGATTCTGCATTGGTTTGGAAAATCAATAAGCCTGGTGAACAGTGGTGCTGAGCAACACGGTGACCCTGCACAAAGGTTTGCAAAGGCTTGTAGACCAATACCACCTAGGTGAATCTTACAAACTTTGTGAGCTTTGTAGTAAAATAGGTTGCAGATATTCGCCGGTGAACTCTCACCTGCTTTTTAGTGCTTTATAGTGGATTTTCCCAATTGGGGTGTTTGCAAGGGTTTGTAAACCCAGGCAATCCTTCCCCATTTTTCGTGATGTAATATAGCCTTCGTGATTTTCTGAAGATAGTTGTTCAGAATCACGGATACTATAGAGGCTGGAGTTTACGAATACAGGCGAATACGAACCGCCTCGGAGTTTGAAAAATGACATGCCAAGGGATCAGCAATCTATCACGCGATCAAGAGTTGCCTGAAAACCACCAAAAAGAAACTCCTTCATTACTTGTCGTAAATTGCACCAAAAAATCTTCAACGTCTCCTATTGATCCAAATACCACACCTGTAAAAAAAACCGTGGCAGCGGGTGCTTTTACAGACACCAGCAAAAGACCATCAAATCATTCAAACTCCGAGGCGGTTCGTACTCGCCTGTACTCGTAGATCCTAGCCTAATTGTAACTGAATCAATTCAGATGGACTATCAAAGTACACATGCTATCGGCATCCTACCGAAATGGACAGTGTGCATGCTCCTGCCGCCGACTTGTGCTGATCGCATACAGCAATGTGCATCTGGGTGGTGTGAGCCTCCACTATGTGTCGACTCTGGCGACCGCCCAAATGCGCAACAAAATAAAGAGAAGCTTCAACAATCAGACATAAAGGACTTGCGGGATAAAAACGCGGAACTCCAATAATACTCAGCGACATAAGCATTGGTAAAGGTGACATTGGCAATCTACACCGCCATTTGAGACCGCTGCCCACATAATGCGACTCCGTTCACATAGAATCCCCTGTTCTTGTGCTCCCGCTCCCCTTTTTCACATTTCTCCGCCACGCTACACACTTCCCCGGTACTTCGATCACCGCGCACTCACTGTTCCGCAATGCTTTTAAAGTTCGCTCATGCGCCTGCTCGCCGCCTTTCCGCCTCGCGCTTCTCATGTGCCTGCTCGCTGTTTCCCTTTGCCTGACTTTGCAACACGCCCTGCCTCGCGCCCTCTCCACCTCGCGCTTCCTCCTCCACCTTGCTCTTCCTCCTCCACCTCATGCTTCCTCCTCTGCCTCGCGCTTCCTCCTCCACCTCGCGCTTCCCCTCTGCCTCGCGCTTCCCCTCCACCTCGCGCTCCCCTCTGCCTCACGCTCCCCTCCGCCTCGCCTCACCTCTGCCTCGCCTCCCTCCGCCTTGCCGCGCTCGGCGCCTTGCTGGCAAAGCCGAGCCAGGCACCGAACAAGATAAAAACAGGTTATAGGACAAGTAGGGTATGGATATGGAGCTTGGAGAACGGCCGTCAAGGAGGAGTAGGCCAGCCAAGTGAAGAATGGTACCGATATGACGAGGAGATGAATTCCGTCAAGGAGGAATAGGCCAACCAAGTCAAGAATGGTATCGATATGACGAGGAGATGAATTCTGTCAGGAAGGAATAGGCCAACCAAGTCAAGAATGGTACCGATATGACAAGGAGGTAAACTCCGTCAAGGAGGAGTAGGCCAGCCAAGCGAAGAATGGTATCAATATGACGAGGAGATGAATTCCATCAAGGAGGAACAGGCCAACCAAGTCAAGAATGGTATCAATATGACGAGGAGATGAATTCCATCAAGGAGGAATAGGCCAACCAAGTCAAGAATGGTATCAATATGACGAGATGAATTCCATCAAGGAGGAATAGGCCAACCAAGTCAAGAATGGTATTGATATGACGAGGAGACAAACTCCGTCAAGGAGGAATAGGCCAACCAAGTCAAGAATGGTACTGATATGACGAGGGGATGAATTCCGACGAGGAATGGGTGAAACAAATCAAGAACAACACCAACACAACAAGGGGACAAATTCCGCAGTGAAAGAATTCAACCAATTCAAGAACTACACTGTAAAATGGTCTCTGCACTGGAAAGGAGGTAACCAACTCGAGGAAACGTATCAGGACAAAGGAGAAACGAGTTCTACAAAGTACGAGGGGCTCGACCAGGCTAATTGCGGTGCTATAGGAGTACCTCTGTCAGTGGGCACTTCACCAGCAAAGGTGAGGAGGAAAGCGGACTCCTTCAGGCCAAAAGGGGGTAGGAGCTACCTTGTGGGCTGAAAGGCTGTGTCAAGAATGAAGAACGCATGACGGGACGATGTGCCGGTGGCTGGGCAAAGAGTATAAAAGCCTAGCGTATTATTCGAGAATGCATCTTGTATTTCCCCACCTAAATTCCTAAGGCTTTCACAAGCCAAGAAAGAAACTCTTCCTCTGTCTTTGGACACGAGACAGACACAAACCGAAGTACCACAAAGTACAGGTTAATGCAAGACCCAGAGCGCAAGGAGTGGCCAATTAGTCGCTTCCGGTAGGGAACTCCGACCAGAAAAAGGACCAGGTCGTATAGGAGATCCTGAAAACGATAAAACACCACGTACCAAAGGTGGAGTGGTATCTAAACAGCCAGCAACAGAATCCCTGTTAGCGTGTAACTGTTCTGACTGAGTAGTATCAGAAGGCAAATTGGTCTTTGACTTGGGACAACTCGGAGAAATCCAGTCCTCATAGCCATCTACCAACTGGCACAGTCACCTTGTCAGCAAATATCCCGCCTCGAGGTTCAAGCAGAGACATAAAGAAAGGGGTCCCAAAGGAAGGGAATTGCGAAGGTTAGGCTACGGAATTCGAAACAGGCCCCGAGGTCCCACACATTAAACGGAGAAGAAGATCACAATGGAGAAATAAAACCACAGCATAGAAAACCCACCCACTGCACAGAGCAACGCCCAGAGAAAGAAACGTGACTCTATCCGTGACTCCTCCTGTCCTCCCTCAAAAGAAGCCTGTATAGGATACGCATCCGAGTTATCAGACCCTGGAAGGCTGAAAAGGAGTGAACTCTGTACCCCCCAGCGCACCAAGGGTTCTCAGTGCTCCGTGCTGAAAGCCTGTAAATAACAGATCCTGCCCACCCATCTAAAGATCTATTCCTTGTAAACTTAACCCATTGTACTTCGACGGAATAAAAACCCCTTGACACTTGCTACACAAATTTCCCCCTAGAGGACAATACCTTTTCTGCAGTACTGTATCCACAGACGTAACATTCATCTGACAGTCAAGAAACCACAATCCACATCACAGCGGTTCAGCTCATCTGCACCGCATTGCACGGGAACATGCAGCAGAGCAGTGACAGGTGATGTGCATCCTGAGCATGCCGAATTGCTGTGCACTGTCATATTCACGGCGATAAACTTGTCTGGATGGAGGAAGATGCGCACTTTGCCCATGGCAGGAAAACTGCGAAGACTCAAAGGTGATAGTACGTACCCTGCTAGTGTTTCTCCGTTGTCGAAGCAGTAAAATTCACATGTGCCGCACGATACTTTGTTTGCATCAGTGAGACCAGGTTGGAGCACGTGGGTTTCATGTCGCAGTGGCCTAACAACATTGGGTGATTGGTTGAAAAATGTGTGTGACATGCATCTTAAGCCATGCCGTTGACCAGTACAATGTTTTGGGTAGGAGGTGCGCATTCGGTGCACTGGGCGAGATGGATGGGTGGAAGGTCAGCGAGCCAGGAAAGGAAAAGGAAGAGTCAAACTGTGTGTGTACAATGTCGTTGGTGTCCTTCGCATAGACTCCGCTTTTTTCAACAGCTATGTTGCAGAATGCTCTATCAATGAATGACAGCAAAAAGAAATCGACTGAGCCAGATTATTCTGTTATGCAGATGGTGAGAAAGAAAGTCTCGACAAAGGCCTCTAGGCTGCCACTCTCAGCCTGGCAACTGAAGTGGCCGAGCATCCACAAGAAGCTCCCACCATCCATGGGGAGAACATGGGCAACGGAACGGCGGCCAACAGCAATAACATTGTGGCAGACCATTTTCTTGTGGATTTCAGGTGTTTTCCACTCAACAAGGGGCAGGTAGGGGGGAGGCATCACGGTCAAAGATAAGGATAAAGGGGGCAGGTCCACCATCCACTGGGTCGTCCGGAGTGATAGGTCTAGTGTTGGGCTGCGTGTGAGCTGGCAGTTCAGGCAAGGGGTCTGATCGACTTGGCCGAGCACATTGCGGACTTTGCCTTCCTCAGCGTCGTTGTCAAAGGTGAACAGCTGGACAGTAGTGGTGGGGTCCAGCACTGAGGAGCAGCAGTTGTGGATGCGGGACCATGATGTCAAGACAAGCCCTAAGTCAGCTAGACGTTGGGTAACAGGGAATAACCCAGCTGGGATGATGGTCGAATAACCCAGTTAGAAAGTGACGCGATACCCCACTAGGAGATAACGTCAAATGACCTCGTTGTCAGGAGGAGGTAGTCGGCTTATGTCGATAGTGGGGGGAGTTGTAAACGACCCAAAGGCGGTATGGTAACTGCCTAGACACCAGACTCAAGAAGATCTCGAGGAGATGAGAATGTAGAGCAGGGAGGGAGACAGGGTAGTTGGGAGAAGTACTGCATTGTTGTCCAGCCAAGGTAGACTTGATATTAGACAAGGTAGAATCTACAGTACATGAGATTCTACTGGGTTTATATATTGTATCTATCTAGGAGTCAATCAATCGGAATTATAACACATGGGGTGTGTAGGGTCATCAATCAGGACCCAGGGGTGTATCCCTATACATTTTGCGGGTTAAGGGGTTTTCCATCCCTATATGTTATCCAATGGTTGGAAACGCAGGTTATTGAATAGCCTGATCAATGTTGTTGAAGTAATGCGCCCTCTCGTCTTCTGGTTGTGACCACGCGTGGAATAATCCAGTAGAATGTGGGTTGGGTTTATGGAATAACTCGGTTGGCATATGGAATAAACCTGCCATGAAAAGTTGAAAAAGGGTTCATGAAATGCCAAATCATGATACGTGAGCTCTGGACTCTGGAGGAGGCGTGTGAAGGAGCTGTTCCTTGAGGCAGGCCGTGAGTAATTGGACAAGAAGGGGTCTTCATCCTGCTGTCTGGCTGCAGTAGGGAGCGAGGAATTAGCTCGCTTATTGGTGATTTGAGCTCCCACGTTGCGAGTGCACACTCGGGATTTTTGAGTTGATCCTTTCAGGAGCAGGTTTTCCAGGATAGCAAGGAGCTCCGAGAGACGAGGTAGGGAGCTAGGTGATACTGTATCTTTTCATTTAATTTGTCAGTCACGCATCACAGGGGGGCCTGACAGCGACGAACTTTGGTCATTGTCACGCGTCACCAAGGCAGTTGACGAATATATTTTTTGTCACAGTTTCTGCAGAAAATGGCTCCAGAGCCATATAGAATCCGTGAAAATAATCTTGTGGGTTCAGAGGCTGGAATTGAGCAGTCAGACCCATTTTCGTCCGATTTTCCTCATGGAAGCCAAGTTTCCACCTGAAATTTGACCAAAATCAACTGAGATCAAAAGAAAACTTGCACAAGTGGCGTTATAGAGTGCAGCAGTCAGAATTAGTCCGAAAATGGTCAGGAACAGATCTCAGAGGTCCCTGTATCATGTAGAAACAACATGAGGGTCTGACGAAATTTTTGTCCTTGTCACGCTCATTCTTGGGCGTTGACAAGGTGACGTGGATCTTCGACCACCACCATGAAACCCCCGGATACCTCCCTCCCTCTTACTGCACCCGATACCTCTACATCTACACAATCAGATAGCTCTATTAATGTACCTAATAACACCGAGGAATGCCAAGAAGACGCGAATAACGTTACTATACGTACACGCAGTAAACGCGCGATACCCCTGCTCCCCGAACACGCCAACATAGTCACCCCTCCCAGAAGCCCCCAGCAGCCCGCTCAGCCTCACCGTGGCTCCTCCCCTCCCCACAGGCCCACCCCCCAAGTTAGGGTCATAAGGAGGGAGACGAGTGATGCGTCGGCTCCGGCGGACAACGCAGGACTTTCTGGCGAGGAGGAAACCCCCGCAAAGACCAAAAACCAAAAGAAAAAACGCTCGAATGGGCAGGACGCTTCAGCGAAGAAGCAGGCTTACCTGGATCTGCATGGTAGAGCGGAAACGGCACCGAGTCTCGTCGAGCTCGCACAGGTCCTCAAGGATACGGTCACGACTATGAGGCTCCATGTCTCCTCAGCCCCTACCATTCCATGCTTCCAGGTCCTGGAGGAGATCGTCGAACGAGTGACAAATCACCACGAATTCCCTGTGGAGGACGAAAGTCGTGAATCGTTCAGCGTGGTGGTCTCGTGGGCAGTTTCATCGCCTGTTAAAGCCCTCTCCTCACAAGTTGAAGCGCAGCACCACGCAATAGTAAGTCTCACCAAGACGGTCGAGTCACTGAAGAACGCGCCCGTGCTCGCCGCGACACCTGGCCCCTCCCCCTCCCTGTCATACGCCCACGCCGCTGCCGCTGCTAATCCCAAGCCGAAACCTCCACCTCTCCCCAAACCCTCGGAGGAGCGAATCCTGGTTCGCTTCGATGGGCCGGTACCCCCCCTGCTTTCCCTGCCCTACCACGAGATCCTCACAACAGTCAATGGCGTCTTGGCCCCCCTTGGTCTCCCGACGCTCGCATACACACAGAAGCAATCCGACACGAGCCTGTTCATCGTTCCCCAGTCTAAGGAGGGCGTTAGCGTCCTCACTGAACGCTGGAAGGACTGGGCACCTAGCGTGCTCCCAGGCGGTCACATTGCACCCCTGGCCACCCACTGCTTCCTGCAGGTCGATGGAATTCCCTTCGCGGGGGCAGGCTCTCCGGACGAGCTGAAGCGGGAGTTTGAGGAGCGGAACCCCTCGCTAGGGCTGGTGGTGGGGACGCCTACCTGGGTAAATAAACCACCCAGTGAAGCTCGAGCTGCGGCGGGTCGGAAGCCGCCCCGTGCGGGCTCGCTTTTCATCCGTCTGCAGTCGCGGGACATGGTGGACAAGGCTGTAGCGGGGGGGAGAGTGGTTCTCGCAGGAACGGCGCCAGCAGTGGGAAGAGGGTTCCCGCACCTGCGCGTCGTTCCACCAAAGGATGCAGTGATATTGCATTGTGCCCATCCATCACTGACAGCAGCATTGCAACGTGGACAGAGTTTTACTGGTCAGTGGCCAAGACCTACAGTGCAATGCTGCTGTAAAGCCGCACATACCTTCATTGGGCTTACCGTTCTGTACTATTTTGTAGAATCATACTCGGCACACTCCGGCATCTCTCATTTTGATCACATCCACCTCAAAAAGGACAATTATTTCACTAAGCGCATTATCTCGGTCAATTTTAACCTCGTTGCCCATCAAACCCCATTTTCCATCAAATATCGATCCGCGCTCCATTTTTATCCTTCTCCCATCAAATATCCCAGTTCCGATCTACGTGCTTATTTCTCTTATCCATCTTCTCGACATCGCACCGCCGTGTACCTGATCCCACTCCACGCATCAATCCCGTTGATTCTCCGCATCAATACCGTTGCTCCTCCGCATCACAACCTCCGCATCACTCATCCCGTTGATTCTCCGCATCATTCCCGTTGCTCCTCCGCATCACTACCTCCGCATCACTACCCCAGCATCAAAACCGTCACCCTGTTGCCATCACGTCCGCATCAAAACCCCGCCATATTAGATGGCGCTCCTGGCCCGCCAGCTTTCCATACGGGTGTTTGCCCCCGCCACTGACCAACCGCGCTTATCCCGCTGTCTTACCTGCTATGCCGCGCGCTGACTGGGGCTGCTCCCCTCCCGGCTCTCCGTTTCCGAAACAGCCCCTAGCCTTATTCAGCCACCTAACCGGCGTCATGCCGCCCACCAGCAAAATACACCGTCCGCGAGGTGGAAAACGCAGACCGAAACGCCGTCGCCGTCGCCATCTGCCTTGGCAAGATTGACAGGTACAAACACGTCATACATCCGAAATAGGAAATGCAGAAAATAATTACTCTAGTGCATCGTCCTCCTCATCCTCATAGTCCGGGGGAGCCTCATCCTCTTCGTCATCTTCACCCTCGTCGTCCGACACGTTCGCTTCCATTGGCGCCAGCGCCGTCTGGCTCGACTGTGTCGCCCGCACCAGATAGAGCTGCCCGTGTTCTCTCCAATAAGCCCACCTCGACTTCAGCGCGTTGCACGTCTTGGCCTCACGATGCGCCTGCTCCAGGGTGTACGCCTTCAGCCCCTCCCCAAGGACAGGATCCACCTGATTCTCCCGCGCCACGCTCCGCTGCAGCCATTCGCCCGCTTCCCAATAGCTGTATTGGATTGTGCGGCCCATTTCTTCCTCCACCAGGACCACATCTTCGTGCCATCGACGCATCCGTGCATAGGCCTTGCACCATTCAACACGCAGCGCTATACCTTCGTTATCAGCACGGGCAAATCCGAATTTGCTAGGACTGACCTTCCACCAGCTCTTCCTCGGTCGGTTCCCCTGTCTTCGCAGTGTACCAAATCCACGAAAGTGTACGCCGAGACTCCCTGAGTGCCACAACACCGTACATCGCCATCCCACCCTCCTCCACGTCGCGCAGGTCATGGACAGCACCGCGCTGTGCTTTCTCCTCGTCAGTTAAGGCCCGCTCGTTCAGGGCTCGCACATCGCTGTCCTCCAGCACCCGCAGCACCCGCTCCCACTCGCCGTTGCCTCGCACGCGTGACAACGCGTTCCGCGCGTACTGGTACCGAAGCTTGGCTTTGTGAATGCGTACGTTGTTCTGTCGCAGCACACCCTGGCCACGTGTCAATGCCCGCTGTCCTGTGGCGTTCCGCACACGGTATCGATTCGTCATGGTCCGCACACGCAAACCCTTGCGTAGCGTCTCGAGCGCTGCGTGGGCCTCACCCTCGCGCAACCTGCCCTCAACCTCTGGCAAGCCCTCTGCACACGCCTTGATGCGCTTGGTCTGGTCCGCAATGTCAGACGGTAAGAACAGCCGTATTGCTTCCGCCTCTCGATCTGCTTCCGAGTCCCACAGTGTCCGTTGAGATGCCGTCAAGAACTTCCGTACATTTGGCATGTAGGTGCGCTGGAGTTTATGGAACGCTCGAATACGCTTGGAGATCGCGGTACGTCGTTTCAGGAAATCGAGCTCCTGCGCGCTCGTGGGATTGGAGATAGCCTTCACATCTATCGCAAGGTGACTTCTATGCCAAATGTTAACACCTCGATAGACTCTTAAAATTTAAGATGACACGCTTACTGGGATTCTTCAATCTCTAACCCCATCATCAGGAACGTACTTGGAGTGTCCTCGCGCTCCACCTCCTCGCCCTCCCCGCTCCTGACCAACTCCTCCTTTGCCAAGCTCAATCTAATTTCCTTCATCGTCGCCACTACATCACGGTCAGTTCCATAGATTCATACATAAACAAATCTTGCTTACCTTTCTCCTTCACCTCAAACGGCGATGCGGCGTTATCCTTATGCTGCTTCCACTCCCACTCATGCACCCACTTCTGCCAGCCCTCCACCATACCTGGAATTTGCTCCTCGAGCGCCGCGTTGAACGCGTCAAACGCATCCCGATGAACCTGGCCCTCTGTCACGTTCTCTTTCATTCGCTTCGTGAAAATCCCATGCCACGACACGAGTCTTCGCCAATTATGGAAGCCAAAGAGGTCCTCGAGCGTCGCGTGCCGAGAACCCAAGCCCATCATCTTGGTCGATGCGGCGGCGCCATTGGTAAATTCCCAGTTCTGTTCGACCGTTTCGCCATGTGTCCTTCCCGTGCCCCACATCCAATGGAAAGAAAACGGGGAATGGCAATTCGGTTTGTGAGGGGGGAGATGGAAGTTAGGAACCTTGAACCAGACATGCGCTGCATCAACGCATATGTGGAATTCCTCTGGGAGCGACGGCATTCGGTTCCAAAAGTTCTTGCCGTATTGGCAAGCGATGTCGTAGGAAAGGATCAAATAAAAAATGATGGTATTCAGCAGTGCCGAAAACAAAATAAAGTCCATATTGCAGAACCTTCGCAACTTCAGCATCGGAGAGAGAAGAAAAAACGAAAAGCGCACCGTTCCCCGAGCTGCAAATCCCCAATTCCATTTGGGCGCCACATGTTATGCCGCGCGCAAGTCACTCCCCCCACCCCAGTCGTGCGAAGCCCCTTGACGCGCTTCTTATTGGCCAAGAACATGGCCTGAAAGCCCGAACAACTGGAGATCTCTTCTTCCGACACATGCGCCCGCAGGAACTCCGTGTATTTGGCGTGATTGACAAAGTAACCGAGCCCATCACCGATGATGGGGTCGCTCGCCACGGACGACACATCACGATTGATGAGTCGAAAGTTACAATCTTGAGAGAGGAAAAGGAAGTACTTGTACCTATGGATAGCTCAGTATGATTCTCTGCGCAATAAACTATCGACTTACCGAAGGTCTTCGGGCATCTCCTCCCACTTGATCTTGTCCCACCCATCTGGCAAGTTTCGGCCATCTTGGGGGCAAGCTCGGCATCGCAAAGCCAGCTCGCCTTGAGATGTACCTGCAACACCCGACTCCGCATGCCCTCTGCCGGCGCGCTTCATCATCAAGGTTGTGCGGAACTGGCGGACAATGAGCCAGAAGGATCGGCGATGATTCTAAGTGGAAATACCCGTCAGTTTGGTGTATCCTGCGTCGTCTAAATTTACGCGTACGGGGGGAGGCGTCAAACCATCATTGTTTGTTAAGAGTTCCAGGGAGCCCACGAAATCATGCGCCAAGACTTTTCCCAGACAATTCAAGAGCTGGAACTGCCGAAGGACTGCGAACGTTGCACATGTTTTGGGGTTCTTAGCAGTGGCCGGCCACCAGCGCACCCGCATCAATTGTTGGCGGTGTAGAATTCGCGAGTCGCACTCGCAGAAATGAACTCGGACGGTGTGGACGCCGCTGACATCAATCACGACGAAGTCTTTGTGGCCAGGAGTCGACGTGGAACAGCTAAAACCGGGGGGATGCCCGAGCTGGACAACCAGTCCGAGTACGTAGAGAGAAGTCTGGTCGAAATACTCCCCGTTCCACTCCTAAACATATATCAGTGATCATCTCTGTACTTGGCAAATAGCACTCACCTCGATCCAGTGCGTAGGTAGACATGCGTGTTGCTGTACAATACACGCAGCACAAAGCATTCCTTCGCCGTGACACAACTGCTGAGCGCAGCGGAAAGTCGGGTCACCCATGCCGCAGGAGAGACAAGTCCTATGAGCATCAGGGGGCCTGCAGCCCTCCAGTCGCAGCATCTCATCGAGGTATTCATCACGGTGTTTCTTCCATTCCTGCAGAGTGTTATATCCGTGCACACACAACCCCGGCCCTCGGCCGGTATTCTTCCCTTTGGCCGGACTCGACCGGCCATCCTTCCGGACTTCCGGCAACCGGTCGAACCGGTTGCCGCTCGGAACGGGTTTTTACGCAATGAAGGATTACTGAGCGTTTCCCGTTTATCCGTATGTCCATACGATTCCAACTTCCAGTTTTAGATGTCGCTTTGTCCAACTCGAACTTCTATCTCCTAATTTGGACTTTGCTTTGATACTACTACTTATAGTAGTGACACGTATGTCTACGTATTTAAGCCCTATGTACTATGCTGTATTCTTCAGTTTGATAATTAACGTGCTTAGCCTCATATCCTCTGCTTGGCTCCTTGAGTCCTCTCGTCCGGACTTCATCCGGACGTCTACCCCTTATCCTCTCCGCTCAATTGGCCAGATAGTAACGCTCACCCTATACACCTCTTTTGTGGTGCTTGCGTCTTCCCTAGGCCGACCGGTCATCTTGTTATTATCCGGTACTTTCTTCCGGTAACCGGTTTCCGAACGACCGGCCGGCATCCGGTCATCCGACCTCGACTCGGGATATAACAGTATTATCAAACTCACCTATCTCGGCTGATTCATGTCTCATTACAGTGATCACACGCTTCCTGGCACGTCCTCTTCGGCTCGTGGCCAGCGTGATCCACAACGCACTTCTCGGCTCTTGGCCAAATCGTTCCTCTTTCCCCTCCGGCCCAGACTCTTGGAGCGGCTCAGCCCGCTTCCACGTACTTGGCTGGTCCCATTTCTAGTCCGATTGCTCCCGGCGTTACTATTCGCCGGTCGATGCCTGATCGTCCTACTGTCGTTCCGGTCACTGTTCCGGGTCTCGTAACTACGCCCCGGACACCTGAAAACCCAACGGTATATCCCCGTTCTCCTCATCCGATTCGAACTCGACCTATTATTGTGGAAACCGGGCCCATTCTTGAGCCTCGGTTCGAGGAAGTTCCGGAGGATTCTGCGGATGAGCGTCCACGCTCTCCGATCCTTCCGCCTTCCATTCACGGTACTCCTCCTCCTCCTGATCCTTTGATGGAGGAGATGATGACGATGATAACGGTGGCGACGATGAACCTCCTCATCCAACTGATCCTTCCGGGCCCGGCCCTGAAGGCCCGCCCGGTCCTCGGGGCCACCTGGTCCGCCCGGTCCTCCCGGACTGGGTCAAGGCCCTCCGGGTGGAGGTGGTGGTGGTGGAGGTGGCGGCGGTGGTCATGGGGGTCCGGCAGGTCCTGCCTGCCGGTCCCCGACTCCGGATCCCAATGAGACTCTGTTTATTCAGACTCTCTCTTCTTTTCGGGATGCCGTCAACATCTGGAATCGGCAAACTACAGCTCCTCATTCTACAAAGTCGAATCTCCGGAATCCGGACACCTTTGACGGTTCCGATCCGGCCAAATTAAACCCGTTCCTCACCCAGTGCTACCTTCATTTCGCCGAACGCATGCAGGATTTCCCCACCGATGACGACAAAATCCTTTTCATGATTTCTTATCTTCGGAGTACTGCTCAGCAATGGTTCGCTCCCAATCTGTATGATCCGACTTCCGTCCCGGCTTGGGACGGAAACTTTCCAGTTTCATCCAGGAGCTTACCATGAACTTCGGTCCGCACGATCCGGTTGGGGACGCAGAAGATCGCATCCGGCTTTGTCGCATGAAACATGGCGACCGGATTGCGACTTATGTCATCGAATTCAACCAACTCGCGCTTCTCACCCAGTGGGGCGATTCCGCCCTCCGGCATCAGTTTTATGAGGGTCTCCTCGCCGGATCAAGGATGACATGGTACATCATGCCTACGTCAATTCCTTAGCTGGGGTTAAATCCGTTGCCCGGCTCATCGACGCCCGGTATTGGAAGCGCGAAGGCGAGAAGGAGCGCGAACGGGATCGCGACAGAGGCTCCGGAGGCGGAGCCGGTGCCGGCAATGCGCCCGGTACTGGTGGCCGTACCGGAAAACCCTCTGGTGGGCAGGGGGTGGAAAGAAGGGGCTTCCAACAAGACCCCTTCACCGGCACCTGCTTCCGGGCGAAAGGCACCGGAAGCAGGCTGGGAATCCCGGAGCTGGCGCTGCCGGTAAAGCTGCTGACGCTTCTAAGCCGAAGTGTAAGCCTTACGCCGATAAGCTTGATAGCCACGGGAAACTCAGCCGGAAGAACGTGAACGCCGGAGGAAACTCGGACTCTGCATGTTTTGCGGAGGTAGTGGTCATACTGCGGAGGACTGTAAAAAGCGTCCGCAGGAGGCTCAGGCGAAAGCCGCTTCTACCGAGTCCTCGACCGGTCAATCTGGTCAGGCGTCGAACTCTCAGGGCGACAAGTCCTCCGAGTCAAAAAAATAGACAGCAGCTCGGAATCCTCCACTCCCGGTCCGAGTTGCGTTGACTCCGGGGAGCTTCCTGAGGTTCGTCTCAACGCGTCCACTCTTTCTACTAATGCCCTTTATGTCGATCTTGAATCCTCCCTCGTCCGGTCCAATATCTCTGTTCCGGACGAATGTTCAACCATTCCTCCGTCTTGTATATCATCGCTTGCCGCGGGATTCAACTCCCGCTTACGGACTCTCATTGACTCCAGATCGTCTCATTGTTTTTTGTCTATGATTATCTGCGAATTATATGGTTTTGTCCCGTACGCGGTCCTCCGGTTAAGCTCCGGTATCTCGACGGCTCCTCTTCTATCATTAACCGGAAGCTTCGGCTACTCATCCGGTTCCCTTCCGGCGATGTCCACCTCCAGGACTTCTTCGTTACCCGTCTCGATTCTCCTTGCGACTTGGTTCTGGGATACAATTGGCTTCACCGCTTTAATCCGTTGATTAACTGGTCGGACGCCACTATCACTTTCCGAACCAACACCTCTGGTCTATCCTTGTCGACACCACCGGCTACTATGCCGGTTCCCACTTCGGTTGCTCCGGTTACGGACGAGGCGCCTTCGGTTTCGGTTTATCCGACTGACGCGCCTACACCGATGGTAACGACTTCGCCGGTCCCGGTCCTTTGATGGACACTTCCGGTCCTTCTATGGACACTCCTGAGGCCTTTGCGCCTCGACCGTTCATTACCGCTCCACCCGTGTCGCTGGTTTCTGCCGCGGCTTACCGCGCCATATTCGAGACAAGGATACTGTCCAGTATACCTTGCGTGCGACTCCGTCCGAAGAAGCGACAGCTCGTGCCGCTTCAACCGGTCAACCGGACACATCCGGTTTGCCTCCGGAATATCATGACTTCACTGACGTATTCTCTGAGCAGGAAGCTTATAATCTTCCCCCTCATCGAGAGTTTGATCTCAAATCGAAACTGCGGAAGGCGAACTTCCTCCGGTCGGACATGTCTATTCCCTTTCCCAAGCTGAGTTAGCCGCTCTTGAGACTTTATTGACAAGAATTTAAAGTCGGGTTTTATATACCCTTCTCGTTCAAGTCATGGAGCTCCAATCCTTTTCGCCAAAAAAAGACGGCTCTCTCCGGCTTTGCGTCGATTACCGGGGACTTAACCGGATCACTAAGAAAGATCGGTATCCGCTTCCACTCATCGCGGATCTCCTCGACGCGCCTGGAAAGGCACGCATTTACACCAAACTCGATCTCCGACATGCCTATCATCTTCTCCGGATCGCTCCCGGTGACGAACCGAAAACTGCTTTTCGCACTCGCTATGGCTCGTACCAGTTCCGGGTCGTCCCGGAAGGCCTCACCAACGCGCCGGCCGCTTTTCAGCGCTTCTTGAACACCATCTTCGCCGATTTATTGGACGTGAACGTCATCGTATACTTGGATGATATCCTCGTGTACTCTGACGATCCGGCTAATCACACGGCTCATGTTCGTGAAGTACTCCGCCGGTTGCGTGAGGCTGGCCTTTACTGCAAACTTCCAAAATGCGAATTCAGTATCACCACGTGCGAGTATCTTGGCTACATCCTTTCGCCGGACGGCTTCCGGATGTCTCCGGAGAAGATTGCGGCTGTCGTGGACTGGCCGTTACCTCGGAAAGTTAAAGATATTCAATCTTTCCTTGGTTTCTGTAACTTTTATCGCCGGTTCATATGGAATTATTCAGATATCACCATTCCGCTCACCCGGCTCACCCGGTCGACCGTCCAGTGGGTCTGGTCGGCCGAATGTCAAACGGCCTTCGACACGCTCAAACGAGCATTTACGGAAGCCCCAGTTTTGCATCACTGGGTCCCCGGTCGGCAGATCACTGTCGAGACCGACGCTTCCGACTACGCCATCGCCTCGATCCTCTCAATCGTTGGCGACGATGGCGAAATACACCCGGTTGCGTTCCGGTCCCGGTCCCTCGGGCCATCGGAACTCAACTACGACACGCACGACAAGGAACTCTTGGCGATCTTCGATGCCTTTACTCAATGGCGTCATTACCTTGAAGGATCTGCCTTACCGGTCGACGTTGTCACGGACCACAAGAACCTGGAATACTTGCGACGACTAAGGTACTTACCCGTCGCCAAGTCCGGTGGTCCGAGTACCTTTGCCATTTCAATATGGTCATCCGGTTCCGACCGGGTAAGCTCGGAGGTAAACCCGACGCGTTAACTAGACGATGGGACGTCTACCCTAAAGAGGGGGATAGGACCTATGGTCGGTTGAATCCTCAAAATTTTCGGCCGATTTTTACCCAAGATCAACTTTCCGCGTCACTCCGAGCCTCTCTTCTCGAGGAAATCGTTCTTCGAGCCACCGTCGTTATGGATGTTAAGCAGCTTCACGCCGACATCAAGTCACACATTACCGACGATCCGGCGGTGTAGCCGGCACTACTGCCGCTTCATCCGGTCAACCTTCGTGCTGGACTATCGACTCTTCCGGATGCTCCGGTACGACGAGCGCATTTGGGTTCCTATTGTTACCGGTAACGCTCCGGAAGCATTGCGAGTACGTGTTCTTCAACATATGCATGATCACATACTGTCCGGTCATTTCGGGCAGAACCGCACCCTAGCCCTCGTCCGACGAGAGTACACTTGGCCGGAACTCCGGACGTTCGTCCGGAAGTACTGCAAGTCATGTATTGTCTGCAAGCGCAACAAGGCTCCTCGGCATCGGCCTTATGGTCTGCTGAAGCCTCTTCCGATTCCTCTTCGTCCTTGGCATTCGATATCCATGGACTTCATTGAACAACTTCCCCTTTCCGGCGAGTTTGATTGCATTCTCGTTATTTGTGATCGTTCTTCCAAGCAGGTCATCCTTATCCCCTGCGACGTTCATATTACCTCGGCCGGTCTCGCCCGGCTCTTCCTCCTTCACGTTTTCTCCAAACACGGTGTTCCCGGTCACGTAACATGCGACCGGGGTACGGAATTCATCTCGGCTTTCTTCCGGTCCCTCGCCGAACTCCTCAGTATGGAAATGCACTATACGTCCGGTTATCATCCTTCGGCCGACGGCCAAACCGAACGCATGAACCAGACTGTCGAGCAGTACATTCGGATCTTTTGTTCGTACCAACAGGACGACTGGGACAAGCTCTTGCCTTTGGCTGAGTTTGCTCTCAACAACGCTCCGAATGCTTCTACCGTATTTCGCCTTTCTACGCGAACAAGGGATACAATCCGGCAATTACGGTCCATCCGGAACGTGATGTCGCCAACACTTATGCCAAAGATTTTGCGGTCGATTTACAAGATCTCCACCAGTTCCTTCGTGAACAGATCGCGTTTGCGCGCGACCGGTACAAGGAGACGGCCGACCGGATCCGGTCTCCGGATCCGGGTATCTCTGTTGGTGATCAAGTTTTCGTTTCGACCAAATTCATCAACACTACTCGACCGACAAAGAAGTTCACCGAAACTTTCCTTGGTCCGTACGAAGTCATCGGAAAACCATCAGCTGCGTCTTACCAGGTGCGATTACCTAAATCGCTTCCCAAGTTCATCCGGTTTTCCATGTTTCTCAACTCGAGCCCCATTTTCCGAACCCATTCCCCGGTCGTGAGGAACCGCCTCCGGCTGCCGTGGAAATCATCGACGGTGACGAACACTTCGAGATCAAACAGATTGTTGACTCGAAGCTCGACCGACGTTACCGGACGAAACTCCGGTACCTTGTCGAGTGGCTCGGGTACGAAAATACCGATGAACAATTCAGCTGGGTTAGTGCGGACGACATTGACGCGGCCGAACACATCGATAACTTCCACCGACGTTTTCCGAACAAACCCGGTCCGGATCATTAAAACTCACTCAAGATTCACACTATATGAGTCATCCGGACTCGGCCGGTTTTATTTCGCATTCTATATACATTATACAATTACTAAAGAGTTCCAAGAAAGATATCTATTATACATTTACGAGTCCGGCGCCTTTCCATCTCCATCCTTGGCTTCCGGCTCCTCATCCGGTTCCTTTTCCTTCCCTTTCTCCTCGGCCGGCATTTCATCGTCCGAGTCGAGGATCTCGATTACCAATTTTCCCTCGTCGTTCTTGTGCGTGGTAATCCTCAACTCTTTCAACTGATCCTCCGACAATTCTACATTGGCTGGTGGCATGCGAAGCTCGACCGGTTCAGGTTTCGGTTCCACCACCACTGCCCCATCGGCCTCGGTTGTCACTGGCTGCGCTTGTTGATCGACCGGTGCGGCCTCGATGACCGGCTGCGCCAGCAACCTCGGTGGGACCTCCACGATCTTGTATTGCTGCCGGTTGACGTCAACCGGGACCTCCTCCACCTTGACCGGTTTCTCGACCGGTTTTGCGTTTGCGTTCGGGTCCCCCGATGGACCGGCCACGTCCTCAATCTCCATCTCTTCGGGGTCTTCTCCTTCTCCTCGACCGACAAACCGGATGGACCGGCTACCCCTTCGACGTCCGAAAGTGGCGAGTCGGTCATCCGAAGACCGGCAGGCCACTCCGTCTGAATTACGGTCTCCCGCGAGACCGACCGGTCGCGTTCCGGTACGTCCGAATCAACGTCCATCTCATCCTCAACTATTTTCCTCTTCAACCGGCGTCTCTTCCGGCTCGGTCCTGCCTCCCGGTCGTCGTCCGAACCATTCCCTTTCACTTTACGTTTCGCGCCGGACTTCTTCGCGACGAAATCCTCAAATCCATTCGGATCCGGATTTTCCCCAGCAGGAGGGTAATACTCCAATTGCTGACGCAAAAAGGCCAACGCATTCGGCATGGCCTCGGGATATGCATGCTGGAAAAGTTCCAGCAGCGTGGCGACTCCCTCGTGCACAAACCAGGCAGCAGCCTCAATCTCCACTTCTTGCCTCACTTGGTGGCGCGTGAGGCTTTCCAACCGGATGACCCGATCGCGCAATTCGTCGATTCTCGTCGTCGGACGCTCATACCCATCATTTGCTCGATGGGCAGAGCGACCGGACCGACGATGGGCGACCCGGGACCCCGACCGAACACGGCCGGTAGTCCGGTCGCCCCTCGACCGACGTTCCTTCGCCTTTCTCGCTTCCCGACGTTTGTTGGTCCTACGCTCCTGCCCCGTGTTCGTGCAACGAAGCTTTTTCTTCCGGCACCGTCTGCACGACCGGTGTGGCGGATCGGCTTCGCACCGGAGCTGGTGCTTCTCGCACTCCTCGCAGGCTAAATCAAAACAAAATCAGTACCGGTCGACAACCGGTCACTGCGACGCACCTTCCCGATTCTCATCCTCCGAATATACCGCCATGCGGTCTCTCTCGCTCGAGTCTTCCGACACCGGGTCATTTTCATCTCCGACCGGTCCGGATGGGGTTGGCGACCGGTTGGTATCGACCGGGTCCGGGGTCAACTCCCGGGCGAAACGTGGATGGGCTGCGTCGAGGGCCTCCATCTCGCTCAAGGCTTGAGCAAGTTCTGCAGCCAAGACCTCGGCAGACCGAATTTTCTCCTTCTCGGCCGCGAGGTTGGCCGCCACCCGGCTCATCACTTCCTCCCGGCGCTGTTCAAGCGCCTTGCGCGCCCTTTCGTCGCGCTCGAGCTCCTCGGCTTCCTCCTGTGCCTGCGTCATCTTCCCTTTTCCCTTGTCTTTTCCGCTGCCTCCCCCGGCACCTTCTTCCCCGGGCCGCCTCTCATCTCCACCATATCCTCCGTTGCCTCGTTCCCGTGCGATCCGAGGTTGGTGGCGGCGGCGTCCATGGTTGTGTCGGGTGAGATGGTGGTGGTAAGAGAGAAGATGAAAATTTTCACTTACGGCATGATCGATCAATTGCATAAGCGATCGATTTTCGGGCCGCCGGGCTGGCGGCCCGTCACGCTGTCTTTTTTCACGTCACTCAGGCGACAAAATTTTACCCATATTCTTTTTTCACATTTCCTTCATCCACCATTCAGAATTCCACCGCATTACGCAACCGGTCTTCGACCGGTATCTTGGTGTTCCTCAGGGCGAGGAACCCAAGAGGGGGATACTGTTATATCCGTGCACACACAACCCGGCCCTCGGCCGGTATTCTTCCCTTTGGCCGGACTCGACCGGCCATCCTTCCGGACTTCCGGCAACCGGTCGAACCGGTTGCCGCTCGGAACGGGTTTTTACGCAATGAAGGATTACTGAGCGTTTCCCGTTTATCCGTATGTCCATACGATTCCAACTTCCAGTTTTAGATGTCGCTTTGTCCAACTCGAACTTCTATCTCCTAATTTGGACTTTGCTTTGATACTACTACTTATAGTAGTGACACGTATGTCTACGTATTTAAGCCCTATGTACTATGCTGTATTCTTCAGTTTGATAATTAACGTGCTTAGCCTCATATCCTCTGCTTGGCTCCTTGAGTCCTCTCGTCCGGACTTCATCCGGACGTCTACCCCTTATCCTCTCTGCTCAATTGGCCAGATAGTAACGCTCACCCTATACACCTCTTTTGTGGTGCTTGCGTCTTCCCTAGGCCGACCGGTCATCTTGTTATTATCCGGTACTTTCTTCCGGTAACCGGTTTCCGAACGACCGGCCAGCATCCGGTCATCCGACCTCGACTCGGGATATAACACAGAGGGTGATCCTGACTATCATTTAGTATCGCACTAATTTTCTTTGCAAAACCGGCCTACCGAATTCATATTCCTTTTCTTTTTGGGAGCGGCAGCCACCACCACCTCGGGCTCCTGTTTGCATGTGCAGAAATCCACACTCACAATTGACCTCCCCAGTCGGCTGATCAAAATCAGATGCCTTCCATCAGGCCTTGGGCACGGTTGCCCGTCGTGCCCCAGATGTACGCGAAGCCCGAGGTCGTGCAACGAGATGGACACGAGATCTTGAGTGTTCGTCCAGTCCTGCAATGAAAGTCGTCAATGTGGGGTCCCGCTACCCTAAGAATGCCACAAACTTCGAGGTGATGAGTGGGGAGGCGAGAGTGCTCGCGTACCACGCAGTCGCGGCATAACCTCGAGCCGGACTCGCACGAGGTGCACCAGAAGTGCGCATCAGACCGCCCACAAGCGCAAGGCACGTCTGATGGCACCTGAACACCCTGAATGAGCACCGGCTGATAAGAACATGGAAAGGAAAACTATAGCACTCAAGAGACATACCTCTGCCACATATTCTGCAACAATGGTGTCCCAAATGTGAGGTTTGTGAGGTGGCATGGTGTACCTCTCTCGTTCGGGAGGGTAATGTATGGGTGAACACGTACAAAATGCGGATAACAGCGTGCTCCACTAGGCAAGAGATATCTGGACACGACCGCTCACAACAGATGGTCCCAGCTCCGAGATAGTCCCAGCTCCGAGGACCGAGATATCACAAGTCACTTATACCGAGATTCAAGGCTTGAGAGGAGACGGGGTTGAGAGTTCAAAGAAAGACCGGGAGAGAGAGTAAAGAGTGGCGTGTGACCGGATGTGACAAGACGCGTCAAGAATTGGCCAACGTGCCCAATTCTTGACGCGTCTTGTCACATCCGGTCACACGCAACGGCATCATGATCAACAAGCGATATCACTTATCATTCACGCGCCTCGGTACATGCGTTCCCAGCGTCCTAATATCCACGGAGTTCTATGAGCCAGGTAGGTGAAGCCTGCAGAAAAAACAGTGCTGAAGTTGCCTTTGTGCTCAGGCCTGGGTAGGAACTGTGTTTGAGGGATTAGCGCGGGTAAGACGAACATACGGGGGGAAAGGTCAGCATGAATCAAGGCATGAATATCTATTTATGATTCATCACAAAATGAGGGAATCATTGATTAGTAGTGTATCACGAACGACTTGTACTGTATCACGAACGACTTGTACTGGATCACGAACAACGCGCTAAAACACTGGTGGTCCCTTGCTGGTGTAGAACCGATCACGAACAAACGAAATGGCAGAGTCCAGTGCGACTGGCGACCCATGTACACCTGCCCCTCCTACGACCCCCACACCTACAGCTCGCGCTGCGCATGCTATTGCGCAAGCTAAGTATCGTGCAAAGTGATTTCTCAATGAGAATCTTAATTCGTGAAATTGACAATATATTTTAGAAATGCAGACACTGAGAAAGACAAGGCCAGACTGCGCATGAGAAAGTGAGAGAGGGTCTTCTATTTCCCCACTCACCCACTAATCTCTCCACAGGTTGCGCGAGGAACGCAAACGGGGCTCGGAGGCCCAAAACTCGAGGGACGAAACATATGGAGAGTTCATGGTGCGTGAGTGCCACGAATTGCGAGCGACGTGCGTCTTCCTCCTGCCCCGCCATTCCCCCCTTGATTTGTTGTTGCTGTTCTGCCAGGTTCGATTTCTGTGAATTCCGGGAGTTCTGCAATAAAGTCAAGGCCGTGCACCTATATGTTAATTTTCAGGACCCAGAGGAAGTTATGGAGCTGGACCAATTCTTGCGTGGCAACCCATGCATCGAGAATCTGCCAGAATACGATGACGACCACATTGAGTATCTTTATCGGCGGCAAGAGCGTTACCCAGAATGGAGGGAAGAACTGGCTGACTATCGCGATATCGTGGCTGAAAACTCTCCAGAGGAATTAGATCGACTCCAGCTGGAAGCTCGGGCGAAGCTACCAAGCCGTTGTATTATTCTTGCGAGGGGGGGGTTTTGATATATTTGTCATACATATCCTGCTCAATACCAAACGCGTTGTCTGTCCGTAATGTTTTTATTGACTCTGAGGACTGTACAGAGCATAGCGTGTATTTTAGTTACGGCGAAAGATGGGGAGGCGTCGCCGAATGCGGGGCGCAGTGGGGATGCGCCGGGGAGGTCGAAAGGCGACACGGCCCATATGTCTGACACCACGAGGAGGGCAGCGCGACTGGCGGCAGCGGCGGCGCGGATTGTCCCATCCACCTCCGTTGCCCCAGCCACCAATGTTCCCCCACCCAGTGGTGTTACCCCACCCATTGTATCCACCGCCATCCGGGATTGCAGCGTCATCCTCATCCGAATGGGTGTCGCTTGGAGGGGTGGGAATAGATCCCCAGGTGCCAGTAGACCAGGTGAAGAGCATAGGGAGGGGGTCGAGCCACGCCGCCAGGTACTCATCGGTGGAGAGGCTCGCCACTATAATCAGGTTAAGTAGACTTCAGACAGGAAGAGAAACAATACATACCTGCCTCGGCAACAATGGCGTCTACATCAGCCTTCTGATCTATCATGGCGACTCGGCGCAAATAAATTGCATGCGCACAAGCTGGAAAACAAAACAAGTCAGAAAGAGTGCACTATAAGGAATGTAAAGAACGCACCCAGCTGCCCAATTAGTCTGCACGTGTCACGCAGAAATTGGGAGCTGCGAGCTGCGCGGTCGGGATGTGCGGGGGAGCGGGGATATTGGACGACAAAGAGGTCTTGCAGCTTGTGCGCCTCTGTCCATGATTCCGCGAGAGGGAGGTAGTGCGGCACGCGAGATGGACTGCAGTGGGGAAGCGTGAATTCAGAGCATTCGTGGGCGGTCACCGGACGCCCATCCAGGAGGCGCGGTTCAGGGATAACCAGATCGGGTCTGTGGTGGTGCAACCAAAGTAGAACCGTGGCTTGTGAGACAGAGCGCCAGCCCACGTGGGAGACGGTGGGCCAACGAACAACGGTGGCCTCTATGGGGGAGAAAACAGTGACTTGCGTCGAGAGTGGGCCTGCGGAGGACATTGTGGATTTCGAGAAAGGCAAGTCTCTGTGCACGTGAGATCAGCAAATTGCCTTTTGTGGCCGCCACACACCTTCACGCTCGTCTCCAGCCACGAAAATTGACCTCAGCATGCAGACTTTGCGCCCGACCAACATGAACGTCAGGGAGATGATCCCCGACATCTTCAATCCGCGCCATGATCCCGCTTTCTGGTGCGTCCCCCCAACACACGATGCTCCGAGCGAAAATCATGGGGGCGGATATCCAATGTATCTGGTCACCCAGGGTCGTCAGGTTGGGATATGGCACAACTGGTGGGTTTTTGTAACATGCTATGACTTTGCTGAGACACGGGCAGGACTGTGGCGAAGACGATGGTCGAGGGATACCCTCAGAGCGCATTTCGTGGCCACCACACCGTCGAGGGGTGTACTCGTGAATGGCAGATTCACTGCGGTCTCGGAGTTCATCCACACCCCGTGGATCCAAGTCTGCAGTCCCCACCTCCGGGAACACAAACGCCAGCGCGTGCGAGGGCTCGGCCGGTGGACCCTGAGCTGCAGGCGCTATTGTAAGTGTGCTATGAGGTATGAAATTATGTTGACAGTCAGCAGGCAGGCACATTGCATGCCAGTTCTACCAGGAACGGCAACGCTCGTGGGCTGTGACAGAGATTCTCTGTCCACTGCATCGACGGGCTCGAGCATTACAGTGACAACTTGGGTGGAAGTACCTGCCGCGACGCGCTACTTGGCGTTATGGAAGGGAAGGGTGGTTTATTCTGACCGGTATGTCTACCTTCCAGGAGTTGCATGCACTGACTGATCTCGAAAAGGCTGGAGGCCAAGGCCGCGTTCATGCTTGCAGAGCGTGATGGGGCAGCACCCAGTATCTTGGCGACCACGGATTATGACGAAGCACAGGCATTCTCGGTCGGGATTTATTGGATAGAGGATTAATTCGTTTTACTGTACAAATGCTTGAGTACCGAATGTGTGATCATCTGTGACAAGTGTTTTAGGGTACCCGACAAGGAGACCAACAACCTACCACGTGAAACATTTTTGTTGTGCGCGCCATACCCCACGATGGCAGAAATACAGACCAGCACGCCGCCGGGCACTCCACCGACGCGCTTCTCAGTCCCTCCTGCTGAGCTCATGCCTCCGCCTCCTCCGCGCGATCCTACACCTCCTCTGCGCGACCCTACCCCTCCTGCGCCGCCGACGATCGTTAAATCTGGGAAAGGAAAGATAAAGCCTCGTCGACACAAGAAAGGGGAAGAAAAACAAGCACCTGGAAAAGAATCCTGGGTCCATGGCACGAAATTGGTGTTCTTTGAGCGCCGTAAGGCCGAATATCTTCAGGTGGCGGAGATGACAGCTTCGGGAGACAAGGGCACCATGTCTCTTTTCTATACCAAGATGACGCGGCTCTATCTCCTGAAGTATGGCTATAACTTGGCGGACGACGAGGATCTGGCAGTGGATGTGGAAGATCCAGCCGACGAAGAGGCGAATATGGTGGTAAATGAGAGAACATCCGACAAGACCGACACGCGCGCGCAGTACTTCAAAACTACGAGGGCGGTGAGTTATTGACTCAGGCCAGAAGGAAATAAAGCTGATTGCGCACCAGAGGATCGGCGAATGGTATCGCCGCAAGTACAGTAGCCTCCTCAAAAGTGACAAGGCTGCATTCCAAGAATTGTTCACAGGTGTTCTCGACGGTGCCCCACCAAAGCCCCAGCGCGGGCAGCTGCTGCACTTTTACTCGCGCAAATGCTTCGAGACACGGGTGAAGCCGCGATATCTCGAGCGAATGGAAAGCATCAAAAGGCGGGCCGTGTACACCGGAGAAAAGGTTCCAGCAGCTTTGGCATTGCAAAACACGGTGACGAAGGAGGTTTGGGACGATGAGACCCCGGCATTCCAGCAGGAGATGAAACTGAACTGGGAGCAGGAGTACCAAGCGGCCGTCAAAGGCTGGAAGGCGTCTTTGTCCGACAGTCCAACGAGAACAGCAGAGGAGCTCGCGACGTGAGTGTTTTTTTGGAGCCGTGGAAGCAGAGAACTGATGGAAGCATAGCTCTTTGGAGAATGCCGCATACTATCTTCAGCCTTTCGTCGATGCCATCCAGGAGCGCTTCAAGATGAGCGTAGCACTGTTGCTGTGTGGCCCGATCGGGAAACGAGGAGGTGTTATTGGGATGCAAAGGTAGATTTACGGCACTTACGTGTGACGCACTGAATTTATTCACTTCAAGTGTACACGCTGGGGAAACCAAAGGATTGGCGCCGCTGTCATGGCCACAGTGGGACAGAATGGGATTTCAAGAGGTTGAAACAAAAATGGTCGAGTTTGCAAAAGAGTGCTACTGTGAGTAAGCAATACTACATAGACGCTACGGTACTAAAGAAACTACACAGCGGAAGCAGAATGTAGAGCCCGTGCCGTAAACAATCTGACCACACCCATCGCCTCAGGGTCAAATAGCGAAAGCGCAAGCGCTGGTGGAAGCACTGGGGAGCACGGACGGGCAACGGTGGAGGGAGACGGTGCTCAAGGGGGAGGTGCGAATGAATGCGGGAATGTGCGTCCCAGACTGGCTGCAGGTGGTGCCATCACGGGTGGTGGGAGCGCTGGGGGTGCTTCCGAGAATGGCGCCTATCGCATCAGCGGGGGTGGTGGGGGGGCAGCTGACGAGGGCGCGAACGGGGACAGTGGGGGCGATGGGGGTGGCGGGGGCGGAGAAGGGGCGGCTGACAACAGCACGAGCGGGGACGGCGGGGGCAGCGCAGCTGACGAGGGCGGGGGTGGGGATGGCGGGGACGGTGCGGGTGGGAATGGAAGCGACGATGGCGGGGGCGGTGGTGGGCCCAGCCCCGAGACCGTGCTGCAACAGTACATCGACCGGCTATGGAGGCGCGACAACCGAGCGGAGTGGACGGGGGAGCTCGCCCGTGCACACACAGCATTCGCACGGGGGAGGACATGGGGAGCGAATTGGGCGCACTGCGTCTCGGGGTTCTTCGATTTCGAGTCAGCGCATGGCTACAGCGAGGGAAACGCGCAGATAAGCACGACCCATCGCCTGTGGGTCGTGAGCGATTGGCTGGCCCGATCACGACAATGGGACCGGCAGATGGCGCTTGATTTCCTGGGTGCGGAGGAGGAGGAGGGGACGTGGGTGGGGAATTGGTGGAAGTGGTGGGTGTCGCTCCAGCCGGCGGAGCGTGTGTACCATGAGAGGAGGCTGGAGCAGCCGAGCAGTGCGAGCTGGGATGTGCTGGCACAGTTGCACGGTAAGAACGGCTTGCTCCAGGTGATGGTGACGCTGCTCTGGTGGGGGGACCTTGTCGGGGACGCAGAGGATGCCTGCCGATATGTGGAGTGGACCAAGGCGGTGGATGACGTGGCATGGACCTTGAAAGAGCTCGAGAACTCTGGGTTCATAGAGGGGTGAGTATATCTTCCGCTGGAGACGTAAAAACACTCACATATGGAAACCAGGGGTAAGAGCGGAATTAAAAGAAAACGGGTGCGAGCCAGAGCAGAAGCAGAGGCTGCAGCCGCCGAAGGGTGAGGAATCTCACATCACGGAGGTAAGCAGCACACTAATGACCTCAGGGGTGCACCCACGAAGAAAGTGTGCCAGAGCGCGCGGCAGGAAAAAGTGGCAGAAGAGACTGAGCGACAGACGAGATCTCGGTATGTCGTATTGGCCCCGAAAGAAGAAGCCGACTGAGTTGTTGTTCACAGGACGCAGGGTGGCACGGGGAAAGGAAAGGAGAAAGAAAAGGCTCCTGGAAGACGTAAGGGGAGGGTTTAGGAGGAGAAAAGGTCGGTGTGACTTGCCCGAGTGAATCAGGCTTGTAGCACTTGAAATCGGTTGGGAAAGGTCGGCAGAACTTCGGTTGGGTTGGGGGAGACGGAAGGCGTGAGGTATTTACAGTAGGGAGATGGTTTGAATGAGAAAAAGTGGAAGGGAAACGAAGGAAAGAGCAAATTAGGCAAATGATGCCAAAACGGCGGTCTCTAAGTCCACGGAGTCACGTGAGCCTGCCGCACCGGCCAGATTGTTTGGCAACGCCATCAGCAACAATCTATTTCACTCCGCTGGCGTCGTTTGTGCTTGGGGTGGTGGCGAGGATTCGTGGCACAGGAGTTGGATGGCTAGGATATTAGATAAATACATGCAACGTGTATGATTTCTGGGAGAATAGCATTGAGTATATCTCCGGATAGGTATCTGCGCATGCGGAAGGAGGAAAGAAGGAAAGAAAATAAGGGAGAAAGGGAGCTTAAGGTCCAACCAAAATATCAAATATTGGTTTTTACTGTGGGCAGGCGAGCGGTGCTATGATGGTGCTGCACAGCCACAGCCGACAAGCGGGAACCCGCCAAGCGACGGGCGGGATAATAATAGAAGGCATCAATCTCTAAATGAAGCGAACCGCCGGCAGCGAGATCCATCATCCATCAAAATAAAAACCATCCCGATCCCATCAAAAAAAGCAACAGGAACCTAAATTGGGGAGGTGTAGCGAGAACCATCAGCCCATCAAAAAAAAAGAACTGGAGGCCATTTTGGGAAGCCCAAAATGGATATTTCTGGGCTTTTTTCAAGCGCAAAAACCAAAATTTCGCCCAGCCCGCCGTATATGGGAAGGCCTGACCTTTCACAGGCACATTGCATTGTAGGGGTATCTTACTGGCCAGTGGGACATTGGCCACATTGAAATATTGCACGTTGTATCCACTGGCTACATTGCAATAATGGTACAGTCTCTACATGTCGTTCAGTGCTGGGGCTGCTACAAGTTTGGGCACACTCGCGCCCGTTGCAGTGTTACTGCAGCTCGGTGCGGGGGGTGTAACAAGGAGGTGCACGGTGTCGTATGCGCGGAGATACCATCTTGCATTAACTGCGAAGGGACTCACCACTCAGACAGCCTGGCGTGCCTAGCTCGTAAACGCATCGCTGAACACCTGCGCCTTCGGGCCAACGAGATCTGTAGATCCCTCGACGCACAGTCCCGGTATGCCCAACCCTCCCCCCAGCCCGTGTCTCCCCTCTCTCCCATCTCCCCCTCCTTTGGTCTCGCTTGTTTCCCTTCACTCCCCACCCCCTTGGCGCTGCGGCTACCCGAAAGCATTTGATGCTTCGGATAGTCCAAAGCAATACCTGGAGGTCGCCGAATCCATTAGAAATTCTTATGGGTGCGCACGACTTCGACATTCTCTGTCTCCAGGAACCTTGGGCGAAGGAAGTGACGGTGGGCGATCACCGGGGTTAATTTCTCATCACTCCCACATGCAACACCAGACACTGTGCATCGATCTATTTCAAAGAACTTACTATCCCAGCCACCTCCATCTGCCCCCACCCCAACCTTTCCTCCTCCCCCGATCTACTCGTCGTCAACCTCATTTCCAATAACCGTACCATCTCCATTGTCAACCTATACAATGACTGCGAAACGCGTGCAGGGGTTGGGCTTCTCACGACAGTTCTCACTCGCCTTGGACGGAAAAGGGAGATCTTCCTTGTTATGGACTCCAACTCCCACCATGTCCTGTGGGACTCCGTGACGCAAACGCAGCTCCGCGACGAGGATTTTGACCTGCACGATGTTGTTACTGGCCACCCCCTCACCCTCGTTACCCCTCCCGACATCCCCACGCACCTACCCTCCAGTAACGTAATCGACCTCAGTTTTGCATCCCCTTCCCTCCTACGGAACATCCGCAATGTGGAGGTCAATTCCCGCCTCGGGCTCGGAAGCGACCACCTCCCAATAACCTACGAGCTGGATCTGGAAGCGACCAGGGTCGTGTCTAACCGCTACAACCCCGACAAAATGGACCTCAACAAGTTCCTGGCGGTACTTCGTCACGAACTTGGCCAGCCCATCACCAACATCTCCTCTCAGACGGACCTCAACGAGGCGACCGAAGCTTTATGCAATGCCCTCGTCCTCGCCCTCGGCACCTCTACCCCTGTACGCTGGCCATGCTCGCATTCCAAGAAATGGTGGTCGGTTGACCTCACCGTTTTCTTGTCGAATGTGCACCATGCTGAGCATTGGTTCCACCGGCATAGAACCCCTAGCACGAAGAGAGCTTGGCTCGACGCGCGCAAGGATTTCTACCGGGGAATCTCACAGGCTAAGGAACAGGCCTGGTGGACGTTTGTCCAGGACCTTGAACGCACGAGCGTGTACGAGGTCCTGGACCGGGTTCGCCTGCGTCCCCGCTTGGTCTTCCTGGCACTTGTCAACCTGGCAACAGGAGCATCGGCAGTGGACCACCTCTCCCGAGGGCGGCTGTTGGGGAAGGCGTGGTTTGGGGATTCAGCAGCGGAAGTGGAGACGGGCAGGACGACGGGGAGGGTTGGGGCGGGCCGTAGGGAGGAAGGCGAGGACGAAAACGATAACGAAAACAACAACAATAACAAAAGAAAAAACAAAAGATAAAGCAAAAACAATAACAACAACAAAAACAAAAACAAAGAAATGGGTGAAAGGGAGAACAACAGTGTAAGTAGTGATGAGGGCGAGCTGGAGGAAAAGATGCGAGAAGAGCGGGATATGTGGGAGCGGGGGAGAACGGAGGAGAGGACGAGGCTGGTGGAGAGTTTGGAGGTGGTGAATGAGCGGCCGCTGGCGGAAGTTACGGACGCTGAAGTCAACGCTGCAGTATGGTTGGGGGACCCTTGGAAGGCGCCAGACTCCCACGGTATCCAATCGGCTTCGTGCACTGCGCCTGGCCGGTGGTGGCCGACCGCGTACAGATGATCTTCAAGTCTTCCATCCGCCTCGGCCTCTATCCCTCCTGGCTCAAGGCCTCCAATGCAATCCCTACGCCAAAGCCGAAGAAGGACAAGATGAGTCCTAAAGCATACCGCCCCATTGAGCAGCACGCGGAAATCCTCGCTAAACCCCTCGAACGGCTCATGGCAAATCGGATCTCCTACGAAGCCGAGAAGCTGGGATTTCTGGATGAGGACCAGTTTGGTGCACGACCCGGCCATAGCACGCAACAGGCGGCGGACGCGTACATCCACCAGACGTGTTCTCAGCTGGATGAGGGAAAGGTGGTGTCGACCCTCTTCTTCGACCTGAAGGGCGCCTTCAACGGCATTAGCCATCGGGTGGTCGCTAAGGAGCTCGCGTCACTAGGCTTCTCGAGGACCATAATCCTTTGGGTCCTAGCATTCCTGGACGGACACCTCGTCACAGTCGTCATTGACGGAAAAAGAACAACAACCTTCCATATCACGAAGAAGGGAGCACCCCAGGGCTCTGCCCTGTCCGTCATCCTTTTCCTCCTCTGCATAAACCGCCTCCTCCGTCGTCTCGCGGCCCTCTGCACCATCCTAATCAGCGTGTCCTGGCTGAAAGGTTTCGTTGACGACGTTAACTTTTCGACGGCGAGCAGGTGCATCTTGGAGAACGTGTGGTGCTTGGAGAGAGCGGGGGAGGTGGCGAAAGAATGGGAGGATGAGGATGAAGCATGCTTCGAGGATGAGAAGACTGAGCTTCTCCATGTCTCCTAGGGCCGTGCAGATTACTCGTGGGTCTCGGTGCGCTTCGGCGGCAAGGTTATTGAGCCCGCGGACTCGGTGAAATGGGTTGGCCTTTGGCTGGATAAGAACCTTTCGGGATGCAAACATGTGGAGTCGCAGGCGGCATCTGTGGCGAGAGCGCTGAACGCGTCCATCGCAGTCATGCACTCGTCTTGGGGCCTCCGCCCTCTTCTTGTCCGGGACTTGGTATGCACCACTGTCTTTCCATGCGCCGATTACGGTGTGACCTCCTTCTTCCCCCTCTCCTCTACCGACCTTAAACCCCTGTGCAAACTAAACAAGTCAGTAGCGTGCTGCATCACCGGCAGTTTCCGCTCGGCAGCACAATCTGCCCTCGAGAAGGAAGCAGCTATCCTCCCCGCTCCTCTCCGCCTCGAACGCGATGCCCTCAACACAGTAGCATACTACCTCACCCTCCCACCTTCTCACCGCATCCACACCCTCCTCCGTGAAGCCATTACCTCCTCCCCGAAAAACCGTAAACTCGCATCAATACTCCACTTCATCGAGCGCGTCCCCGGGACAGTGTGGCCACCGACGGTACCAGCGCGCGGGGAACGTATCAGACACCGCCGCACGGTGTGCGAACCCCTCCCTGCGACTGAGCTGCTGGGACTTGACTCCTCCCTCGGGATGGAGCCCATCATACCGGCATATGCAGCACTGTGGCGCACCCCCCTCCCAGTCACCACCGTGATCCCTTCGAAAGAAAGCGCCCTCCAGGCGCTGGACATCGCGCTTACGGATGGTCGCCGGCGTCGGTCTACTTGGTACACCGACGGCTCCTTGCTGGAGGGGAAAGCGGGCGGTGCTGCGGTTAGAGTAGAGGATGGTAGGGAGCGTGAAAGGATTATAGTGCCGCTGGGCGATGGACAAGTGTGCGAGGGGGAAATGGAGGGTCTGTTGGGAGCGACGATGAGGGCGATCCGGGATGGGCACCATAACATTCTGTGCATTGCCGACTCACAAGCGGCCATTTGGGGCATTCTCTCAACGGCACCGCGCTCGGGGCAGTTCCGCGCTATCGCATACGACACTCTTGTCCGTGACGCCCTCCCCCTCTGCCCCCACCTCTCAATCCTGAACCTCTGGACGCCAGCCCACATCGGAACGGCGGGGAACGAGCTTGCGGACGCAGCGGCTAAAGAAGCGATGCTCCTGGATCCCGACCCCCACACGTTCGTCTCCCTCACCACCGTCAGGCGCCTGATCCACCTCCAGGTCCTGGAGGCTTGGAACACGTCATGGAAAACCTCCACGACTGGTGGATCCCTTCGCTACGTTGACAAGAGCCCTCCCTCCCTTGTTCCCCTCCCCCTCTACTCGTCCCGCTCTCTCCCCCGCAAAACCTCCTCCACCATCTCCCAACTGCATACAGGACCCAGCTTCCTGAATACTTACCGTTTCAAATCGGGCTTCATTGGATCTCCCTCCTGCGAGGCCTGTGGTGCACCACACGAGACGCGAGCCCACTTCCTCCTGGAGTGTCCCCGCTGGGAACCACTCCGACGACCCCTCCATGAGGCAGCTAGGCTGGCGGGCATCTTCGGCCCTCTCCACGTCTCGCCTCTTCTCTCCAACTCCAAGCTGCTTAAAGCCACAGCCAAATTCATCGATGATACGGACCGTTTTTCATGATTTCCCTCTCTCTTTCCTCTCTCATCATACCTACACTACTTTCTCTATAATTACTCGACGATAACCCACCTTTGCGAAGCTCCATCATCCAACGCACTTTACATATCCCTCCACCGCGTGTTTCCTCCTAGACCTCTCTTACCAACTTATTAATCTTTTCCTTACCATTTTAAATAACCTTAGACACACAACCCACCCAAAATCACTTACAGCACACTTAATGTACACACAGGGGGCAGGCAACGTGGCTTATTCTCAAATAAGCCAGCGTTGCTTGTACCAGGCTTGTACACGGCTTATTGGCGGCTTATGTGTGTCTTATGCCATAAGTACATCAGATTGCGATAAGATATGAATTGATTTGCCCGATTAGGAAGAGGGAGGTGACCGCTTGGTTACTCATTTGGCCAGGTCACCCAGTGAGGTCCAGCTTACCTAGAGGACATATATATATTCCCCTGCTTCTTCTGCAATTATTGCTCAATTTATTTCTGCTTGACAAGGAGTTGAGACTGAGTCTCAGTTAATTCTCACGCAGTTCTCGGGCCCCGGTCCGACTCCTTCCTTATTCGTGTTGGCAGGAAGTTGGCCCCAGTTTTGCCCATGTTCTTGTTGCCCATCATGTCAAAAGTGACTTACATTGGGCTTTCTTTTCCTTTTTCCCTCAACAAGTTGCTTGTCCTTGCTGTGCCTGCAAGGGTCTCGGCTGCCTGTCTGTCCTCTGGACCCAATATGGTTTGCATGAGACTCATCAAAGCATTAATACTCAAGGGCCCGTGAAGACACTGTCAGAGCTTTGGGAAACTTCATTACTGGGAGCAAGACTATTTGCGGGGTTCTGTGGGAGACATGGTATACCACTAGAGCCTGGTCTGCAAAAAACATGTCTATGACCATCCACTGGTACTGCCAATCGATGTCGCGCTACTTAGCCTATTTATCAGGGACATCTCGATAAATTTCCCTCATAAACCAAAACTTGAGAGAACCTGCAAGAAAAGAGGTGAGCAGGAGCAGGAGACATAAAACAAACAAATGGATAGCTCTAATATTTGTGGGAATATTATACAAGATTCAACCTGTTGATGGAGTGCTGTCAAATAAGACAAAAACATAGGAGACTACATACACAGAGAGAACCCCATAGAGTAGATATGCCAACAGCAGGCAGGCATTCCTCTGAGAGAGTGAAATTTCTGAAGTCATTTCTCTTCTGAGTGCTAGATGAAATATATTTACTTAGATTTGCCTCCGTAAAAGAGAATAAATGTATAGGAGCTGGCTATCTTTGTTGGACATGGATGGCAATCAACCTAATTGGTCTCCTTTGATTCCTCGACTTTAATTGATTACACGTCCTTGACGTTCTCACGAGATCAAGCCATCAGATCTTATCACCCGATAATCAAAAAAGCCATGCATAAGCTGCCAATAAGCCGCATACAAGCAACGCTGGCTTATTTCGAGATAAGCCACGCTGCATGCCCCCTGTGACAACTACCATAGTCTTACCGACTCCATGTAGTAATAAATATGACTCCATCATCATCATCATCATCATCATACGAGGTGACGAATTGGTTCAACATTTCACACGTCACACCCCCTGTCGAATTGAATGAAATTATACAGTACTTGGTAGCAAGCTGGCAACCGCAGGGAAATCGGCATCATCAGTTGGTTGTGGGCTCACAGCAACCACTTAATGACGTGTTCTAAGTTTTGCCCAATGGCGCCGATGGGTCACAGATGGCAGTGATGAGCCAAAGATGCCTGTGACATCACTTTGATTTCGACCAAATGCGGAAATCCGCACAATGGATTCAAAATCCATCCGCGTCCTTCCAGCAAACCGTACTTGGAGGCACCCCGGGGGTTTTCGCTATGGCCTTGGGAGGCCATAGCGTGACGTGACACCATTACGGTGGCCGTTACCCGCCAGCTTTGTTTAGCTAGGCTAAGCCAGCTGGCCATCAGTTCATCAAGAAGCTGGCTGGCCACTGGCCCATTGTTCTCGGAAACCTCTCGCATTCCCAACACACACCTAAAATAGGGATCTTCTAGGCCCGTTAAATGCGAGGTATAAAGGTGAGCTTTCCACGGTGATTTCACATGGCCAGAAAGTTGCTCTTTCACATGGACGGAAAGGGAAGTAGAATGAATTAATTTAATCACGGGTTTCAACCAGTTGAAAAGAACAACTTTCCACAGTGTTTTCAGACAGGTTGAAAGAACTTCATTTGCTAAAGAGTTAATGGATTTCTTTCAACCGGTTTGAAACTGACGTGGGAAGTTGATCTTTACCTCTTTAGGGAATGAAGTTCTTTCAACTCGTCTGAAAACGGTGTGGAAAGTTGATCTTTCACTGCTTGGGTAATGAATTTCTTTCAACCTGTCTAAAACTGACGTGGGAAGTTGATCTTTAACTCTTTGGGGAATGAAGTTCTTTCAACGTGTCTGAAAACGCGGTGAAAAGCTGATCTTTTCAACTCATTGAAATCCATGATTAAATTGATTCATTCTACTACACTTTTCGTCCACTTGAAAGGGCAACTTTCTGACCATCTGAAATCGCCGTGGAAAGCTCACCTTTATACCTCCCATTTAACGGGCCTGAAAGATTCCCATTTTAGGTGTGACATTCCTCTCTTTTGGGGGAACAGTATACTATTTTTTTTTCGGGCTTTGCCACCAAAATGTGACATTGTCACATCTGTGACTTTTCGTGTCTCGCGCGTCTCTTCACGCGTTGCTCGCATTTTTTGTGGCAAAATATAATAGAAACTCACGGAAAGGCCTTTGAGGCATCAAGAAAAAATAATTTTGAGTTGATATTGGCCCTGAGAGTCATCAAATTGAACATGGTTCAAAATAAAAGGCAAGTCTTATCAAAGTGCAGCAAAGGGCCAGGAAAATTCCTGAAGGATCCCAGATCAAATAAATATGGCTTAGAATGTGTTGTGGGCCATAGAACACGTTATAACCGTGTCGAGGACGAGCTGAGCACAAATTTGACCACGCAGTCACAAGGGTGACCACTGTGACATTGGTGGTGGCATCTGAGGGTTAGAGATGAAGAAGGACCTTTGACCTTGGCCATCTGAGAGCCCTGGGAGGCCCTATATTTGGACTCCTACCTGGTGTGCAGAGGTGGAGGTAGCTGGGGGACAATGGGCCGTAGGGCGCTGTTTATAAGTCCGGTTTGTAAACCGGTTTATAAACAGCGGATTATAAACCTGTTTATAAATGGTCGAGCTGAAAGTACCGGTTTTTAATTTACAGTACTAGTGGCAGTGCTTGGTACTGTCCAACCTCACCCAAATTGACCAGAAATCAGATGACCGCCAGTGGAAATAATGTCCAAAGAATGACCTCTAACATCAGTATGAAAGGTGTCCCTCGGATGATTCAGAACACGGCCAAACTGATTTAGACTGATTTGAATTCTGGGCATCGCTGAACCTAAGTTCAACTGCTGAGCCTTCCAGAGGCCGTACGAAGACCCAGGTCCGGAAGTTGGGTTACCTTCGCTCGCCCGGCGCAAAATTGAGGCGAAAAGCTGCCAAAACCCATCCAAAAGACTGTTTTTGGTTCTTTTACAGTAAGCGTTTATAAACACGTTTATAAACGCCCTGTTTACAAACCCGGAATTAAAAACTGTTTATAATGGTCCTGGGAATTATAAACAGCGCCCTAATGGGCCGGCATGTATTGATGGCATCACCAGAGAACCACTGATGGCGCCTTGATGCCATCGAAAATTGAAGTTGGCGGGTCCCGGCCACGCTACACCATGGAGGTCGTACAGGCCGTACTCTACCAAATGCCCCAGACATTCTGGTGCCTTCTGCGTCCATCATGTTTAAGCGAAACTCGCGTGGCACGGATCACCGGAACGTCTGGGTCCCGCCATCCACACCCTTGCGCCCAACGGCCACGGCATCCCCGCCACCCAATGGCAACATGGGCGCATCCTACCGCGGTTCGTACTCAAGTCGTCGCCTCGCACACGTCTAATCTTGAGTTCTGTGATTTTTGGTATGCCGGCGCGCGCGCAGCGCAGGGCTCCACGAGGGGGTGGAGGCTTGTTCTTATAGATCGAAATTCGTACGTGGTTCTCTTTTTTATCCTGCGATATTGGTGTACTTAATTATTATCTTGCGCTCAACGCACCAGTGTACATCCAAGCCACCATCCTCGCCTCACCCCGCACTCCCTCACCCTCTTGCGCGCAGTGCCCGAACGTGCGGACGGCGTGCTGTGTTTTGAGTATGCGATGTACGCGCTGGGGTCGCGCTTGCCCGTGCCGTTGGATATGTGGGAAACTCCTTGTTCCGCCACGAGCTCTACGACGATGATGCTTACACGTACATGTCCCCCAGCCCTCCAAGCCCTCCATGCACTGAACGTGCACGTCGTGCTCGGGGAGCGGGTTGACTAGGCTTCCGTCTTGCCCTGCTCCTTCTTTTGATTCCGTGTCCGCCTCCGACGCCAACGACAGCACCACGGTGAGGACGATGGCCGGGAGGGAGATTCGGGCTGATTTGCCAGTGGTAAGTCGGCTTTCGTTTCTTCTTTCTTTTCTCGACTGCATTCCGCGCCTGCTAGCCAAGGAGGCTCGAGCACTCTTGCGCGTCTCTGTCTTCTCTTGCTCGAGCACTAGCACTCTCTTGGGCGGGCGTACATACTCTGTCTTCCCTCCCTTCCCCTTACCCTCCCGCTTCCCAGTCAATCTCAATCCCCATAATCCCTTCTTCCCTCCCCGCTCTCGACGTACCTGCTCTCCATAGAATCCTATTCCCATTCCGCTCTTGCCTGTACCTCGTCCTTCTTTCTTTGCCCTCGTACTCGCCTCGCCTCGCCCCTCCTTCCTCTCAATCTCCCCACCTCCTGCCCGTACGCCTTCCCCATGATCCCCATCCCCTCCCTGTCACTGCTCCCTCATAATCCCTGTCTGGTCCCCGTCTCAATCTTCCCTTCTCGTCCTTTTTTTTTTTTTTTTTTTTTTCCTTTTTGGTCTATAAAAATCCGCTCCCCCTCGCTAACACACACCCCAGCTCCTCTGCACTACCCAACACCGCCCTCCTGCGTGCGCTCGACCCGCGCGTCGTCGATCCCGCGAGCGGGCTGGCGTGGGTGGGGCCGCTCCGCAGCTGTTCACAGACGAGGATCGGAACCCCCTGCTCGACGCCGCCCTCCCCGGACACGCCGTCCTGCACGCGCCGTGCTCGACCCGCACGCGCGAACTGGGGAGGGTGGGCCGCCTTCCGTAGCTGCTCACGCACGAGGGACGACGACTTCCGTCGCTGCGTGTGAAGGAGCGACGTCCCCGCCGCGCGCTCGCGCTCGACCCCGACTGAGCGAGTGGGCTGGCGCGAGCGGGCTGGGGAGAGTGGGGAGGGGGATGCAACTCGCGATTCCCTTTTCTTCTCCATACGGTTTTCCTCTCCATATGGCTTTTCCTCTCATATACGTGGTACGGCCGCTGACGTAGAGGGAACTGCGGGTCGACGAGAGGTACAGGAGAACGACTCCTCTCTCCTGCGCGCGCTCGACCCGCACGTCGTCGATCCCGAGAGCGGGTTGGGGAGAGTGGGGTGGGGAGTCGCCGAGGGGATCACGGATGAGGATCGGCGCAGGAAGAGTGCGCAGAGGATGGATGAGGATCGGCACGGGCGAATGAGGGAGGGCAGAAGGTCTGCACACCAGCACCCGCACCCACCGACACAACGGACAATGGCGAAGCACCGGGCGCACGGGACGGCGTATTCCTCCTCGTCGCCGCCCTCGCCGAGATCGAGCTCTGGGACGCTGCGTCTGGCTCGTCCTCGTCCCCCTCCTCCGATGACTTGGAGGCCGAGTCGCTCGCCCTCGACGACGTCTCCCCCTCCTCGCTCGTCCTCGACTCCTCATCCTCCCCCGCCTCCCCATCCCACTCGCTCGCTCACCCACGACTCCTCCTCCCCCACCTCCCCATCCCACTCGCCCGCCACCGAACTCGATAAACAGGCAGCGGCTGCAGACCCGTCTGTCAATGATGATGAGGACGTCACCCTTGTCATGGAAGGAACGCCCGTCCTCACCCCAGAAACGCATGAGGCTCCGTCTCTTGATGACGAGGAGGAGCCCACCCCCCAAACCAAGGAGGAGGAGACACCCTACCCGCACATCTTCGCCATCGGCGACGCAGCGGACGCGTTCGGCGCGCTGCCCGCGGGGCACAACGCGTGGGCGCAGGGGGAGGTCGCGGGGCGGAATGTCCTCCGACTGATCTCTCGCCACGGCGGGGATGGGATCGCGGGCGAGGGCTGCGAGGGGAAGAAAAGGGAGGAAGACGAGGAGCTAGAAACGTACACCCCCGGTCCGCCAGCGATCAAGGTGTCGCTTGGGTTGGTGAGTCTGTTTTTCCTACTTCTTTCTCTTGCCTCTTTTCTCGTTCTTCACCCCTTCCACATTCCACCTTCCACCTTGCGCCCTCTCTCTCCCTCTTCCTCCTCCTTCTTTCATTTTTACTTCCGCACGGGTCGGGTCGCTGACGCCTCCCCGTTGACACAGCAAAAAACAATCTCCCAAGTCAACGGCGCCGTCGGCGTCACCGTGAGCAAAGAGCGGGAGGGCCTGAACGCGGCGGCGATGTGGGGGGTGTTTGGGTGCGCTGTCGAAGACGCGGATGGGGAGGAGATGCTTAGATAGATGGTTTAGAAGGGTGGAAATAGAGGGCAGGGAGGGTCGAAGGTGTTTATTGCTAAATTAATCATACGAGACAATAGAGATATTACGCGAAGATAAATGTGTGTTAGACTGTATCTGGAGACATTTCTCTCTGAAAATATATGTACCGTCCAGGCTCGTCAGGCTGCACGCGTCCGATAAGGTCCACACAAGCAGGGTCTTCGGTATCCCGATCCACAGCGAACGTCGGTAGCTGGCCCGACCGATACATAACCTCCGCAATATCCTTCGGATGAGCGGCAGGCGCTTGAGGAGCATGGACACTCTAGACGCACCGTCCGCGGGAAGAATCAGGGTGAGCTAGGGTGAGCAATAGAGGCTTGTCGGGCGAATTGATAGCTGGACCGCTACGAGAGGGACGAGTTGCTCGTCCGAAAAGAGCGCACTCGAGGGATGCCGACGAGGCCCACAAAGCCGTCGACCAGCTGGGCGCGATCGTGATATCCCGACCGTCAATGGGCTTTGCATCGCGACGACCTCGGTGACCTCTCGATCGAGGAGAGGCTGCTGGGGAGCACGGACGGGCCATCAAGCAGAAAATATGCGCGCGCGACAAGCCAAGGAGCAGATCTTGGTGGTACGTCGGATTTGGAGCTGGGCAGCGTCGGTCTTTGAGGAGAATTTGCGCGAGGAGTGCAAGCTTGCTGCGCGTTAACAGTTTGCAGGAATGCCTTGGGTCATAGAGGGCCAGTTTGAGTGTTTCGTCATCTGAACCCCATTGGCCAGAAACGATACAGCGTGGATGAATCCTCGCCAACAACGAGGAGCAGCCACCGCGAGGTCTTTCTGGTGATGGAGAGGCTCGATGAGCATCGTGAGGCTATTCAAGGGGAGCTCAAACGTACCATCGGAGGAAAATCTGCGCGATTCGGAGAGGCGGAAGTGCAGGAACGTCTCGACCACCGTGAGGACATCGGAGACGCCGGGGGACCGGGTGCTATCGTTCATCGGAGTTTTCGCGTTGGTTTTGTGGGAGAGAGGATTCGTCGCGCCGTTCTTCTAGGTCTGGCAGTTCCGCCCAGGAGAATGTTGGGAGAATGGCTTGTCTCACATTCAGGAACGAAGTCAAGTCTCGCGCCGAATATTCCAGTAGATTGAGACTTCCTAGCACCAAATCTGCCCGAGGTTCGAATGCCAGAGCCGGTGCGTCCTCAAGTCCAAAAAGCAAAAGCTTTGAATGATTCGGAAAGGACAGATCACGATCACGTGGATAGCAAAGCAAAGCAAGCACAACACCGCCCGCGACTTGCCTGGGACTACTGTTAATGGGTCGGAGACGCTTTTCAAATAAGTAACTCATGAGCTGCCGATGGAAGACCGGGCCTTGGATCCACAATCGTATGAGATCGGAGCGAAAGGAAAGCGGGACCAACGAGAAGCGGCCCACTCGACCGAATTAGAACAGCGGCACTTCAAATCATGGGCGGCACATGCGCCTGCATTGGCGGCACTTCGCACATCATCAGCGGCTCATGGGCCGCCGTTGAATGGAAGAGGGGCACATCGGAACTTCTCGCCGAGAGATGGCACTGCGCGGAGAAAGGGACTTGATGTTGTCCCATGATTTCTTCAAAAACCACTGCAAACTGATAGGTAACTCTAAGTATATACTACGATGAAGTATGGACAGTTTAAATTTCCTGCACCTAGTGCATGTGGTTGATGAGTCCAGTCAGCCGGCGAAGAGTTTGAGAAGAACTTCTTCGTCGACGTTGTCCGGAATCGAAAGGGTACGATGAGATTCTCGAGATTCCAGGGTCCACCCGTTACAATAGAAATGACTGCGACTTTTCCCCTAGCTCCGATATTAGAACTGATCCCCAACTAAATTAAAGTACATGTACGAACGTCTTTCTTCAACATGAGTTTCGGCCTGCTCCTCCAAGGTCTTCCGTCGGTGTGTGTGAACTTGCACGGCGTGGATTGCACTCTATAAAAAAATGTGAATCAAGGACATTTAGCCTGCGGCAGCGAGAAAAGAGTTGAACCAGATATCCTGTTGCCCGTTGCTCCGCGGCCTCGCCCTCGAGCCTGCGAGTCTCCCGTTGAGCCTCCAGGACAGTGTCTCGGTGTTGAACATACTGTAGTATCACGACCAAAGGTTCAGGTGACGGGTGACAGGCGGTCGTGAACTGAACAATTTTGACCCAGGTGACGGTGACCTTGCAATTTTTGGGCCAAAATAGGCGAAAAAACATCAAAATTTTCGGTCCGCCATTCGCCGGACTACCGTATATGGGAATTTTCTCGTGATTGCCGAAGAATGAACACCAAGTTCAGCGAACATTTGAGGTGACGGGTGACAACCCGTGAACCTTTGGTCGTAATACTACAGTAGCCCAGAGGCTGTGCACCTCGGGCATCGGGCAACTCGGACATCCCCGTATGTTCCCCATTATTCTACTATGTTCCTTTCACAGACTCTTAGTGACTCAGTCCAGTAGTGACTCATACTGAGTCAAGTCTTATGTATTTAAGCAGCCATGTAACCTATGTAGAATCAATCAATTTATCGTGTCCTCAAATATTATTTGTGTGTCTCAGAGAACCGTCTGCCGGTTCTAATCAACAACCACCTCGTATATTCTCAACACTCGGGATGGTGGATGAAGCTCGTACCGCGCGGTATCTGACTTGTGAAGACCACCGGTAACAGATTCGTCGGTGTCGGATTCATCGGCGTCGGCTAATTCAAAAAAATCGTTAGTTGAATCGAGTCGGAAGAGAAATAGACCTACATTTATCGAATTCTCCTGGGGAACTACTGCGAGGGGCATCCTTGTGTTGTCACAAGTCGAAAGCTGAGAGGGAAAATGAAGGCCCAATGGCAACAATGACAATAATTTACGGACAAGATCTGTCGGCGGGATCCAATTCAGAGAGAGAACTCTCAGCTAAGGCAAATACATTCAGTTACTCAGTTTATAGGAGAAGAGTATGCACCTGAAGTAAAGTCCGGGGAGCTATATTGAGTACCACTTCACCGATCTCGCACTCGGGGCGCTGGTAAAAATAATCATGAGCCACTGCAAGGAAAAAAATAAACATAAAAGATATACCCAATTGTGGAGGCTCATCATCATCAGATATTTCGAGGATTTCTCGACCCCCCTCCATCTGAGATCGTGTTCAACAAGGGAGGGCACCCGGCATTGCCTTCGATTTGACGGTCAAGGCCATGAGTGACTCGTCGGACGCGTCGAATTCGCGTTTGATACGCAACACGAATGGCAGTTCTGGCGTCGAGGAATACCTGCAACGCGGAAATGCTGATCCACGAGGTGTCCAGAAAGACGCGAGGATTGGCTGTAATGTAGGGTTTGGTGAACATCCGGGGGTCCACGCATCAGCGACGCGTTCAATTGTGGGAGCTTGAGACGCGGTTCTCCCGTAGTCGCGCAAATCTGGTAATACGCACGTTGGCAGCCCGTCAATCGGCTCGATATCGGCGCGCGAGCGCTGCGTCGGCATTGTCACGCTCGAATGTCGGGTGGAGGTGATTGTGCGGGACGCGATGTGGGAGGGGAAGACAAAAGAGGGTGCACAGCCGCTTTCACCATCACCGACCACATCAGTCCGATGCGCAAGTCCCCGAATAGCAAGTGCCGCCTTTGCCTCAAGCACGGCTCTCCCACACTTAAAAGGCGGCTCTGAGCCGCCTTTCATTTGAAGTGCCGCTGTTCTAAATCGGCCGAGTGTGCCGCTTCTTGTATATCCTCGAGCGAAAGGGCAACTACGCACATATGTGTTGTCCAAGTAGTGATGTTCAGGGCCCGGCTTCAAGCCCTAGGCCGGCCAGGCCAGGCCCTGCATCAGGAAAATGTTTTTCCCCTGGCGTGAGCTGGCGCGGTCTGGCGTTGCTGGCGCATCTGGCGTTACTGGCGCATTCTCGCCAGCTCATGCCAGAATATGTGCCAGAATTGACTTTTCGAAAGTTTATTTATACTTCTTTAAAAAAGTTCATTAGGATGAGATTTTAACTTCAAACATCTTCCAAGGTTCAGATTCAACAGGAAACCTCGTTTTGATGCAAGGATAGAATGTGTCGCAAAATCTTACCAAGTCATTCAAACTCCGACACTCACGTGTTGTTGATATGGCGTGATTGATGCCAACCATCGCCACGTCTCTTTGCTTTCTCCCCCCATCTCCCATCGCCCCGTCCCTTCAAAAACCTATGCCATGCCCCTCCTCCTTCCTTCAAATGTTCTTGTTTGCCTGAGATCAACCTCTAACCGGTGCTCCTGGTTATCTGGAGTCTCTCGCCCTCTGCAAGATCTGGATCTGGTCTGGCTCACGCTCTTTGGTGCCCTCAATGTCCTTCAATGTCCCTCAATATCCTTCGTGGCCTCAATGTCTCTCGCTCTTGACTTGTGTTACACTAGCTTATGACACCCCTCCCATACTTTCCCCATCCTAGTGCATTGTTGCGCACTGAGCCGCATGTGGCACTCTCCGTTAGTGGTGCACTAACCTTTTTTTTCTGTTTCAGATTCTTAGAATTCTACGGTGAGTCTTTACGGGTCTTCCCTTACTTTAATGGACTGACATTGTTGATGTAGCCACCGCTCCGTCACTGCCTCAGGTTTATCCATCGCAATTGGTCGTGGAGTTATGGTGATAACTGGGGAGGAGGAACGACAGTATGTATTGACTCCCTGCCGTGCACTCGAAGTACTCAACGCTTAGCTAGATCCTCCCGAGGCTGTGCTGGAACGACGACAATCAAGTTTGGTGTATGCTCGAGGACGATTCAATGGATAGGAGCAGATGTCGACCATGGATCATGTCTAGAGATGTATAGTAGTAGTGTTGCGAATATATGTTTTTACTTTTTCTTCATGCGTATGTGCGCAATCGTAGGGAGCATTCAAAGCAGTAGAGCACCCGTGAAATATGCTGCCAGAAAGACGTTCTGGCCCCAGAATCGAATCTGGCGCCGTCTATCTTTTTATGTCGCCAGGAGTCATTCTGGCGTGCTGGCGCTCTTGGCAGGCCTGGCGCCAGACGCGCCAGCTCAAAAACATTTTCCTGATGTGCTAAGCCCAAGCCAGGCCGGGCCCGCTGCAGGGCTTGAGCGGGCTCAGGGCTCGGGCCTGGGAAGTGTCAGGCCCAGGGCTTGGGCTTGAGGCCCGACTGTATGAACTGGTAATTTTTGCGTGCAAAAGTAAACCACGGCACTCCAGGTAAGTGTTTGACTTACTCTGGATGTTTTGGAGGACATTTTCTAGGTTCTGGAGCATTTATTTGTCAAGTTTAGACCGTCCCAAAATGTAATTTCTGGTTCTATGGGTTAGAAAGTATCAAATAAATCGATCCATTGTATGGAATTGACTCACATATCATCCAAACTACTATCCCTACCACTAGGGTGTTAAATACTTGCCCTCTGCCTCAGGCCCGACCAAGCCCCGGGCCTAGGGCTTCGAGCCCTGGCTGCGGGCTTCATCAGGAAAAAATCTCCTTTCCAAATTTGGTGGTAATTTGGTTCGCGGTTTTATATTCGGCCAATCTGGGCAAATTTGGGCAAAAAAGGCCAAATTAGTTGGATTTCCTGGCTTGGCATGTTTTGACCTTTTGGTTGAAGTTTATTCTTACTCTGGAAGATCGGGTGCCATAACATCCCATTCAGCTCAAGTCAGAAGGCTGGTTCCAGAGCTTCAACCTGTGATTTGGCTCAAAATCTGAAGTCTCGAGTCAATCGAGTTGGTAGAAATGTTGTAAGTCCGTTAGCGAGCGGTGCCGTAAGTAAGGCGGCCCAATCAGCCCGATCAGACACGTGCAATCACGAGGTGGTTGAAGACCGGAAACGGGAATCGTAGCAACATACGTAAACAACTCTTCTCTTTTCCCCCCATCTCGTCGCTCGCCACTATCAGCCCCTCCCGCCTTTTGACATCCTCATCCTAGTTTACACACTCAACCTGGTTTCCTCTGTGCTTCAGCACATTTGCACCTCTACGATGCCCCATAGGTGTGTGTCATGACACGGACCTTGACAGGGACTGACATTGATCCAGGGATCGTGAACGCTGGGTCGCTCTGTCTATCACAAACACAACGGTAAACGTCGTGAGTGCTCTGTATGCATCCTAAGTAGATATCATAACTCATCGATATCCACAGTATACCGCAGCCAACTATTTTCGTTCTTGGGTGCGTCACTACGATTGTTTACCCTCATTTCTCTTTATGCTGACTAGCATTTATTCCAGGTCTTTCTCAGTGCTCCCACTGCTCTCCTGGGCAGAGCAGGGAGGTTCAGGGCACCGAGTGAGTTATGGTTTAAAGGTCGTGCTAAGCTGCTCCATCAGATGCCAAGCCCCACTGGTGCTTGTACCCCGCGCTTTGACCCTCGCTCCATTAGGGTGAGTTCAGTTTTACCTGTTTCATAGGCTTCGAGTTCCGTTTGCATCTATTCATGCTATCTTGCTCCATCTTATTTTCTCCTAATGCCCATTGTTCCAGGCCGTGTCACTGTGTTCCTGTGGTGTCTGTTTGTCCTAGTACAGGTGAGTCCAGATTCATATTTGTGTCCCACTCTTGATGGCGAACGACTTTCTTGATTCTTATTCTACTTATTATGTGTGCAGTAGTTGTATATGTGGTAGTCGTAGCTATATATCTGCAATATAATGGTTTCTGTTCTCATCTGGCACGAATATGGCGCAAATACCAAACAAATCGACAAGAAACTACAGTCTAATGCCGCGCAAAACCTAGCAAATTTGGGGAAATCCGGGCAAATTTGGCGCTAAATTATTTTAAAGGTCGCAAAAAAGCAAACTGAACAAACGCAACTAATTTGGCAGAATTGGACCTTTTTTCAGACCAATCTGGCCTTTTTCCCAAAGGAGGTCTTTCCTGATGTTGGGCTTGGGCTTGAGATTTCTCAAGAATTTCTCAAGCCCAAGCCCGCTCAGGCCGGGCCCAAGCCGCGGCTTCCAGGCCAGGCCGGCTGGACATCACTATGTCCAAAGCGCTCATGTACGCTGAGGACTCTCCTAGTACTCTCCTGCTATCAGCTTTGCCAGTGAGTGTCCAGTTTCTTTCAGAACGCGAAGTCTTAGTCTTAATCTGGTGTGCGAAAATACATGCTGTCATTTAGCTAAGGCTGTGTTTCCACGAGACGTGTGTCATGATGCACCCCTTACTCTTGTCGCTCACCTCCAGTCCACTCGCAGGAATCTCATCCTCAACTTATCTCTGGTCGGTCTCTCTCCCCTCAATATTACTTGATGTCTGAGATAGTGTCTCACCCAAGGTCCGCACTATTAGCAATTCACACAGCCAATGTCTGGCTTCGCGCGTGTCGTGGAAAAGATGGGACGGGCATGGGGAGGGTTTTCGGGATATTCTTCCTCTTCTTCGACTATTACGGTGCCGACGAGCAGAGCGTCGACGAGCACGGCACCGACAAGCACAGTATCGACGAGCATGGTACCGAAGAGTAAAGCGTCGACGAGCACGGCACCGACAAGCACATCGTGGATGAGCACGGCACCGACAAGCACATCGTGGACGAGCATGGAACCGACAAGTGACGCATCGTGGACGAGCACGGCGCTGACAAGCATAGGGGAGGATGCGGCTCCAGCGACACCTGGTCTCGGGAAACGTCTGCGAGGTCCGCTAAAGGTGGCCATGACGCCGGGCGCCAAGGTCGGGAATGTTGTATTCGGGGTTAGACTGGAGGTGGTTGTCAGCGAGACTGCTGTCACGGCCGGAGGGAGGTGTGCACGGGATGTTGGAAGGCAGGAAAGTGCCGGCCTGCCTCTCCCGAAGCAACTGGAATGCAGAATGCTGCCCGCACTTGTAGTTCGATGTGCACAGCACATACTGATCTGGGGAGTACAAGAGGAAGGGATTTTTCGGTAAGTAATCAAGGCTTGGTGTTCCTGCCTGCTGTTGATTTGCCGCAGTGTAACGGGCCAACCATCTCACATTTCAAAATTACGGACTGAGTTTGATTGTGGCGAGTGTTTATGATGAATGTCCCCGAGATGAAATCAATAATATAATCCACTGCAGGAGCCGATTGGGATATGAGGGAATGTACACCTCAGGATCTGGATCCCTATGCTGTCGCGTCCGTTCTCAAGGCGTTTCTTCGTGAATGTAAGCGCGAACCGTTTTGGATGCGACACGATCACCAATCGCATTTCCAGTGCCCGAGCCAATCCTGACTCCAGGACTCATTCCGTATTTTGAGGCCGCCTTGGTTCAGGAAAGCAGCCTCAACGAAACAGGGAAGGATACTCTGGTTCCGAGAAGTGGCGGCCCGCAGATGCACAAGCCGCCTTCACGCTCTACACCTGTGATGCCCAATTTCAATCACACTCGTCCACCCTCCCCGACTCTTCTCCTCGCTCTCAAGTTGTTAATCAGCCAGCTCCCCCCCGAAAACAGGGACCTCATACGGACTGTCACGGAGCTCATTCGGGCGACGGCGAAACAGAGCCGGGAAACGAAGATGCCTTTGAGCAATCTTCTTTTGGTGTTCTGCCCTAGTCTCAACATGAATCCACCGCTGTTGCGTGCTTTGTGCGAGGCCGAAGGCATCTGGGGAGACGAGGAAGCTGGTGCGCCCGAAGCAGCCGTTGTCCCCGAGGTAGTTGATAGAGAAACTAGGGAATCTGTGTTGAACATTCGACCTCCCGAAACTCCCGGAACTCTGAATCCCATTTCTCCCGTTTTCGACACCGACTCGGATGTGGTTGCTCTGCCCAGCCCGCACTCCCCCCATCCTGTACCTTCGCCCACTGGGCACTTGCGACGACACTCACCGGGAGCCAAGCCCCAGCACATGCACCCTGCGGTAATGTACTCGGACGACGAAGGTTTCAACGAAAAATCATCGTTGTCGCAAGTCTCGAGGATATTCAGAGAGGACACCACTCAGCCTAATCCCCATCCAGACAAGTCCACTAATCAAGATACCTTACCTGCATTTACGGGGGTGCAGGAGGACAACGAAGAGGAAGATGGTGTCTCACTCATTGCTCCAAAAACCTTTCCTCAGATTGAGGCAACATCCTCGGGGGTTTCGACTCAATATTCTGTTGCGCTACAGAGTGGACTGCCTCGTCAACAAGCCATTCCTCGTGAAACAGTGCCCGAGGATAAATCAGCGGTGCATCCCAACATATCCTCCGAAGCCGAGGCCTCTATGGTCAAGCTAGGCATTCCTCACATTTCAACTTTCATAATTTTTTCACCCAAATCATCCCGGTATGTCTGTTTTTGCTGGCAGCATATTGAGCTGTTTAACATTACAACCTAGTCAGCCTGCGGGTCCTTCGTCTCTACGTCCAGACGATCTTAGAATTCTGAAGAATGAATTTGCAGATGGCGGTACCATTGTTTCCGTTCACTCTCCCGATGAAGCCGTACTCTGGTTAGAGGCTCATTACGAAGATCCTCTTCTAAAGTCCATGCGATCACGAGGTGTTGGCGGTCCCATTGCTGCGATGTTGGCTCCGGAGGAGTCTTGTCTGGTCATATTTGGGTCAATGCATGATGGCTGGGCTCTCAAAGCCGCACAATTGCTTTCTAACTTGTGTGGCTTTGCCGTGATGATCAGGCCTCTTCGCCACAACCCTATTCCAAAGTGGGAACAAGGAAACCCTCCTTCTGAGATTCTAGCACCCTTACATGATCACCAATCACCAGGGGAAATTCAAACCAACAATGATCTGTTAACTAGCATAGAGGAGGAAGAGGGTACAGAGGAAGATGATACAACAAGTGAAGGAAGCACAAGTAGTACAACCACCGAGGATAGCGGCATGGCTGGATTAAACAACCAGGGAGGAGTCTTCCGCCTTCGAGGAGGTGCTGGCGAAGATGAGGATCCTTACAGGCCGGTATTGAGTCCACTTCACAATGTTGATGTTCGATTGGACATACATTGTGTTGGGGTTTCATACAACATTGACCTTTTGACAAAAATCCAGGTGAGTCTTTTGCTCGGACAGTGCTGCTATTTCCTGATTACGAGTCCGATTTCTAGTTCAAAACTCAACCTGAATTCGAAAATAAATATCGGGAAGGGTACCGTCCTCAAATTGTTTCTTGGACAAGCTTCCGCACATTCTCCAGACCACAGAACTCTGTTATTACCGATCGGTCATACAGCAATCTTACTTTCTTAGTTGAGAAGCAGTACATTTCTCAATGCATAGAGTAAGCCCTTATTGAACTGCATATTAATTATATGATTATTTTGCCCTTTAATTAAGGATGGAGTGCAATGGCTTTGTTCCGCCTCAGCAAACAACCAAAACAGTCATCACCAATACAAAGGGGACAACCACCTCGGCCACCTTCACGGGAGGAGTTAATCCTACTGGTACCGTGAGCCATGCAATAAACAATGTTGGAACAAACACGGTGGAGAACCAGAATGACCGAGTACGTCGAGACGGGATCTTGCTTTGTATTTATCCAATTTGCTGCGTCTACCAGGTCACACCAAAATGCAGGATCCACTATGGGCATGGGCCTCGTTTAACTGTGGATGACACTACCTCTGAGTCATTTGAAATTGCATATGAAGCAACAGAAGATTTAATTAACAAAGAAGCGGAGCATGCGAAATATCCATTGACAGCTGAATTTTCAATAGGAATCAATGTTGTTGATCCCGAAGAGGTGAGACATTTCTCTCTCCTACTCGATGGAACTCACTCCACACTACAGCCAAACAACACTGTTCTTCCAAGGACCTCTTTTTTGATTCAAAACCAAACCAATCTTTGGGTTTCAACTCCAAATCTCAAGGCCAAAGGCCAAGGAGTTGTGGTTCTAACTATTGTACAACTTCAACCTGAAAGCCAGTGGTGAATCTGACCGTTGCAATCAGGCTCATATACCGAACATCGAGGTCACGGAAAGACTTTGCATCGCAGAATCTCAGACGCTTCACCTGGGTGACAAATCTTTGATCAGTGCGTCGAACCAGACACATTTTCATTGCAAGCTGAAGCGCAGTTTGTAGATGTTCCTGTTACGGACAAAACACCAAGACAATACCAAGCGAAGATGTCATTATCAGTTGCCGCAACCAATGGGCCAAGTCCTGATAATGAGCCTGGACGTTTCAAAAAGATTGTCAACAAACTTGCTGTAAAGGCCTTGACGAGACGCAAGAAAGCCACAGCGAACGTCGACATTCCAACGTTACGCATGCACGAATATATTTCGCGTGGTTGGGACGCTACGCGGCGGGAATGGAGGACGCCGATATACACCAACCTGATGAGTACCCTTCAGAAAGCATCCAGGACTTCAGAGACTGCGTGGAACCTAGCCATAGACCTGGCTGCCGCCAATCCTCCTCATCCGCAACCTAAGGGGAAAGTGCGTGATACAGGTGAGTTTGATGCATGCAAGACATTTACCTTGGTGAACTTGCCGGACATTAGGTGCTCCGGCAGCGGATTTGGGGCTCGATAATACCCACCTCACGGTTGGTGCCGACATTACAGCAACTCCCTCCCGCATGAGTTCGACTACTACGGACTCCGGCACAGGCAGCCACAATACTTCAACAGCTGCCGCTGCGTCTACGCCAGCGACATCCGTGGGCACACATGCCGCAGCTGTTCCCGTCTCGGTGGAAAAAGATCTCGACAGTAAACAGAACAATGTTGCAGGCCCCTCGAATACTAGGTCTTAAGGGTAACATTGAGAAATCAGTGGTCCGCGGTTTCAGCAGCTTTATTGTACATGTTTATTTGTTGAAATTGAGCTGTATTGTTTATGTTCAAGATTTAAAAGTTTTTCAGTGAAGTGGTTGACTTTCCATAAGCATTAAAATATGTTATGTACCAAGTATCTTTTGAGTCGTACGCCCGAAGTGATAATATTTTGATCAGAACATACCAAATATTATATATTGTGCCCCACCCGCGAAAACCACGATATCTGAGCCGTGTTGGGCTGGACTTGGCCACGGTCGCGCTCGGGTTCTCCGGGGACCAGAATCAACGAATCAGTTTAAATGCAATCAGTCGTGGGCATTTATATATATATATCTCGCCTTCGAGGGAAAGCAGAACTGATTTTTTTTTTGGGGGGGACGCACCTAGTATAGGCTACACTGGTACTGACTCTCAGCAGCACCACTAACCCAATATCCAATATCCAATATCCAATATCCTGAGGCTATTGAGATTGATGAACGTTCCGACTAATGAGTGCGCGAGGACGGGAAGACGCAACGTACGGTCTAATGAGCCGAGTTGACTGTTGGGGAATTGCGGGGTAATGAATCAAGTGGAGAGACTGGAGACTCGATACTCTCCAACTCAGACCGGCAAGATGTCGTACGATTACAATACCCCCCTCGGATTTCCGGCGATAGCCAAAACTCTGTTCACGAGTCAACTTTCGAGTATTCTGCATGCTGCATCTGTCCACTGAAATATGGTTATCCGAAGTCTATGTTGAATTGGTTGAGATCGCATATGAGTCCCATTAATATTTACTCTGAATGCGATGTACATTCCCCGCGTATCACGTTGATAACATTGCCATGAAATTCCTGTTTACTTAGCTCTCTGAAGGGAGCCTCTCACTGTATATGTAAGTATGGCGGCACATTCACTTCCTTGAATTAATTATTATTCCCATTAACAAGTACTGTACTATCTTAAGAGTTGACGATCATGATATTCCTTGCCAGTGGGAAACTCACAATTGCGCATGCCATTCATCGAGTGTTCCGTTCAGGAACCAAGAATGCTTACTAGTAGTTGTAGGCAGTGTCAGAACTAGGAACGTCCGTGTTACCGCTACATATCCCGTGCAAGCAACATTGATGAGCAAATTCAACCACTCAACCAGGGTACATACCAGAATTCTACTAAAGGCTTGAAAATATTCTGAGCCCGAAATTCAAAGTTCGATATGATTTCTTGCCAGCTGTACAGTACATATGTTGAGTTTCGGATGGATGGATGTGGATGTGTGGCCGGTCCATAATGAAGATAGAGATATGGATCACCTTCAAGAACTTATAGTCAGAGCATTTGCTCGGCGCTTGGCGCCCCAAAAATGTGACAGACAGTGTTGCAAATCGAAGTATGTACCATCGTTTGAGCGGGATGTCCTAAATATTAATATTTTGATGAGGGCATCCCACATATTTTGTCTCGCCCGCTACAACCTCGATACCTGAGCCGTGTTGGGCTGGACTTGGGTCGCGCAGGGGTTGTCTGGACCGGAATCAACGAATTGGCTTGGAATTAGTCGTAGGCCGGGCCTTTTAAAAAAAAGAATCTCCTCTCGTCCTCGAGGAGAAGTACGCAGCTATGTTGCCTATGTATGCGAGAAGAAATTGAACCTTGAGAAAGCTACTCTTCGGCAATATTCGGCCCATCCAAATTATCGGGCCACCACGGCCCGACACAAGCCAGATCATGATGTCAAAATAATCAGATCAGATATCGCTCGCTTGCTTCCCTCCTTCACCCTCGCGCCCAACGGCCATGGCATCCGCGCCATCCAAAACCGTGGTCGTCCTGGGCGCGTCCTACGGCGGTCCGTACTTGCTTTTGTCTTCAAGTCGTCCCACACGTCTAATCTTGAATTTTTGGTGTACATAGGCGCGCGTGCAGCACAAGTAATCGCTGCAGGGCTCCCCGAGGGGTGGAGGCTTGTCTTGATAGATCGGAATTCGTGCGTATATTTCTTCTTTATCCTGCAATATACGTGTACTTATGATGAATGGATTTTGGATTTTTGCGTATTACAGACACCTCAATCGTAAGTCCTATGCGAACGATGCGAGGGAGCCATTTGACTTATAACTCGAGCGAACAGACGTGTACATCCTCCCCCGGCTCGCGGTTCTGCCTGGGCACGAGCATAAAGCCTGTACGTCCGTCTGTCTCTTTAACTTATTAAATGCTTCGTTCTCACAACTGCATATCGATAGTCATACCCTACGAGAATATATTCAATCTTGGGCCCTCGACGAACCGGTGCACATTCATCCAAGCCACCATCCTCGCCCTCACCCCGCACTCGATCACCCTCTCGCGCGCGGTGCCCGAGCTCGGCGTGGGTGGGGACGGCGTCTTGGCCTTTGACTATGCGGTGTACGCGCTTGGCTCGCGCTTGCCGGAGCCGTTGGATTTGTGGGACACGTCTGCTGCGAGCTCGATATGCACTTCTACCTGCACTTGCAGCTCAAACTCAAGCTCGGCCTGCACCTCAAACTTGGATGCGAACGCCATCAATGGCAAACCAGCCATCCTACACGCACCATACGGCGGAACGAAACTCGAAGGCATCGCGTGGCTCAAGCGGAAGCAGCGCGTCGTGGAGGAGGCGGCGTCCGTGTTGGTGGTTGGGGGTGGGGCGTTGGGGATCCGTGAGTGCTTTTTCTTGCTTTCACTGTATCTATCCCTCTCGTTCCATCCATCTACCCACATATATCCCTTCTCCCTCGATCCCTTGATCCCACTTCCCACCTTCCTGCTTTCCCTACCCCCGGATATAATACGAGACGCTAACCCACAAAACCTGTGACAGAATTCGCCTCCGACATCGCAGCCGTACACCCCACCAAGCGTGTCACGCTCCTGCACTCGCGCGCGAGGCTTCTGCCACGGTTTGATGGTGGTGGTGAGGAAGGAGGAGAAGAGAGTGGGGGCATGCATGCGGAGAGTGAGTACTAGTGTCCCATCTACCTTCCTCCTTTCCCCTCGTCGTTTCCCCTTCCCTCCTCGCTTGTCTCATTTTCTTCCACCGGCGATGCTGACACGTGCATTTTCCCGCAGTCCTCCAAGCCCTCCATGCGCTGAACGTGCACGTCGTGCTGGGGGAGCGGGTGGACTTGGCTTCCCTTTCCTCCCTTGCTCCTTCTTCCTCCGACGCCGAAGCTCGCGCCGACGACACCACGACCGCGGGGCAGCGAACGGTGAGGACGGTGAGGACGACGACCGGGAGGGAGATTGGGGCTGATTTGGTGGTAAGTGCGCTTTCGTTTTTTTTTTTTTGCTTTGCTCTTTCGGTCCTGCCAGCCGGGGAAGCTGCGCGTATTTCTTCGCTGCTCGAGCGGTATCTTGGGCGTACTCTCCCTGCGCGTACACCTTCCCCAGACCTATCCCTCTTCACGTACCCTACCCCTGTCCACACCTGCCCCCTCCCTTCCTCCTTCCTCCCGCCTTCCCGTTTCTTCCTTCTCCGAGTGACCACCTTCCATTCTTACCTTCTCCCCCCTCTCCCCCCCCGTCTTCTCACTTTTCCCCTTCTCACCATCCTATTTCCTTTTTCCTCTTTTGGTCTATAAACCGCACGCACTCCCTTCCCTCCCTCCCCCTCCATCCCCACATAAACACTCACTAACACACCCCCAACACAGCTCCTCTGCACCGGCCAAACGCCCAACACCGCCCTCCTGCGCGCGCTCGACCCGCGCATCGTCGATCCTGCGAGCGGGTTGGCGAGGGTGGGGCGGGGGATGCAGCTCGCTTTTGGGTCGCCTACGCCGTCTTCCGTAGCTCAAGCAGCGCGGGCGGAAGGACGCAGCATCGGGGAGGAGGAGTGCGCGCGCTCGTATACGCTGCCGACACGGACGAAGGAGGGAAGGGAGAAGGAGTGCGCACCAGCACCCGCACCCGCACCCGCAACGGACCAAGGCGACCAAGACAGCGCGTCCCTCCTCGCCGCCGCCCTCGCCGAGATCGACCTCTTGGACCGGGAGTCGTCTGACAGTGTCTCGTCCAATGATGATGACATAGAGGCCGATAACGCAGAGAGAAAAGGCGACGCCTCCCCCTCCGCATCCTCCCCATCCTCCGCACCCTCCCCCACCTCCCCATCCCACTCCCTCGTCGGCGAACTCGATAAACAGGCAGCGGACGCCGACCCGGCTGCTAATGATGACGAGGAGGAGCCCGTCGTCGCCGGAGAAACGCATGAGGCTGCATCCGTCGATGATGACGAGGAGACCCCGTACCCACACATATTCGCCATCGGTGACGCGGCGGACGCGTTCGGCGCGCTGCCCGCGGGGCACAATGCGTGGGCGCAGGGGGAGGTCGCGGGGCGGAATGTACTCCGGCTGATTTCTCGCTATGGTGGGAATGGGATCGCGGGCGAGGGCTGCGAGGGGAAGAAAAGGGACGAGGGGCTGGAGCTGGAAACGTACACCCCGGGCCCACCCGCGATCAAGGTGTCGCTTGGGTTGGTGAGTTTCTTTCTCTACTTCCTCTTTCCCCGTTCTTCGCGCTACAGTATCTTCTACCCTCCCTCCTTCCACCCCGCCGTCTCTCGCACCCTCGCCCTTCCATTCCCCTCTTTTCCCCTCCTCTTTCCGTTTACCTCAATTCAAATCGCGCTAACACCCTCACGCCACAGCACAAAACAATCTATCAAGTCAACGGCACCGTCGGCGTCACCGTGGGCAAAGAGAGGGAAGACCTGAACGCGGCGGCGATGTGGGGGGTATTTGGGTGCCCTATCCGGGCGGGGGAGGAGGATGGAGAGGAGATGTTTAGATAGAAATAGCTTAGAGGGGGGGAGAAAGCTAGAGGGACGGTGGGACGGGAGGGTGGAAGATGTTTATTCATAAGTTAAGCGGGATACATGTAGATGGAGGACAATAGAATAGACTAAGATACGGATGCGCGACCGATACAAGCATGCCTTCTAATGGTGCGCGATGTCCGAAAAATGAGACGAGGGTCTGCATTGGATCAGTATTCGACGGATCCTCGTCTGGTTCGTACTATCCGCCCCCGCTCTAAGCTTCAAGGCTCCTTCCTCGACGAATCCGTGGCCGAGGATAAAGGTCCACGACGTTGACCAACATCCACTCGCACTGCGTCCGCCAGCCATCGTGTACACCGACCTCACGGTGTGCGATGTCTTTCGCGGGATCCACGAGGTGCGGAGCGTCGGGAAGTGGGATGTTCAGCCCGCGGACGCGCGACGAGCCAAGTATAGGCAGACGATGCGAGGAGCGGAAGATGGCGCGCGCGAGCATCTCCACCACCGTTATGCCAGCCAATTGCTCGCTGGTGTTGTAATGCTTTAGGGATGCCGACAAGCTCTCGCGCGATCGCGATCGACATGTTTCGCGTCCCAGCGACCTCCACGACCTCTCGATCGACGACGGGCCATCAGCGGAAAATCTGCGCTTCGGTCACGGAGGGCCAGTTTGAGCGTTTCGTCATCCACCCCATCAACCACCCACTGCAGAAACAATACAGCGTTGGCGAATCCTCGCCAACAACAAGGAAGAACAGCCAGGATGTCTTTCTTGATGGAGAGGCTGAGGCTATTGGGGAGCTCGGACGTACCGAGAATCTGCGCGATTTGGAGAAGCGCGCGTGGAAGTACGTCTCGACCACCGCGACTCGGAGGTCTTCCGAAACGCCGGGGGTGCTATCGTCCATCGGAGTTTTCGCATCGCTTGTGTGAGAGAGGGGATTCGTCGCGCCGTTTTTCTACTACTAGGTCCAGTTCTGGGCCTCGACGCATGGCTTCGCTGCTACGTATCACGATGCAGAATGCAATAATTATCATGACTCCGAAACAGTACTGACTCGGAACAGCGTTGAATCCTCACGGAATGCTTTCCTCGCGGCCTCCTCCTCCCTCCTCCTTCTTGTTCTAATTCTGGAAGCACAGGCAGGCGGGTTTCGATGTGTCCAGGAAATTTGCTGCTTCTCTGTTCTTCGCAAACCAAAACTCAAACGGCACAACTGCGAGCTCAGTTTGTGCCTCGAAATTTTTTCTCTGATCTCTCGTTCCTCGTGGAGATATTGTCTGGCAGTGGCGTCTGCCAACTTGGAATGGAGCACTGTATTCAGGGGTGAGGCGGGCGGTACAGTATACGTAACTGAACAAGTGAATCAAATACCCACTACCCACTTTGCTTTCGCCGCCTTCCATCCATCCAATTCGTCTGCTTCATGTCAACCTCTGCGGGTCCAAGCCATCCCGACCCACTTATGTCGGGATCCAGAACAACAGGACTCAGCCATCCTCTTACCCCGCCCCGCAGAAGGAATACAGCGCAAATAGAGGAGGTGCGCATTGGCATGGGAGAAGACCAAGCGCACGAGTTGAGGAGGGAGTCGCGCGACAACGCCGGAGACGACCAGGCTTACGAATGGCTGAATCTGTCTCTGGATCTGATGGCACTTCACCAGCGTTTTGCAGCGCTGGAGGCAACTATCAAGAACATGGAGCAAGCACTGGAGACCAAGGACCACCGTATTGCGGTCCTGGAGGCCATTATAAGGAAGGAATCGGCGGTGACAATCACCCCCTGGAGATTCCTCAACACCGTGGTCGTTCTAGGAGTGGGTGCATACAAAGCCGTAACCACCTACCTCGGACAGACAACTGGGCCGACCACGGCAGACTGGATCATCGGTGTTGCGTGGGCGTTGTTGTGCGTCTGCATGTTCACTTGGTCTCACCCTGATATTAACCTCTGGTATAATGAAGTGCATACTGGGTCTCGTTTTTTGATGACCCGACACCCAGCCAGTCGAGTTGGCTCTTCACTCGCGATGTGTCCAGGCTGTCGAAATTTTTACTCCTGTTTCTTCTATCAATTGGATTATATCTAAGTGAGTTCAATGCCACCAATATCCCGCCAGGATCTTAACAATTTCAAAAGCATTTTTCTTAATTATTATCCTCCCAAATCTCGAACGACTGGGACTTATAAGGGCATTTATTTTTAGTGCTTTGTTTTGCATTCTAATAGGCACCCTGCTCGTTTTATGCGCTGTTGTGGTGGTGATTTGGCTGCCTGTATTGGGAAGACAGCTCCCCAAACTCCGACTCCCCCATTATCTCCGTGGCTTGTTCGACGCCAGAGACTGGTACGGCCGATACAATATAGTGGGAGGTGGCGTGCTCGTTTCCCTACACATCATCACTGGTCATTTCGGTGAGTGCCTTGCTGTGGTTAAAGATTTCAATGTTGACTGAACTCCGTAGGCTGGCACATATTGTCATGGCCAATATTGCCATGGTTGAACACGTTGGTGAACATTTCTAACGACTTAACTGTAATGGTTTTAATAACTGTGTTCGCCGTTTTATGGCATATTTTCTGGTATATTGTTCTTGGTTTCATTCGGATGGTCTATAGGTTAATGACTCGGGGTCGATCGCTACCTACCCATAGCCAGCCACAGGTGTAGAACCTAGAAAATAACAAGTACGCCCGCAGATATTTATCGTTCTTTGTTTTCAGTCAGTCAATTTTTGTCGGGAAAATATCCAGATTCAACCTCGAGAGTTCTTGGGTGGATGTCGCGGACCGCGCAGCTTTGCCAATCGGTTCGCACGTTCGAACGTTTCTCATCGGGTTACCAGGCTACGACGGCGCGACACGGGTACCTTTCAAAATAATCAGATATCGCTCGCTTGCTTCCCACTTCCTGCGCTCTCCCTTCATCTAGTTGCGTTCACCCTTGCGTCCAACGATCATGGCATCCAAAAACGTGGTCGTCCTGGGCGCATCCTATGTCGGGTCCTACTCAACTCGCCCGACACGTCTGATCTTGATTATTTGAAATTTTTGGGTGTACATAGGCGCGCGCGCAGCACAAGAAATCGCAGCACGGCTCCCCGAAGGGTGGAGGCTTGTTCTTACAGATCCAAATTGTGATTAGAGTCTCTCTCTCTTCCTGACCGATCCCAGCACAAAAGGCACCGACCGGGCCAGGTTTTGAACCGGAAAACGCGCTGATCACTCCTCGTATATTAGTCACGTGGGCGCGACACGTTTCGACTGGAATAGGACAATGGAGTTCAAAGTTCACACTGGAGCTAGGATTCGAATCACTTGGGTATGCACACCTCCGAATCATTACATGCTCCTCTACATAATTTAAACTCTACGCGCCTAGACGCTTTTACGGCCATCGTTGACGCTAATTTTTAAATATTATTTGATGAATGAACTCCAGCCTGGAGGGCGAGGAAAAATTCAAAGTGTCAATGCGTTACAGGCTGGTCCAGCTACATCTCCTGAAGTGCCAAAAGAGCCTTGCATGACTCTCTATCCACCTATGTTGAAATTTCGTGTCCATGTTACCAGTCAATGTGGAACGACTCTATCGCTGGCAGTTGTGCGGTTCAAAATTGTCCACATGTGACCCAAAAAGAAAAATAACCCACGCAAGTGAATCGCGCACTATCTCATTTGAAGCCAAGAGTCCATTCATTCACCAAACACCAGTGACAATTTTCGCGTCTGATTGAACTGCGGAATGACATTAAAAAAGAAAAACAGTCAAAATAACCGGCAGTGATTTGTGTCGGCCATATATATATTTGGCGATGTACATTGAAATTTTAGAAACTAGCAAGGACTCGTGCTTCGCTACGAATATAATTCAAAATGTAAATAGTACACATTGAAAACCCCTTCCATCCCAGGATTCCTAAACTGCTGATCTCCAGAAAGAGTTATGATATCAGGTCTTGTTCAGGTCAGCTGTTGAGAAGTGAAGTAAGAGAATTCCTTGTGCTTCTGTACATTCAATTCGGAAGAAGTCACGATTGAAACTTGACCAAACCACATCAATCGGCCAGCCCGCACTCGTAGGTGATGCCATTCAATGTTGAGTGAAACCAGGAATCGGCAGCAAGAAGTGAAGCAGGGATTCCTCGTGTCCTCCGTACATTCAACTCGGAAAAAAGTCACAGTTGAAACTTAACCAAACCACATCAATCCGCCAGCCCACGCTCGTAGGTGATGCCATTCAACTCGGAAAAAAGTCACTGCTGAAACTTGGCCAAATGACATCAATTGGCCAGTCTGCACTCGTAGGTGATGCCGTTTAATGTTGAGTGAAACCAGGAATCAGCAGGAGTCCTATCGGAATTTTCATAATGGGAAAATGAGCTCTATGAGAGCGACAGTTGTGAAGTCCCATCTAGGGTTGTTCGCCGTGCCCGTGACGGGCATGGCCGGCATTTCGACGGGAGTGAAACGGGCAAACTCGTCCTGTCGCAGAGGCTGAAAAGATCTCTATGGAACGGGACGGTGTCGGTGCCTACTCACTGAATAAACCTCGTGATTTTAGTGAAAATATCGAAGACCTCCTCCTAGTAGAAGATCTTAGTAAGTTCAAGATTTGTAGTTGAGTTGTGCTCAAATTCAAGATTGAAATCATTAGTGAGCATCACTACGCTTTGAATAGAGTGCGAAGACTGTATTTCATTCTTCTGAAGTGTTTACTTTGTCGGGGAAAGACCTAGACCACATCTGCACGGCAAAATTGGAACAGAAAAATTACGAAAAAATCAAGCCGTTATGTGGTCTCCTTGGAGAGGTCGGAATTCCATGGTAGGCTACTACGAACATCTGTCCAAGGCCTATTCAGAGCAATTAGGAGAACTACATTCAAGCTGAAAATCGTTCAAATCTGTGGAACTTGGGTGCTTACTGTCGACAAACCCGTTGCCTGTCGACGGCCATCACTGAATTCCGTCCCGTCGCCGTCCCATCGAAAAATTTCCGGACCCCTCGACGGAACGGGTCAGCTACCCATCACACGGAACCCGTAGAACCGGCGCAACAGGCACGGCGAACAGCCCTAGTCCCATTATGGTCCACCTTCACTGGTACACACTGTCTTGGAGTCATTCAAAGTCACAATGGCTCATTGAGGAAAAGTTACTGTAATATGGATCCAGAGCAAATACTCATACGCATCAGGAAAACCAAAATGCCTGTGCAGTACTATGCAGTACTGTGCAGTACTATGTAGCAACCTGTGGCTGTGATGTACCTATGAGGCACTATGAGGCCCTATGCAGTGCTGCATAGGGCCTCATAGGGCTCATAGCTGCTCATAGGTACATCTCGGCTACGGTTTTCCTGATGTCACATAATTTCTAAAATCTTCCGTTAACTCTCGTGGATGGATAGATGAGCATCAAATCATGCCAAGTTTATAGAAAATGCATTTCTTCACAGCAGAAATGCCTGTGTTTAATGACTCTCGTAGATCAAAACATTAAGCTTGTTCACCGTTTCCAACTCCATGACGGGCACCGGGCAAGTCTATCCCGTCCAAGTCCCGTCATGAAAGCCAGGAAATTTTCTACAGCACGGGAGGAGCGACATTATGGCCATCACAGACAGCGCGGAAGCTTGAACATACGGCCAACAGTCCAACTTGAAGAAGGGCCAAAGGATATGCAACGGGATCAGTGGCCGTGCCCAATGTTTGTCCGAGCATCTGTCTTGAGACAAAGACCACACACGTGACCACTCTCTTTACGAGTCCTAAATTTATTTAGGCTCGTTCTTGTCAGCGGTTTGTCCGCGAGATTTTGGGATCACTTTTACATGATTTTGATTGAAACGTGACTTTTTCTCATCACGTGTGTTTCTCTCCTTTTTTCCTCCCTCATTCTCGTTCTTGTTTTTTGTGTGAAACGTGACTTGTTCTTCACGTGTCCTCTCCGTCTCCCGCTTGAAGTTCTACTGTTTAGTTCTACTGTTTATCTCCTTCTCTGCTCGTCCTCTGTTTTGGGTGTTTTGTCTATTTCTTCCTTGTTCGTACGTCTTTTCTCCCTTTATTTTTTCTATTTCTTTTGACTCCGTCTTCTAGCTTTTTTAAAATTTTTGGGGTATCCCGCTTTTCTGGCTGTCGCATATGGCTTCGTCTGCTGTTTCTAGTCAGCTCTTCTCTTTCCTTTTTCGTGCCCTTTTTGAATATGCTTTCGCAGTTATTTGTCCTTCGTTGCCCAACGAGATTCTCGTTCATATATTCGTTGTCGCCTGTTTCTTGTTTCCGCCTCAAGAACGCGCTTTTTTGGCCACTCGCTGTCGACTTACGTTGGTGTCCCGTTTATGGAGAGACATTGTCCTTTCCATCCCTTCGCTGTGGCGTAACTTGGTCGTCGATTCCCTATCTACTATTGTAGGCATCGATGCCTTTCTTCTCTATTTGTGGGATCGGCCTTTTCGCCTGTCATTCGCATCCGTCCGCGGCTTGATGTCGAGCGACACAATCCTTTCTTCTGCTCGTTACCTGCTCCCTACCTTGCGTCGTTGGGAAGCACTTTCCATTCACATCGACAACCGACCTGTCGTCCATACCTTGCTTACTTATTTCGTTCCTTTGCCCACTCCTCTTATCTCCTATATCGCCATTGGTTGTGTTGTTGCCAATCCTTATCCGCTTGATTCACTCTCCAGTGCTGGTCCACCTCTTTTCGGCGGTGGTTTTCGGGCTCTTTCCGCTCTCCGTCTGTTTGGTTTGCCCCTGCCTTGGGTTGCCATTCAACCTCTTACCGCGTTAGTCTATCTATCGCTTCATGCCCTTCCCCAGACATCCTGGCCCACCTTCGTCGCTTTCGCGGCTTTACTCAATAGCGCCCCCGCCTTGCGCCATCTCTCCCTCGGTGACTTTGGTCTTCGAGATGTTCCATCGGGGGCCTCTGTTGCCTTGCCCCTCCTACTTTCATTAGATCTATTTTTTGGTTTTGGAACAGGGCTGTGTACCCTGCTATCTTACTTCGCATTTCCCACTCTTTCTCAGCTTCACCTCGAATTCATGAACACTCTGTCCATTCGCACTTTTTTGGATTCTCATCTGGCATTCTCCGCCACCATCATGCGTTTGGTTTGCCCTTCTTCGCAGGCACCGTCGTACGCTGCCTGTATGCGAGGATCTCCGGTGTTTGCACTTTGGATTTGCGGCGGAGTGCCGACGCTTCCTTGGAGGCCTTGCGTTTCACCCCTGGTTGAACAGTTGCTGACCTCCCCTTCCCTTCGCTTTCACAACTGTTTATATTTTCGCCCGATTGGGCGCTTTTACACTCGGTCCTCGAATCAAGATACTTTGCCTCGGAAAGGCCTCTAAGTTATTTGCGTTGCGAAGTCCCTTCGGATCTTCGTCCCCTTCCGTCTCTGGCGACGCTCGTTGCCCTAAACATCGACGCAGCTCCTTCACGCTCCATGGCATCCCTGGATCCACACGTGTCGCAGGTGTCTTTCCCTCTGTATTTTGATGTTCTTGCTCGTGTGTCGGATTTCGCCTGGATTCCCGTTGTCAAGGTTCCTCAGAGATCATCAATTACTTACTTGCCGCATTTGATCTGAGTTTTGGGGTCTTGGTGAGTTAGATCTTTCCCCTTGCACATTCTGTCGTGCTGATCTTTTATATTGAGGGTGCTGGTGTCAGGGGAACCTCTGCCTGGCCCTGGTCACCCGGCACCCGGCGCCTGGTCGACCGGCCCAAGTTATGTAATCCACCTGTGGAACCCCACAGGTCGCTTACACAATGGCATCAAGTCTGCGATCAAGCCCGGGACATCTGCCGATCACTCTGGTCATGTGCTACTAGTCAGTAGCCTACTTATACCCACGACCTAGCGTGGGAATCCTCAGAGTTTCTTCTCTTCGGATTCCCCTCACTAGGTGTGTGTCTTCTTGTATTTAACTACTTCTTATTCATTACTTCGGATTCCCCTCGCTAGTCCCTTGAGATTCTCGGGCCTAGAGGTTGCCCTTACAGCAGAAGAAACTCTCTCTAGGGATTAACTGGACAAAATTGGGAAGTTTGGCTTGGAAGGTTCGGACCACAGTGGCAGTGCTCCCACCACCCCAACTTCCAATTTTATCCCCTCCTCCCCTGTCCTCGATTCTACCATGTCCGGCGCTGACGCAGCAGCCGCTGATGCCCAGATGGACCGGATCGAGGCCACTTTAGCCAGCCTCACCAAAATACTCGAAAAACAACAACACGCAATCTCACCTGCCCTATCCCTTGCCGAAACGGCTCCGGAACCGGGTCCAGGACTATTCACGCAGTACAGCACAACCGGCGGGTCCGGCGCAAAATCGGTCCTTCGGCCGAACCCCCCGTTCGTCTTTGACGGCGACCGGACGCAGGGCCGAGCGTTTCTCCATGCCGTCCGGTCGTATGCCCGGTTCGTCCCAGAGGCTTTCGTAGAGAACGGAGAACTTTCCGAGGAAAAGGTTGTCCAGTACGCCATGTCGTTCATGGCCAAAGACGCGGCGCAACGTTGGGCTGAGCGCCAGTCGGCCAAGGCGGAATTTCCATTTCCGACCTGGGAGATGTTTGTCAAGGAATTCCGACTCCGTTTCATCGAGGAGAACGAGCAGGACCACGCCTTGCACAAACTCGAGTCTCGCGCCTACCATATGGGTAACTGGGACGTGTTCCGGTACACGGACGAGTTCGAGGACTTAGTCGACCTCGCCGGCTTTGAAGACGAACTCGTCAAGGTCACAAAGTATCGGACCGGCCTTGACCCAGCAATCAACCTCGCCATCACCAGCTCTAGCGACCCGCCCGGCCTCAAGGACTACGCAGCCTGGCGCGCCCAGGGAGCCTTAGCTGTAATATAATGGCAAAATACCGTGGACCTAGCCAGGGGCATAGGTTTACATTATAGATGGAGCTAGCCAGGCCCCTGGCTGTGTTCATATACCATACATTTGGCCTGGGCACTGCATTTCGGCGGGTTCTGGGCCCTGTATTTGTCCCCTTTTGGGTGCTCTATTTATTCCGCTCCGGCTCACCCTAATCGGGGTGCATTTTGGACCGGTTTTTTTCTGGGGGCCGCCTCGGTGTATGGCTATTTGGCAGCTCCCTCTCGGCCATTCGGCAATTCGGCACTTCCGTTACCTTTGTTTATTTCAGTTGCTCCCGCTGCCTGCCGCCGCTCCTGCTTCCTGCCCCCGCCCCCCTGCCCCTTCCAACCCCAAGCCCACAAAGCCCATACCATACCTCGACGTCTTTGCCTCGCTGTTTTTAGCTCACTGCGCCGCGGGTTGCGCGCGCTTCGCTTGGCTTTCGGGCCCGCCCACCCCCTGCTCCCCTTTGGTTACGGTTAGCGGTACACACTCCTCCTCCTCTACTGCCAGTCCGTGGCCCCCCCCGCCTGTCATCCCGCCCCACCCGCCACCCCCGCGCCGGCCGCTTGCCCACCCGCCGTTCACGTTACTCGTTCTGTATCTCCAATACAAATCCCTCGTCATATCTTCCACTTTCAGCAGCCAGGAGCCCTTTCTCAAATGTGTTTTCTCTTTTCTGCGCACTCCCCAAAAAAACAAGTCTGCATCTCACGTGACACTCACCACTTAACCTACTTTAACTCTTGACTTTACTTTGCTAACTCCTATGTAACTACCATTGTGTATTTTGAAATACTATCAGACATACGCCAACTATTGAATACTGTAAACCACAAACATCCCGACAAGACAAGAAAAACAGGACCATCGTAAATACCTAAGGGCGTGTCATAGCGCGTAGTACGAATGTCATATCTACCACGGCGTTCTGCCAACTGCTCGACGCCTGGACCCCATGCCCTTTCTCCGCACAGGCCCACCAATACAAAGCTGCCACCACACTCAAAATTCCATTCTGGCCCGGGCTCGCGAGTTTGCCCCAATCCGCCCCCTCCGGTAACTTCTCCGCTACTCCTCGCTCTCCCTCCCACAACTCGCACCACAACGGTTGCAGTGCTGTCCACCACGCCCTCCACTCCCTCTCGAATTTTGCCAGGTCGTCGATGGGCCGCACGGCCAGCCTGCAGCCCCACCCGTCTCGGATCCAGTCTGAGACTTGCGTTGGTCGCGGCACTTTCGCTAATCCCCCTGCCTGCTGGAATTTATTGCTCTTCTCCAGCTTCACGAAAGCGTCGAGCATATCCTCGTACAACACCCCGATCTGTTCTCGCGAGATCTCGACGAAAACGTTCTGGAACCATATTGGTGCGTCCTCCGGGCACTCAATACCCGTCTTCACGGCGTTGCCTTCTAATGATCGGAGAGGGGGGAGTCAACAGGGAGTGGCTGTATGATGGCGTCGTTCCTGGGCTTGGGGACGGTCGTCGCAGTTGTCGCGGCGCCCTCGGCGGAGGGGGATTCACGGTGGGGTTCGCTGACTCTACTACGTTCGCTGCGCTCTCACTGCTGGGCGCACTCGCCCCATTGGTGTTACGCCATGCCGGGCGTGGTGCTGGGTGCATGCCTGCCGTCCTGTTCGTAGCAGCGCCGCCCGTGAGCACGCTGACATCGACTGGCGGCGTGTCGGAGACTAATGACGTGTCGGGCATGACGGTGTTGCTCGTGATCGTCCGGCCTGGCAGCGCGTCGGGGACTGGCAGCACGTCAGGGACTGGCGGCGCGTCGGGGACTGGCGGCGCGTCGGGGACGACGGCTGTGTCGTTCGGGGTCATCGCAGTCTCGTCGCCGGAGCCCTGTGCGATGTCCAGGAGACCTGCGCCCGACCCGCTGTGTCCAGGAATGTCCGCCATCTCGATGTCGCCGGGGGTACCCCCACTCTGCCGCACCGATCTGCGCGAAGGGCCTGCCGTTTGCTCCACCCACTTCCTGGTCGCCTTCGGCATTGGCGCGGGCTCTTCCAATCCAAGCACTGTCGACGCCTTCTGGATCGTCAGCCCAGCAAGGAGGTTGGTGTTCCTCGCTCTGTTCTCCACCCAGCGCCGCTCGTTTTCCTGCCTGCGCTTGAGGTCCTCTGCCGCCTCACGCTCGGCCTCCTTCGCCAGCCGATCTGCCTCCGCCCCCAAGCGATCAACCTCCGCGCGCTCCGCGTCGGCTGCCGCCTGTTTCTTCGTCTTCTTCGCCGAGGGCCTCAGCTCCTCCTCGTCGTTCTCTTTCCTCTTCCTCTTCCCATCTTTTCCTCCCGTATTCTTCGCTTCCCCCTTGCTCTTCCCTTTCGCCTTTGGCTTCTTCTTTTTCTTTTCCGACTCACTTCCTGAGTCCGACCCCGCAGAGTCAGAGCCTGACCCAGACTCATCACCCGAGTCATCCGAGTCGGCGTGGTCTGATTCGGAGTCAGAAGGCTCCCCGAAGTTGTACATGGCATCCGCGAGCGAGGTGAGCGGGAGTGCCGCTTCCGCACACTCCGTTGTCGCTGCAAATACTGAATATCAGCACTTCGATTCCTTCAGCCTGACCAATAACTTGACTTACTGTACGCGGTGCGTAAGTACTCCGTCATAAACTCCACCACATCGCGCCCAAAACGGGGCTTGTTCCAGGCGGCGAAGCCCACAGGCATTGGTGCCAGGTTGGTGCCGATGCAGACACTTAGAATTATGTAAATCACTTGTTTGACATTCGAAATCCACGCGAGTCACGTACTGTGTAGTCCCAATCTCCCCGTTGTACTTTGGCATCGGCCCACCAAATACGCAAATCGATTGAAGCCCCGTGTAGCTCTGAACACCTTCCAAAATCGGAGCCATGAATCTCCCCAAATCGTCAATACATCTGGATAACATTGCGTCAGCACACAGCTTTTCCAGAGAAACGACGAAGCGTGCACTTCTGACGGTCCTCTGGCCGTTTCGAGGGTCCTTGCTTCATTGCCTTTTCGTACGCTTCCTTAGCCTCCCGCGCCTCCCCTGCCGCATGCGCACGAAATTCCTCTTGTTCTTCGTCAGACAGCTGCGCAAACATCTCTCATGCAATCTTCGTGCGAAAGGGTGCATTCGGTTTTTTGGTGTTCGCGGCCCCGTCTTTGTTCGTGGGACAGTCCGTGCGCCAACGCTCTTCCACCACTGGCGTGATATCTGTTGCGAAGCGTTCCCACATATACTGCTGGTACGCCTGTCGCGCTTTGGGAGGATTGGTGACGCCAGCGAGTTTTGCGAGCAGGACAGCACAAGGGTTGTCTCGGGGATCGGTCTGCGTTGCAAACCCTCGCCGCAGGGCGCGCGCCCGATATTTGAGCCACCGCCGTATCCGCTACATAACGAATCAGACACGAAGACACGACATGTCACATGAAGTCACATCACGCACGATATTGAGCTCCTCGATGCGAGCGTGTCTCGCCTCCTTCTCCTCCTGGGTGAGCTCTTCAACTACGGGTGGGGCGAATGGATCGTAGACCGGTAAGGGGAGCTCAGGCTCGTCCGCGTCCGCCAGACGCCACGAAATCCGACAGTGAAACTCATTGCAAACTTTCTGGAGGTAATCCCGCTCAGCTCTCCAGCCTCTTTGCAGGGCATCCGCATAGGCCTCGACGTGCGGCCACATAACTTCTTCCCACGCACCGTCGGCCCACAGTTTGTTGCTCTGGCGCTCCGCCTTCGCCTTGCGTTTCCACACGTTCGTCTTTCTCTTCTGTGCCATACTGTATCTTAAATAAGCCCAAGGTCAATCTATCCGACCTCTCTGCGATCAAGCAAGAACCGCGACTTACTGGAATTCCTGGAGTCTTGTGGTGCGTAGTCAACAAAAAAGGATTGGTCACGGTCCAATGTTTTGCGAAGCCAAACACTTTAGCCGGCTCATAAGCCCACAGCCAGCTGCTCCGTTAGCCCCCCCTGTCTTCGTTTTCTCCCCGCACGCTCTTAATTCCCCCAAATTTTTTTTTTCAAATTCCATGGCAAACGCAAACCCTCTCACTGATCCCGTAGGTATCGCTCCTTCTCCTTCTTTTCCTCTCGGTCTAATTCTTTCGGTAGCCGTATTATATTACGAAGAAAGTCCGCATGTACCCCTGGGCCCAAATGCCGCCTCTCTACCCTGACCTCTACCTCCACCCCGACAACCCCACCCTCCGCGATAATAACCAACTTTCGGGCTGGTTCGTCCCCAACCCGGCCCAGTGTCAGCTCTGTTTGAAACCCAATGTGAAGCATCACCAAATTCCACACGCCACCTTCACCATTTTGTCTACCTGCCCGCACGGCACCGGGGAGGACGCCCCGCATAATCTCTCCCCCAACAAGGCGATCGCCGCAATTTTGCCATACGAGCACCGCCAATACGCGTGTCTTGGCAACCTCGTGGTCGTGAAACACCCCCTCGCCGACCCTGTGGCATCAAATGCTGACCTCCCCATCGTCGACCTCGTGCGTGCTGACTTTCCCTTCGTCGACGAGATGGTCCGCCGGTATGTCTCCTTTCATGGACTTTGGGCCTCCGACTTAGCTCTCCACAGCTGGTGTTATCATCTCCATACCCTGGCTCAGAAATCAAAGTCGTCGTAGATTCACATGCAATACATTGATCTTGTCCTTGTCTCAACTTACCCAAAGCGGAAGCGGGCGTTCGCAAACTGATGCGCTCAGTTCGCCATGCTTCCCACGTCAGTTCGCCATCTTTTTTACCTCACTACCTGAATCTTTTCCTTACCTTCTAATGATTCATTATTTCTTTACCGAGCCGACAGTCCGGTGCCCAAACGAGCAGCGCTCTCCGCCTGCACGTTTAGCTGCCCTGGTGCTACTCTGCGCGCGCGCACGCACGTAACAACGGTCTCATATTGTTCTTGTGCCCAGAATCGGAGGACATGCTCACCAAGGCCTGCCAACACAATCCAGGCAGAGCTCAGGGCCGTCGCGTCGGCAATCCCCTCGATCTATCTCGGGGTAACATTGGGTCATCTGCACTGTTATCCTCTGATTGCGTAGACCACATGTTTCTTTCCGAATGAAGAACGATCGCCAGAAAGCCAAAACCCTTCTCAAGGTTCCCATTTTCTCTCCTTGAAGTTCATAATGGCGAGAACCAGGTCGGCCACGAAGTCTGCCAGCCTATCCCGCGGTATGTCCTCTATCCCAATTTTCGCTTAGCCATTCAATTTAATTTGGTCTGTAGAAGTGTACGCTCGCTCGCGCCGCGCCTATTTGTGCCGCCTCGCGCTCGGCCTCGGCCTCACCCCAGGTGCGTTCCTAAATTTATTTATTCCAGCTGTTATACTAAATTCATGGTAGACAATATTACTCAAGACGCGCAGGCCTGGGCTGTTGTCGGAGGAAACCCTCCCCATCCTCCCATCACTTGGGATTCGCCGCCGGTCGTTCCCAGCCTCGACAATCCCGGGGGCTGGGGAACCGGCGGCAGTTGGGGTGCTGCCGCTCAAGACCCTATATGAGGGGATATGGGAAATTGGGGTCAATCTGTCTAGACTAAAGTTTAACCGACCCAAATATGATCTTCCTTTTGTGATCTGCCTCTCGCTCTCTCCCATGCAGCTACCACACGGCGCCCCTCCATCTCTCCCGCTGTATGATCTCGACGAGATCATCCCGACTCTCACCCCGGCTGACCTTCCCCCTGAACGTGCCCTTCGACGGGCGCGACGTCCACAACCGGCCCCCATTCCCGACGACACTCCACTCCTGATCTATGATATCGATGATATCCTAGCAACTCTCACCCTTGATGACCCCCCACCGCAACGTCCGAGTCCCAATATCGATCCTCCCCCATACACGCCCACCACCCGGCAGCCGCCCATCTCAGACCCCGCCGCTCTATCCTCAAGCTCCTCCCTTTACCGGTTCCAATCGCCAACCGAGGCCGGCTTCTCAGCCGACTGGTAAGCTACTTCCCATTGTATCCAAATTTTATTGACCACAAAATGAAAAAGGTCCCAAGCGGCGCACGCAACCCAAGGCATCTCCGGCTCGCATGTAAACGCGGTGCGCAAACGCAGTAAACCAGCGACCAAAAAACGCGCCTGGGTCGTCTTCCGCGGGTGCCGCATAGGTGTTTGCGATACCTCGTACGTTTCGTCCTCATTTCTTTACGTGCTGTAACTCTCTTTTATCAGGGCCAAGGCCGAGGCCGCCGTCACAGGTCATCGCTTTGCGCTTCATCAGGGATACACCGACCGTGCGCAGGCGGTCGCAGCGTTCGAGCTGGCGGTACGCAACGGCTGGACATGTCAAGCGGGTGGCTGGTCCGTGTTGCCGGTCTCCCCCCGAGATGCCCCCATGCCCATTCCCGAGGGTGGTGCGCTGCCGACGACCTACCTTTCCAGCCGGCGCCCAGCAGACCCCTACTACGTTGTTTTCAAAGGGATCAATCCCGGGGTCTTCGGGACAAAGTATCTCGCTTGCCACTCGATCTGTCTTCTGTGCCTCACTTATTCACTTGTCTCCAGCCTCGAATGCGCTCTCAATGTTCTGGAAGTCAGAGGCTCCCTCCACCAGAGCGCCCCGACCTACCTGGAAGCACGGCAGATGTTTCAGCGGGCGAAAGGTCGAGGCGAGGTATTGGCTTGTATGGCGCGAGTCCCCATGTAAATTTTTTCTTGGAATCTTATATAAAATCGTGTATTCTGAAAATATACCAACAATGTCGTCGTCTTCGGTTTGGGCCCGCGCGAATTGGAAACGCTGATGAATTAAGTCCGCAAAAGATAAGATTACATGGCGGGTGACACTTCCTCCGCACCCCGCTGAGCCGCCGCTTCGTCCATACGCCGAAACTCTTCTTGGTACCGACACATCTCCTCAAGCTCCTGAGCCTCCGCACGCTGCGCCTCTAATTTCTCGTAACGTTCCAGCCAGGCCCGATGTCCGTGCTTGCGCTGGTATGCCCTGCAGAACGGTGAGTTTCAGCCGACAAGTTTTGCTGGAAGGGATGGCGGAACACGCACTCCATGCGGACGATACGCTGACGGTGGGCGAGTCTGTCGGCATGGCTGGGAGCATAGATTAGAGTATTAGCATCTCATGAATCACAATACATAGGACAGTACACGCACGTCCGTCGGTATTTCTGACTCGCCTGGTGAGCCCTGCTCCGCGCTTCCTCTGCCAAATGTTCCTGGGACTTGACCTGCGCACGGTGTCTGATACACCACCAGAATATGCCCTGTAAGATGAGTTAGGAGGCCGAGGATGTGGACACTCACCTAGCCATTCTCTCCCGCGCTTTTTCTCGCAGTTCGTCCTCGTTTCTGTTGCTGAGATGAGTCATAGAGCCAGGAGGAAGATTGCCTGTTTCACCTGGCCCGGTATTTGGCGGAGGCCTGGCGCCAGGCGATGGTGGTGGACGCTGGACGGGTGGGCGTGGTTTTCCTCTTATTGGCGGTCCCGGACCTGCGGTTTGGTTAATGAAAACTTAAGAAGGTGCCCGGAAGTGCAGGGGACACATACGAGCTCGAAACTGCCGAATTTGTGGCGATATTGGGAGTTTGAGTTGGCATGGTGGTGGTTTCAGTCAAGATCTTATACTGGAAATAGAACCAAACGAGCAGTTTTGGTGCATGCGGCACATATTGCCTAATCGATAGCTCAGAATTTACCAAAAAAAATAGATGGCTACTTGCAACATATATAAGATATTCTGTCTCCTCAGAATTTCGGATTATGGACGGGGATGAGAGTAGTTGTGAAAACAATGGCCAAAGAAATGACCATCAGTTCGCGATAGGGCCATGCGAAGTTCACGATACAGTGTGTCTGCAGCTTGGCAAGACATCTCAGCCAAACGCCTTTCCAAATACCGGCCTCACGCTCAGGCCACAATACAACGCAAGTCACCTAGTCCTAAATCTCTCGCTCCGCGACCTCATGACACGTTATTCGTGAAAACAAAGTGATATTTAATATGCTAGTATGCAGTTTGTTACAGGATAAGTACGTCGTCGGACTCCACAACAGGCCCGGCCCTGGGCAACCTCTTGGGGAAGACCAAACCCTTCCAGCTGTAGTCGACGCTTGTATTGTCGACGCAGTCGGGGTAGCGAGCGGCAACGCGCAACTCTTCTTCGACGGCTTTGATCGGCTCAGAGTGCAAGGTCAGTCCGCAAAACATGTCTGGGCACTCCCAGCTTTGCTCCAGCCAGACGCGTATGCAGACATAGCAGTGGCTATGCCCACATTTGTACCTGACCAACGGCGGGGCATGAGTAAACGGACTGTCGCATGTTTCCATGAACGCGGACTCACGAGACTGGGCGCGACTTCAGTGAGAGGCAGAGCCCACACTGATCATCGGGCTGCACTTGTTCAGCTGTAGGCGGCCACTCATCGTTTAGCCACAACGCCTCACGCGTGAGAGGCGAGTCTCGGCTGGCGCGAACCCCTGGTGCACAACGGCGTATACAGGTGCGCGCCTGGGAGACCGACGAGTCGCTCATAAGATCGTCGGCCATTGCTCTGAAATCGCGGGCGGCAGTGTGTAACTGGCGTGCTTTCTGTGCAGTGTACTGGTAGTACTATTAGCCAGAGCCCTGGCACGCGTGGCGAGATACACGGGCGGCGACACATTGTGTGTTGATGGCGCGGGCCTGTAACTCGGCTGCGAGTGCGGCCTTTTCAGTGCGTCGAAGACCCGACGATGTCGGCAAGCTAGCAGCGAGCATATGGCTCTCTTTCGCGGACGAGTCAGCGTATACTATGCAGCTAGTGTTGTCACCTACCCGTTTGTACGAAGTGTCCGCGCGCGTCGAGGATCAGGGGATAATCGAGGCCGTCGTCGGGGAGAGCTTTGCTCAGAGACATTGACACGGCAAAAAAGACACAAGGGCAAGCGGGAGCACACGAGATCACAGGGAGATCACCCCATCATTCAATTCATCAAGCGAGCGCAGGATATAGTGGGCGCGAGGATTGGAAAGCGTAACAATGCGGAATACAGTGAGACTACGTTTTGTTTAGGTACGAAGGGAGGAGAGCTTTCGCAACTTAGAAAAGAGGTGAATAGGCGCGGGCCACCGAGCCCATTCTGGAGGTGCGGCCGCATACCGAGTCAGAGAATACCTTGTCTCACCGGGTTGAATTTGCGCAATTGAATACTGGAGAACCGGTGGCAACAGAACTGTGGAACCGGGCGGGAAGCGCATGATGCGGCCCAGGTCCCACAAGATCAAATGACCGCCTGTGTCCGGGTCGAAATCGCTGAGCGCCGTTATTGAGATCCACAACCAAGGAACCTCGTTGGGAGAATGTTGGGGCGGCGTCACCGTTTGGGGCCCAAGATCAAATCTCCAGCTGGTCCAAGGTCCGATAAAAGGACGTTTGAGGGTCGGATGAGCCGCGAATATGTCGGCGCTCTGGGAGCTTGCAATAGCAAAAGCCTGAGGAGCGAGGAAAGCAAACAGATCTGAGACACCAGTCAGCCGGAGAGTGGACACTGAAAAGGCGTTGAGCAGACCATTGGTGAAAGCAGCGAGACGCCCAAGAGCGGACAAGCGCCCATTCGACACGTGACCCATCAAATACTGCAGCGCCAATGCATCCCCCACATTACACGGTCTCACATTTTGCGGTCCCTATGTCACCTCAGAAACGAACGGACTGAAATTAGACCACGTACCTCCTCGCCGTCAACGTACCCCACCCCAACTGAAATGGATGCGAATTGCCCAGCCGCAGGCGTTCTGGCCATCTGCGCTGCCTGCGCAAACACCGCGTTTGCTTGCTGCAGGACAGTGGCGGCGTCAAACTCTTGGAGTGCACCACCTGCAGCTGCAATGACGAACTGGACACGATCTACTACCGGCAAAACCTCCCTGTTAACGTTTGAGCTCAAGGATCCCAAGATTCCTGCGCACTTACTGTCCATGCCAGTCGACTAATTGGAAAGGAAATACGGCATTGGGTCCCAAGAGTTCTGTGTGATGGTAGGGCCAGTCTTCGGGCAAGTAATTATCTGCGCGCATGAGCTCAGTCTCCGTCCACGGACGCTTCGGAGTGCGATCTTTGGGGTAGGCGTTCTTCGCCGCTTTGTACGCCAACGTTGCAGCTCGCGCTTCGATAGCCGGCCGCAGCTCCTCCTTCCTCTGTTGCAGAAGCCTGCCCACCAGGCGAAGCCTGCGCCCTTTGTCCCACGTATACCTAGGGTCTAGGAGCTCCTCGATCTCGCTGTCCCGGCCCGCATCGTCGGGATCAGACGAGTCAGACAAGGAGTGGGCGAGGCTGTCGAACATGTCTTCGCTGTCGCTGCCCTGATGTCCAGTCGGGCGGCGGCGTCCAATGCGATTCCGACTGCGCAGAGTGTCGAAGATGTCGTATGTCAGGAGAGGTATAATTGGCCGGCCTAGAGGAGGGATTTCGGGGTGGCTGGTGTTCTGGCGCGTAGAGCGCGCGGAAACTGTCGTGGCTGGAAAATGAGCCGATGGCAAGAGTTATGTATGAGGTGGAGTACTGCACGTACCTGCGGGACTTGGACTGCGGCGGGTGTCCCGAGGCGCAGAGCGCAGGGAGGCGGATGCTTGTTGAGAGTGAATGAGCGGGGGTTGGAAAGCAAGAGGTCCTGGATTGGTGCTACCTGACATGCGCCGGGGGTCTGTACTGCTCGTCGGCGAGTGGTCGCAGGGGAATTGGGCTTTTTGATGCAATCCAATTTCGGTCAGATTCCCATTTTATATGTTTGCCGAACACTTGCCCCATTTCTTACCCAACTACTAACTTGCAATCAGAATGCCCTCCCCCGAGATCCCGCAGACCATCGTCCCCACCGTCGTCGAGGACCCTGACGATGTTGTTCCGGATCTGGTGCCGATCGACGCTGAAAATCGTAGGAAACCCAGGAACCGGTCGCTTATTTCTGACTTTTTGTCTCTTTCTTCAGCTGCCGCCAACCCAGATGCATATGCGCCGGCGCGGTTCGTCGCGGCCACGCAGTTCATCCAAGCCAAAGCAGTTGCAAGGCCGATTGCAGGCAAGTGCGTCACTCCACCTCATGAGCTTCACTCACCCCATCGCAGACTTACAGAAGGGGGAGCGCTGGGTAAATCTGGACCATGTATTCTTTTACGACGTGGCATGCACATGGCCTCGTGTGCACCAACGGCCTGGAGAAGGATCGGGCAACGTTGCCGGGTGAGTGTGTTTTGCATCTTCATTTCTTGCTTGGCATCCTGACGATGCCTGGAGACGGTTTCATGCCGCGGCTCATTCCAATGTTTGCCAATGGACGGCCTTTTTGCCAGTAAGCGGATTTTTTGGCCAATTTATTTGGGAACATTGAGCCGATGCTAACCCCAATGGGAAAATAGGCGCAAACCAAACTGTGAACCGGTTCGCCAGAGAGTGTAGATTTGATATTGACAAATACAAGTTCGCTTTTGCGGTGGATTGCAGGTGATTTGTGGGCGGATCTTTGGGGGTTCGTCAAGTGTTGCAGCAAAATGGTGTTGAGGGCTACCCGAGGATTCTAACTGAGCGCTGAGTTTTTGTGTTGTGCCATGGGGCACCGATCAGCCAGACAAAACATCGCGTCCCCACTCAATGAGCTCACGTCCCTTGCGGCCCCCCGCGCGGTTTTTGGTTTGTGGCGTTAAAAATGGCCGAGTCGTTTTTGGATTGGCTGTGGCGGTGACGAGTGCCGAATGGAGATGTGATCGTGTGTACATGATGCACATGAGCGTTTGTTTATCGCCTCTGGCTGTCCTCCAACATATGCGAGCAAGATGAGCCAAGATCTCCAGGTCGCGGGTGAAAGCTCGCGTTTCGTACTTGTCACTCCTTCCTTTGTTCTCCCCTGCCCCTGCGCTCTTGCCTGCCGCCTCCTAGACGATGCCGAGGCGCAATCACAATGTGCATTTTGACGATGGCATCGCCGACGAGGTCGTTGCCCACACAGGCATTCACGTATCGATGGACGGCCGACGCGCGTTTGCCGATCGGGTTGAAGTGCGCCCTCAAAAAAAGGCACGACGGGATCCAGAGACACTGGAAGACACCTATGCGACATGGACTCCCGTGAACGACAACGACTTGACAGAAGTTCACGCCGTTGCGGATACCGTCTCATCCTACGACGTCATTGTGGATGACGACGACGAAGGGTCCAAACGAAAGCGGTACAAGAATTCGGTGCGTTTTTTTATGGCGTTGGGGCGTTTGGCATTTTATTAACCAAAGTGTGGCGCAGGATGAGCCCATGTCGAGTTGCCGTCCGTTCCAGCAAGAGTTCCTCGATGCACTGCTGCGACGATCTGGTCTCGGGAATTATTTGTTTGAGAAGGCGTGCTCATGCTGCGGTGCGGGGCCTGCAAATGGAACACGGTTTTTCCGATGCACGCAATGTGGGGAGTTCTTGCAGTGCGGCAATTGCATGAGGTCGCGGCATCAGCTAAGTCCTCTGCATTGCTTGTGGGTACGTCGGTGCCGTTGCTCTGTGTAATTTAAATTGAAGAGATTGATTAGGAATGGAATGGAGAGTTTTGGACTGAGGCGACGCTTTGGGGATCGACGCCGAACGTCGCAGGCGTGACGGGGTTGGGCTTGGTGTATCAGCTCGGCCACCATGGGCTTCCGTGCGAGTTCCCCGGTGCGAGGCGTTCGATGGTCGTTATGAACGGCACAGGTATTCATACGATCGAGTTCCAATATTGCGGATGTGACAGGTCTTCGCAAACGAATAACCTCGGTCAGTTATTGGACAATGGATGGTATCCCGCCACCACCGTAGACCCCTCCACCTGCGCCACGATCGAATGCCTGGAGACATTCCGCCTCCTCAATGTCATCGGCAATATCACGGTGCACGATTATGTCGGCACACTGGAACGCCTCACGGATCCTTTACATGTGTCCTCTGTGCCGGTATGTAGCTAATGAAAATGATACAACACCAGACGTTCTGACATACATTTCAGGATCGGTATAAGGCGTTTGGGCGGATGGCGCACCAGTACGCGTTTTTGCAGCGTGTCAAGCGCGCCGGCCACGCTCACAAAAAGGACAGCTTGAGAAGAACAGAGCGGGGGGGGGCTAGCGGTGCCATGCTGGGCATGTCCGCACGACGGGAAGAACCTCCCGGATGGCTGGAGGGACGTAGATCCTAAATATCGGTGAGCAGCGCGCTCGCTGGACGGGGTTTTGGGCAGGTGCTGACGCTTCCTTAGCTTTCTTCACATGTTGCTGCTAGCGTTGGATGCTAATTTCCGACTGAAGAATCGGCTGCGGGCTAACGAGCATCAAGATCCTTCGCTCAGTCCGGGGCTGGGGTATTTTGTGGATCCGGGGCCATACAAAGAACACCTGCGACACTACGTCGCTGAGAAGGATGTGCGTGTGTCGCGGGCTCGTTATGTTTCTGTGTGGGCTCTGACTGACATACGAGTGTAGGTTAGCTCCTGCATTGCCTTCGCGGCCCTACCACAAAAGGAGACGCATCTAATGACCGGGCTGCGTGTTTCTGGGGTAGGGGGATGTGTCTGCACCCGCCACGGCGTGGTCAGACCTCAGGGGCTGGGGGATTTACAAAAGGGCGAGCGGTACGTGGCTTCCCAAAAAGGAAATGATGCGATTTTTGATGTGCGCGAAGGTATGCGAATATGGATTGGATTTTCATGGCAGCCCTCGCCGGCATCGCATTGATGTGCTTGACGATTTCGTACGATATCGTATGTCAGTGGAGAATCCACCTACTGGAACGCGCCGAGAAAATCTTGGACAAGAAGAGGGCGGAGAAAGTTAGCGGCAGTAGCTCAGAGGCTGACGGAACGGCGGCCCACCCACCCATCACAAACCTCGACAATTTCGACATACAGTTCTCTCTGCCCGTGTGGCATGCCCAAGCGCACGAGGTGCAATGCCAGACCGAGAATTCGCTGAGCTACGCGCCAGGCGTTGGACACACCGACGGCGAGGGTATCGAGAGGACCTGGGCGGTCCTGAATCCGGTGGGGTTTGCCACGAAGGAGATGGGGGAGGGGGCCCGACACGACGCGATAGAAAACAAGATAGATCACATGAACTTTGAGAAGAACATCAATCAAGGTACGTGTTTCTGGGTACGCTGAGTTGGGATTCGGTGACTGACCGAGTCGCAGGAAGAACACTAGCGCGCAAGTTGATCGTAGCTATCGCGGAGCGCGATAAGCAGGTGGCCGAGTTCAAGGACGTGGACAGCACCTTGGAAAGGTCATTGAGGGGCGAGTGGAAGACGCGGATTGAGGAGTGGATCGTCGACAGATCCAAGCCTAACCCGTACTGCCTGCCGGGCGGAAAGAGTGGTACGTCTATGGACATGGCTACTGATATCGAAGGAAGCTAACCGTGGCTTTCTTCTATCTCAGCGGGGCCAAGCGAGGCGGCAGTCTTACGGGAGCTAAAGGAGGCAGAGGCAGCGGACGCTGCTGAGGGGCGCGCACCCCTGAGTGTGACTACATCGACGCCGTCCGCGTTCATGAAAGCGGGGCTCCAACTGGAGGAATCTCAGTGAGTAGATGGTGGTTTACTTTGTAGTGGAAGCTGACGGGAGCTCAGACGTCGTATCAAAGCTGAGTTGAAAGGTGTGACCCTCGTCACCGCGGACCGCTCGAGCCAAATCCAGGAATTGCGGATGGCGTTCTTGCGGAAGCTGCGGACATTCGAGAGGCTACAAGCCGTGTATATGCCTGGTGTGGCAGCGCAGCGGCAAGCGGCAGAGGACGCACGGGACCCTGACCTGCCCCCGCCAAAGGCAGAGGATATCAAGCTGTGGCTGCCCTAGGACCTGCCGGCGGCGGCGCGGCGGACTGCTTGCATGCACGGGATACCGGAAGCGGAGGCTAAGCTTCGGAATGCGCAGTGCGTCGACGCGCTGGATACCCTGCGTAGCCGACTGCACACGCAGAAGCATTTGATCACCTGGTGTGATTCAAATTCTGTGGGACAGCAGGCGGCAACGCGGTCTGCGACGTTGATTGGCCGCGTCGGGGACAGGATCTCGAGGGTGGCAGCGAAGTATCGAGGCGCTCGCGCGGCGCTGATCGCGCTGAAAGGACCCATGTTTGCGCCGCAGTTCAAGGAGCTGAAGCCGGGGGACATGAATGTGAATCCGGAGGAGGAGAGCGACGCGCTGTTGAGGAAGAAGCTAGGGCAGTTAGGCAGCACGAGACGCACGCGGCTCGAGCCCTCGAATGCGCGCAAGACTTTCTCGTGGATATGGACAGTCGGTGGTGGACCGGGAGAGGATCAGGAGCAGCTGCACGAGTGTTTGTGGTCTATTTACTATGCATAGGGTCAGGGCTAACGATGCTCTTGCAGCGGTGCGCATGGAATGGTCAAAAGCATGCGCGTGGCGAGATCGTTGGGTAGAGGAGGTACAGATCCTGCAGGAGGAGATGAAGCGCGTTTTGCGTTTCTTGCAGTGGATTCAGGTGGAATGGAGGCGGCGGGCAGAGCTGCGAGAGGATATTGACCCGCAGCTAGCCGTGGGCCTGAGGGCCTATGCATTGCGGCAGGTCGCTGTGCATCGCCGTATCGCGGCAGGCTTTCACGTGGGATGGAATGTTTCGGTAGCAACGGCGGTGTGGGATGTCGTGAGGCAGGATGGGACAGTGTACCGCGATCTGCTCGAGGGCGAGGAGTTGGACATGCGCCCAGCACGGAGGGCTTGGAATTAGAAGAATAGATTAATTACAGGAGTAGATTAATTGAAAACCGTAGTACACGACAGAAAGAACGTCAGGCGAGCGACGCGCGGCGCGGGTGGGTGGGGAGGTGTTGCCTTGCATGAACAGGAGGAACGCAGGCGGGAGGCTTCACGTGTGGAGAGCAGCGGCGTGCGGCAGAGCGTGCGCTTGGGTGGGAACGCGCTAGCTGGGCGGGAACGCACTAGTTGGGCGGGCGCTGACCTTGCGCAATGGAGCAGGCGGGAACGCGCTCAATAGGGCGGCGGGAATGCGCCAGCTTGGGCCAGGAATGCGCCAGCAAGGGGCGAACAGGGGGCGCGGGCGGGAGGCGCTACCTTACGCGATGCGCGGCATGTCCCAAAGTAGATAGTTTTTGGTTGATGCTCGGAGTTAGGTCAAAACGAGTAATGGATTGCGGCCGAAACTCAGCGTGGGAGAAGGCACCGGAGGTGTACGATAGCCGAAGGAAATTTGTCAGCCGAAGCGTGATCTACTCACTGGCCGAGAGGGCGGAAAACACAGCTAAGCGTAGGGGTAGCCAGGGGGTGGCTAGGTCCGTCTATAATGTAAACGGATGCCCTGGCTGTAGGCACAGCGTAGGCAATATAGTACACCTAGGGGTGGCCCGGGCCTACCGGCAGTACAAGTCGCACCTCCGCGCTCGGAACGCTGGGGATCCAGACGCCACCTGGTTCTGCCGGCCCGTCCCCGAACGAACCAGTCCACACCAGCCACCGTTGCCGCACCCCAGCCGAGGGTCAGTGCCCCGCCCCTCCCAGCTCCGGTCCCCATGGACGTAGACTGCACCCACGCCCGCCATGTGCCGCGCCGTGGCTGCTTCCGGTGCGGAGATGCCAATCACTTCGCCCGAGATTGCCCGGCACCGGCCGATGTCCGGACAACCGACGTGCTTGACGAAGTGATCCGCCAGCTCGGAGGAGAGATGTTGGAGGAGCTTGTGGCCCGCCTGGCCACGACCGAGGCCCTCACTGACGAACCTGCCCCGGGGGATTTTCCCCTCAGCGGCGAGTGAGCAGTGCGCCCTCGATCGCATCCCCTAATCGTTTCGACATTTTATGTAATGAGTCAGACAATATACCTCTTGCATCGACCGAAACGATAGACGCACCCCCCAACCCGGACGACCAACCGGTCGCTTCGGCTCCCCCGCCAGCTAGACCGGTCACTCGTCCGCCGGCTGGACCGGCCACCCGTCCACCCCGTAAGTCCGCTTGGGAGCGCAAACTTCCTAAGCGCTATACGGTCGCTGTGACGTCTGGCGCTAACTCCCTCCACCTTCCACTGGAGATCGAGTCGACTGACAATGCCGTGAAGCTCTCGCTCGATGGGCTTGTCGACTGCGGAGCAACTTCCGACTTCATTGACTCTGAGTACATTAAGGCGAGCGGGATTCCGGTCCGCCGGCTCTCGCAACCCATCCCGGTGTTCAATGTAGACGGCTCTCCCAACGAAGCCAGCTTCATCCGAGATGTCGCGACTCTAGTCCTCCGTTACAAGGGTCATAGCGAACGAGTCCCAACTCGCTGTAACCGGGCTCAGTAAGCAAAAGCTTATCCTCGGGTATTCCTGGCTCCGGAAGCATAACCCCGAGATCAACTGGATACCCGGGAGGTCAAGATGAGCCGATGCCCATCCGGCTGCACGACTTGTGTCGATGAGGCCAGAGCCGAGCGTAAGCAAGCGAAGACTATCGCCCGCATCGTCCGGCAACTCCGAGCCG